>JAOTRN010000048.1:12232519-12242657 GCA_028566695.1 Bagroides melapterus
AATACATATGTACATACAATATTATCTGAAATGCATGTGTGCGTGTGTTAATGTGTGTGTGTGTGTGTGTGTGTGTGTGTGTGTGTGTGTGTGTGTGTGTGTGTGTGTGTGTGTGCATGTGCGTCTCTGTGTGTAATTAAAATACATGTACAATTATACTCTGTAAAGTTGGCCCTGAGTTCAGTACTAGAGTGACCCAAGAGACCCAAAGTTCACACAGTACCTGTGTTTGTCATTATATGTAATGGCAATGAAGAGCTCTGTACTTATTATAATACTATAAGTACTGACATTTCACCAAGATGTGTTCAGGTCATAGTCCAATGATGCCAAGTAACTTAAAATGTGAGCAATATCTTTTGCTGTTTAAAAACATCTATACATACACATATATATTAAAATGAGGTAAAGCATTTGATTGATATTAACTAGTCACATGTAAGAATTTAGAAATATTAGGGTCAAAACTCTCTGGTTATTATTCAGCTATTCATCATAAAGCATAGAGTTCAATACTACTATCAATTATTCAGTAACTACACTAAGACTAATAGCAAAGTGTGCACTTCCAAGGAAGTCTGAACCCAATTGTGGGTGTTGCTAGGTGAAGAGGTTAAATATTTCCTAAAACTTAGGAATCAAATCAAGGCACATTTTTTTGTAATCCACATATAAAGAGACAACACAAGTCAGACACCAAGTATGCTGTATTGTGACATTGGAGTGACATAAAACTAAGGAGGAGCCCACATGCTGATGACTGGGAGCAGCCTATCCTGCTGAGATACCTGCTTTTCATGGTCTGATGAGTAATGATGAAATAATGCATGGAGCTGTTTGCTTATCTGGAAAGTTCTTTATATTAGCCTCACCTCATATTGCTGTCTGGGTGCTATGAAAAAACCTTTCATTTTACCAGCAAAGAATTGGGAATTACACAGAGTTATATTAGACGTTATTAGTTTTTTGTTCCCATGAGTGACTCTAAAAAGCACAACATGCCTAAAAGGTGATACTTCCACAACAAAATTCAGTCATTACTAATATGTTCAAGATGGACAACCTGAAAAGCAGCAGATATTGTATAAGCTTCCCAGGCAGTCATGAGTCCATCCTAATCTTGTCCAGATGCTTCAGGTTTTAATTACAGGAAATGTCATGAAACAACAGAAAAGGCTGTTGTTTATAAGGTGTTAAGGTAAGCATGAACCTAAAGCTACACAAGAGTGTTTAAAAAAAAAATTTAAAAAAGAGGCTAACTAATCATGTCACTAATCGAGTCTTACTCCAACTATCAACAAGTGACCTTTCCATTCTATAATTAGAGGCGATACCCTGCCTACACTGAAACAGACCTGACAGTGGACAGGCACACCACCACACACAGACACACACACAGAAACCACAGGGAGCAGATAAACCACAGCTGATCAGAGGGGTTGCTAGGGCTAGGAAGGTGTGGCATGGTTACCGTCATTAGCAAAGCTCACTTTATTGTACCTCAGCTCACAGTTGTGACACTGACCACACTTTTACTTAACCGAGACAACAAAACAGAAATGCATAGATAATGATTGTTAAATTATGAATGATCAAATCATTATTTTTTATGTTTCAAAATAGCATAGTTCAAAAGTCAGATTAACGAGTCTGTTTCATGCCTGGTTATTGTGAGCAATCTGACACGATCTGTCACCATAATTAACAGACAGGCAAATGCTTGTGTTGCTTATTTTAAACAAGAGAGCATTACTGTCATGGTAAACATGTTAGTGTGGGACCACCCAGAGACACACCTGTGAAAGAAATGAACAGGTTGTTCAACATGCCATGTTTGTTTCACTCTAGTCTCAGGTGAAGAGCAAATCTAACGCTGAGGTTAAAACAGCCTGATGAAACACATACATAAAACAATGTGACCTTTTGAAGGAATCTCTAACCTCCTTCAGTCTATCAACTACTGATAGGCCAAGTCAAGAGTCTGATTTCATATCAGTGACAGTGATTTGGCATGCACTTCCTTTTCATACAAATAAAATGAGCTAGCTACAACTAATTATATAAGTGACAAACACTGCAACCTAAAGCCTGTATAACTATCTTCAGAGCACAAGCTGTAGATGTGATTATTGACTCGGTTAAATTTAAACCGAGGGTCAGTAGCACAAGATCATTTTACATAGACATGTGGACAGCATTGGATATCTGTCAGAGTAAACATGTTCTAATCCATAACAGGATTCAAGCATATTCAACATTGTCACAGCAGTGTCTTCCATAGTGTCCTCCAAAGAGTCAAACTTAGTAGACACATTAAACAAAAAAACTCAAAAACAAAACTTACCTTATAGTTACTTTTGTGTATATGTCCTGCCCAGCCCCAGGATGAAAAAGCAGGAATTCTTTTAGTCCAGGCACAAGCTTAATGAAGGATGTTGACGTTGTCCTTTTGGCAGGAAATATGTACTATTGAGTCAGGTTATAATCATACAGGAATTCTGTGTACACACAGTTCGAAAATCATTGCATCCAAAGTTCAGAGCTTCTGTGAGCTCAGCTGGGGGTTGAGAGGAAGTACCTCAGGTAGCAAATAAAATGACATTTTAGAAAGAAGGCAGGGTTGCTTAGTCCGTGACAGATGTGTGGGAGGAGGAGCTTGGCTTTGGGACAGAGCTGAGAGGTTGTCTAATAGCAGGTCTTGCAAAGTCTCCTCCCACTGTCATACTCAAACACACTTCATCACTCCACCTTCCAGGCACACACACTAGTATGTACTTTCTTCTCACACCCAGAAACTGTCATTGCGCACTGCCATGGCATACCTGTGACAGCAGCAGGGGGTGGATTATTTTGGAGACTGTAGTTGCTATGCACAGTGAACAGGTGCCTGACATGCAAACTATTTTTCCCCTAAGCAATTCTTCCATTGTGGTGGGTGAGGGCTTGCATACATTAGAAATCCTGTTTCAGTTGGCTGTATTATGTGTATTTATACACAACATAGTGCACTGAGTTTCTGCATGCTTCTAGATTTGGTTAAGGAAACAACTTGAGCTCAATTAGATCAATTGTGTATATATTATATATTTGCAATAATAGTGCATAGATTTAAAATAGCCTGAAATAATCAGAGAATGTTTTGGGTGCGTTAACTCATAAGCACTGATTGTTGAGTGACAGTAGGGAAACATAAATGCGGGAATATACTTTTGACACAGACCCTTAGCTGACATCACATTCTTCAAGCAGACTAGAAGCAGGGCTCTCAATGAAGTTGGTGTCACCTAGAGGTGTTTGTAAAATACTGTTTTTAAAAATCCCACTCACACCCACAAATTTCACCTGTGTCTGTGGAAAATCTGAACAATCCTGCCTGATCCAGCAGTTATTATTTTTGCTTGTAGCAGTCAATGATATTTTCTAATATACAGAATTGGTCCTGTTTATAAAGTATAAAAATTGTTACTATAAACCACAGCATTCCTGACCAGAGTAAAGCATTTACTGAAGATGTGTGACTGGGCATACAAAATGTGTTGCATAGTGACAAGCAAGCAATTTACCATGTCCAATATGCTGCCATGTTAATGAATTGTGCCTCTGTTAAAGTAAGAGCTATCCACTCCCACAATTTTCCCCCAGTTCTGTAGTTTGATCTTTATCATTACCTAATCAGGACAAAGAACTAATGAATAATAATGGAGTGTAAATGCCTTGTACTGTAGTTATCTGAGTATTTTATGCTATGACTGAATGTGAAAACCATTTCTCTTGCATTCTCTGTACCATTAGACACTACCCTAGCAAAATATTAGCTAGGATAATGTGTAGCAATAAATAGTCTGTTTATGGGCATTGTTTTTTATCTAGCTAGCTGTATTGTTAGATGGAGAAACAGATTCTTATGGGCAAAGTGCTTTAATGAATGTGTTATTAACTGTAACTTCCACTTCCGTTACAATCATGGTGTTTAACCCTTAAATAAATCAGTTTAACACGTTCAAATAAATCAGTTTAACATATGAACATTGTCTACATTATTCACTGACATGAAAATTTAAGTTCCAATGGTGCTCAATTTAAGTTCCATTGAGGTAGCTATGACATTTGGTGAAATATTATCTAATAATTGAACAACAATTTGGACAGTAGCTATGCCAGACATAAAACTTTGATACAAACACAATGTAAGCATGTTTAAACTGTCCCTTAAAGACTAAAATAAAATAACTGGCTACAGGCTGACAGAAATAGCTACACGTTAATTCAGGCAACCTTCACCAAATAATTAGCATTTTTCTTTACACCCCCATTTTATACATTGAGAAGTACAAAACTTTCAGTATGTTGGTGGTACAATAGACTACAGGCAGTTTAAATCAGTATGTCCTATATTTAACTGAAGACTTTAGTAAGTGCCAAAGGTTTTTTTCTATTTAAAAACTAATGCAAAAAAATGAACACAGGTGATATAAGTAGCATAGTTGGTGGACATCACCAGCTAGACATTGTGACAGTGTGTTTTTCTGCTCCTGTAACTGTGACTTTCAGTAATTGAAACCTAACAATAATAAAAATAATATGATCAGTGAATTCCCAATCACACCCATTTTATTTAGGAGATTGATAAAGTGTTAACAGAGCAATAAGGTCTGTTACTAATTTGCATAGTTTAATTTATTAAATAGAGTGGGCCATTTATTAAACTCCAGCAGGCCTGGTATCTGAAAACAAATTCTCCTATGAATAAAATTAAAACCAAACATGCAGAGACAATTATTGTCTCTACAAAAAATAAATAAATAAATAAATAAATAAATAAATAAATAATAATAATAATAATAATAATAATAATAATAATAATAATAATAATAATAATAATAATAATAATAATAATAATAATACAAAAATAGATGGCCACTTTTTTGTCGGAAGATATAATCACGTGGAAACATTCTGAGGCCATCCAAAAATTATAATCCACATAGGAATGTAGTCCATTCAAAAGTAATTATTAAGGGCTCTCCTTGTTAATTCAAGTGTAAATAACCTTAAGTGACTTCTAATCGCCTTATAGGGCTCAAGTGTCCCTGCTAATGAATACAAAATCTGAACTTAGCATACACCAAGTACACTAAAATCATTACCTGACAACAATGCCAAAACACACTGAAACTAGTTTAACTGTGTGTCCTCAGCCATCAGGTTACATTATCCTAGCTAATGAAGAAGAACATGCTTGCACAAGCTCTGACACTCTGATGCTTGTGTGTAATTACAAGCACAATAAAACTCTACCATCAAATTATAATAAATGTGTGACGTTAGTTTATGGAGTAAACACATCTGGTGGTCTGTGGAAAAAAATCTATTAAAATAATCCCTTTTGCCAGTGGTGAGGCTTGATCCAGATATATATCCACCCAGCTCAATTATAGCGTGTTTACAGAGCTTGGAGCCATGTGCAATCATCTCTCAGCTCAACCTCAATGTAAAGACTATGCAGAATGACTTTTCTAATGTGGTCCAGAAGTACACCACATAAGTGTAGGTTCCCTCTCCAAATTTTTAAAAGGAGGATCAGCTATGTGATGGGACAAAGAGGAAACCCACAGTTCTGACATTTGCTGGAACATCGAACTCTCTACCATGGAAACCTGGTCCAAGGACAAACCGAAACAAACTCATGGATAATGTGACAGCTCTCATGTCAATATCAATAAACTCAAATTGGCAAAAAATGGCATTTTTACCATATTAAACCTTCATTACCCAAGATTTATTGCTTGTAAATGTGAATATGACAGCAATAATGATTATATGATTTCAGAGGCCTGAATACGGGGAAAAATACATTTCAGCAGTTAGAAACACAAATAAATAGAGAGGTTCTGTGTTCACAGCACATTTTTTGTTTGAGTTCAGGATTTCACCATAGAACCATTCAAAAGGGTGTTCAGTACATTAAAATATGCTCTAAATTGGGTATGTTTTAAAATGTTTTCTTTAGAATGTCTGTCTGAGGATATTTTAATTCCAAGTTGAAAGTTTATACTCAGCAAATTTCAGGTTTGGAACTCGCTCACAAAAATACCACTGCAATGCTTTTTTGGTCATAGGGAAGCTGAACCAGGTTTACCTTGGTAAATATCCTGCTGTATTAAGATCAGATGCTTTGCCACAAATTGGGTTTGACCCAGGTCCTTAAAAAGTAAAAAGGACCTGGGTGATAAAAAGTCAAACATTGTTGTATGTTTTATTATTATATTTTTAATTGAATAATATGGTCTGAAATACCTGACACCTATACAACCTTTTGCTCTTCACATATAATCATCAGTGCCATTGTTTCTACACTCAGACTGTGAAATTGCTATAATTCTAATTGTCATGCATAATAAGCAAATTTTTAAAATTTCTATTTACTTAGTCTTACTGTAGTTGGTTGAGTTACATATTTTTAAAGCACCTATGGGTGAAACAAGGTGTGTTCGAGTTGTGTAATTATGTTTGCACCTAAAAATGCAACAAAAAAAACAAGAGGAACTCACCAGGCCAGCAGTAGGTGTGGAAAGTCTGTTAATACTCTTGATTATGCCTGGCTTGATCTTGTTAACTAGACTGGAAGGAGGGAAAGAATGAGCAATCTCACAAACACAGTGATGCACTGTAAGGTGCATCTGAATGTGTTTATGGCCTCTTTTAATGTTTAACATGTGCTTTTGCTTTACAATCCCAAGTTGAGCTTCTCGTGTAACAACTTTCTTCCAATGTGTATATGTTTGTACAGGTTGCTATGAAAATATCAAAAAAAAAAAAAAAAAAGAAGTTGATTTTATGTAAACACCTCAATTCCTAAAATAAATGTGAGAATGTTTTAAAACTCATTCTATATTCAAATAGAACCTTATAATACTAAAATCATAAAACTGTACTATGTGTACTATATATCTTTACTAAGCAACTTAGTTTTATCAAAACAATAAATAAAATGGGTACATAATAACAAGATTTTTCACACTCTACACAATAATCTGATATGAACATCCGATGATGTAATGCAGCCATTACTGACTCAGACTATAATCAAGCAGCAGAACATCAATAGGTTTCAGGAGGGAGCATCAAACAGTTGCGATGTAAAAACTGTGCTCATCAGGATGCTGACTCACTGATGTGACACCATGGTGTCAATCCAGAAATGCTGCTGCCTACACATCAGCCCAAACGCACCCTGTTATGGACAGAAACGTAGCTGAAAACCCTGAGCTTGCACTATCCCTGACAAAATTCACCTTCACTGAATACTGAGCTAAATCTCACTCACAGCATGCTATGCCATCAAGATTTTTTTTATCACATTGCCTAAGAAACACTTAATAACAGCTGCCCTTCACATGCCCAGAAATCAGTACTGATTTCATCTTCCAACGTGCATTTTTCATAATGTTATGCTCAGCTGTGTCTAAGTCTTCCGTTCTAAAAGTGGTTGCTTTTAATGCCCTAACCTAGAATTACTGGAATGGGCAGAAGTTTTCAGTACACCAGCGACATAGCTATTCAGACAAAAACAAAAACAATGCAACACCCAGTGAAACATGCATTTTTGCCATTGTCTCTACAGAAGCAATGGTGCAATTTCAGGCATCCTCATTTTAATGTAAGAGAAAAGATACAATACAGATTTCAATTGAGAGGACAGCTGCATAATAGGATACTGTCAAGGAGACATAATATATCATACAAGGCACAGTGCTATGATTTCCAGGCATTACACTAAAATAACTATTTCTTTACAACACCTGAGAATAGACTTTTGCATACAATACAGAGTTATGCATACACTTCTTGGTGCAGTGCAAAAACAAGTCTGAAAGGTCAGAACAAAACTAAATCAACACATTTTCTGTTTCAATTATGTTTGATGAGCTGCACAATAAATATAGCAGAGATACAATCTTACTTACTAACACAAAAGACGCCCCTTCAGTAGAGAATGTCTCTGATCTGGAAGTCTCTGCTCCCAAATCTCTTCTTAGTGACTTTATGCCTATACCATCAGAACAAACACAGGAAGCTACAGTAGGTGAGAAGATAAGAAGTGAAATTGAAACGATTTTCCAGACTTTGCACTGCAATCCTAAACTGACCTGCACAACAACACAGCATAGTTTCTGGAGCAGAGGCTTGGCTTCTTGGTTCACCTCACTTTTCTGCCAGACCTTCTGCAAACAAGGTTGGAGCCCAGTAGCCAAACCACAGAGAACAAGAACATTTAAAAAGAATGTGACAATACAGAATAGCACATTAGCCTCATGCCTTTCCAGTGGCCTTAAACAAGCGATGCAGGATATAGCCAGACACCCTATTGTTGCTTTTCCACAAGAGGAAATACTTCTGCTGTTTTTACACCCACATTTTTACAGTGTGTTCTCTGAGTGGCAGTTTTATAGCTCCTTAAAAATGTTCTACTAGAGAGTTTTTTGTCTTATCAAGAAGATACGAGATTATTTTTGCTTTGCTACAAGAGGCAAAGGTTATGATAGCCCATTCCAGCAGGAACGGGTCACATGTTCACTCCCACGTAGATAGAAATTAATATGGATGTAAACAAATTAGACAAGGAAACTAAATGTTCAAGCCTTCATGTTGTGTTTCATGATGCATTTACATTAACAATTGTAAATTATATGTATTTACAAAAATGGAAAAATTGGCCACAAACTGTCATAAAAATACTAATGATGATTAAATAATAATCCATTAATTGACTATGCTTTAAAATCAAATAGGAATGACAGTCGGGACAGCTCACTGTGTGGAACAAGTCAAACTGGCTAAGCTGGGATCAACAGTGGTTGACAAAAAAAAAGAGTGGTTTTCTGTCATTGTTCTTTTCAGTTGGATCAGTGATGTCCTATCTTATCTTTCCAACCAAGCATGGACAAATCTAGTCACACTGAATCAACTACTGTGTTTTCAAACAACCATTGGAGCAGGTGCAGCCCCTGCTTGGTTGAATCGAATCTGTAACTATAAAGATGCCTCAATAACAATATTATGATCCACCCATAGGAAAAAGGAAAAGTAACATACTCCATCATAGTGCTGGGATGGAAAGGAAAAAAATTCAGTTTATTAGATTTCCGTAACAAATTATCACAACAAATTTGAACTCTTGCTGAAATATTTTTACAGAACATCTCACTGTAAATATAATAAAGACATATTAATTCAAATATGAATAAGTTTCGATGCCAGTCCCTTGAATGAAAAATGTTCTGTGTGAACATAGCATAACCCCTCACACAAAGCATCTGGCTTTGTGCAGTTGCATGCAGTGCCACACATCTTTAAATACGCCAAAGAACGTCAGTCTTTAAGCCATTAAAATCCTATCACATTATTCAGCTATTCACCATAAGACATATAATCCAATGACTACTACAGTGAGACTAACAACAAAGTATGTATGTTACTAGAATGAGGAATGTGTAAACAGACCCACTGATACATACTGCAAAATGAAAGAAATTAAGCAAAAACATTATCATCACACATATGAAGGGTCATAAGAAATATTAATTTATTTGTATTGTGAACAAAGGCAACTGTGTTCCAAAGTACAACTGACCCCATCACAGGGGCAAAGAAAAAAATGAAGTGTAGTAAAGGAATGTGGGCATGTGACTGACTACCCTTCAATCTTACACACATAAACACATATTCATTAACAGCTCTGTTAAGTGGGTCCTCCAATCTGGCAATCTGTTAATCATTCAATAAGGGAAGCCCAATGTCACACTACCTTCCTACAGAGACAAAACTCCTCCCAGAGACCATGGCCCATTATGATGGAGGTTTATACACACGTGAGAGACCCTGAGGTCATTGACAGCATTCAGTTTCAAGAAACGAGAACAATAAGACAGTGCTCAACTAAACATACTCAGTATTTTTTTTTTTACTTGAATAGTTAAATGTGAATAGTGAAATGAAAATAGTATTGAAATATACAGATAAGAGAGAGAGAGAGAGAGAGAGAGAGAGAGAGAGAGAGGGGGATTACAGAATATATGGCTACTGATCTATACGATGCAAAATAATCATAATATAAAGCTATTCTATTCTATTAAAG
>JAOTRN010000048.1:12242757-12258235 GCA_028566695.1 Bagroides melapterus
GGGATTACAGAATATATGGCTACTGATCTATACGATGCAAAATAATCATAATATAAAGCTATTCTATTCTATTAAAGAGTAGCAGAGAAACACGTCCTTAAGAAAACTTCGTGTAGCTGAATTGCAGCAAATAGTTTTAAAGACAAAAATAAACTGCGTATCACAATAGGAAACGGGGACGTTAAACATTATTTCCACTATACAACGCTCGTATAACGCTCGTTTCGTACTAATATTTAGTATGGCATTATATGACACATCCAGCCGTCTAAAACTAATGCATGAAGAATGAAAACTCTGAAGACTTTACCCATCTGGACTGCACAAATATCACGACTTACCTGTTAATTCCCGAGCTAAACACACAACGGGGCTATTTCTAACATTCTACGAGCTCTTACAACTTTATATAATAGACCTGCCTTTCACGATAAAAATTACACGGACGCTGCTGCTGAAATGTTTTTTTTTTCTGGTTTACTAAAGATTTAATATTATGAGCGCGCCCTCTAGTGGAATAAAAGTGGTGAAATAAAATTATATAATTATAAAACATTTGCAGTTAATCTTTTGTCCAAAAAAATTGATAGTATAAAAAGTAAATAAATTGACGTATGCAGCAAAGGCATTTATATCGGCTGTTATAAACAGTGGTTATGCAGTACTGATGATGATTCCCAATATTTTGCTACTTACCAATCTACATCAGATGTAAAAATAGTGTCTTTACACAGCCATCACACAAACACTTTTTAGGAACACCTGTAGCCATGCCATGTACTGTATGCAATTATCAGCCAAACTAATTCTCTTCTCGTTTATATGCACAACACCACAGTGGTTTACACAGAATAGTGTGGTTCTGTAAGTAGAAATGCATTGTTGATAGAAAGGTCAGAGAACAATGGCAGACAGGTTTAAACTTATAGAAAGGCTACACTAACTCAAGTGACCACTCTTTACATCCATGTTGACCAAACATGTATCTCAGAATACACAGCACATTGAACATTAAGGCAGATGGGCTATAACAGCAGATCATCACATCACGATAATGTTGATATGACAAATTATTACAAGTAAACATTTACAAAGAGCTTTACCTTTAATGGAATTTTGTGAATCAGAAAACGAGAACTTTGTGCATGTTTCACAAACAGGATTTGTTCTTTTGCAATGTTTAGAGAAACCACTAATTAATTCTGGTCTAATTTAAATTAGGGTGTCAGTTTGTAGGACATAGCAGAAAAGGCATAGTTATAATTCAAGTAGTAATTAAATATCATTTTAAAAAAAAGCCTATAAATGTGTACATGGGCACATTCGATTTCTTTATGTTTCATTCTTAATGACACACCAGATCAAAAAAGTGTGCAGCAAAATATTAGCAAATATCCATTTTATCAAAGATGTAATTCGATCTTGTAAGAGTGAAAACATTCAAACATTTGCGAACGGAACAGTTTCTTCTTGAGTAAACAGAAAGCAAGTAAGTGTTTTATGCTTTGGAGAGGGCCACAACAGTGAAGCGGAGCTCTTGGGGATCACGTGCCATGAATTTTTTACAGACATCTGCAGCATCCTGCAAACAATAACAGATCATTACAATCATTAATGAAAATAGTCTAAAGTCTCCCTCAACTTCACACAAATATCTGAAGAGCTTAATACTGATCGTTGTAACGGAGTAACAATTTATTCCAACATAAAACAAAGCGATTCACCAAAACCATGTGCTACATATTTACCTCAAGGAAGCTGTGCGCTGTGGTTTTCCCATGAACTACTGGAAAAGGTTTCCGACCATCTGCAAAGTAGCCATATGATTTATTTAACAGCTGCTTCATATTTTAAATATTTTATATTTATTCATAACTATGCAATAGAAAAACTAAGGTTGTTTAGTGTTGGATGATAAGAGTGTATCAATTTAATAATAATAATAAAAGAAAAAAAAAGTACTTACCCAACTCATATAAATGTCCTCCAACATTCACAAAGGCAATAAAATGTAAATCCACTTTTTCATCAACACTTGGAGCCTGTTAGACAAACAATTATACTTAAATATAAATAATATAAATAATAATCAAATATGGAAATATAAAATTGTGTGTGTGTGTGTGTAAAATATTATTATTATTTATTAAGATTGTTTATCAAGAGTCTACATGTACTACTCATACAGAATGATCCATATATCAAAAAAAAAAATTCCTATAAGCATTAATCAGCAACACATGAGAATTTCTTTTATACAGGAAATTCTAGTCTTACTTTTTTACATAGCATTTAGTGGTTGCCCCAGGGTGACAAACTTTAAACAAATCATTATTAAGATATGAATAAAGAAATGATATCCATATGATATCTAGGTCTTGGTTATGCTGTGAGGTAAGGATCATGTTTTTTTGTAACACCTGCCACAATACAGAGCTATTCTGCCTGATCACTGTTATGTTATGATGATAATGATGGGAGAGGACCCAGAGTGAAAATGTTCCAATCCATAGGAATTTAATACACAAGTGATCACTGAAAGGCTTGATAAGAAAGAAACTCTACTATCATCACCATCATCATCAACACCACAAGGCCCCGTTGGGGGAATTACATTCTGGAAGAATCATCACTGCAGAACAGTTTTTAAGACTTGTACAATCTGCACCAAGGCTCATTGAAGCTGCTGAGGTAGTTCAAATATTACTCATATTTCATGTCCATATTTCCTTCACTACATAGCTATAGTTTATGTGACTAAAGGATGAATTCTGTCACAACTGCAACTTGTTATAAGATGTAACCAACCTCTGTTTGTCCTTCCTGAGCACTTGATTCATGTGTTACACGGATACTCTGAAATACCAAAAAAAAAAAAAAAAAAAAGGAATTATTTATGAAGAAAAAAGAAAAAGAAAAAAGTAAACACAAAACTTTACAAACCAATTCAAAGTACCAAACCAACAGGTTACTGAATTTAGTTAGTGTCTCTTGACAACAGCACACAATCTCATCAAACAATGTGTACACAACCTCATCTTTTTCTAGGAAGGCTGCTTTTTCCTCTGGGCTCATCTTAGAGGACTGCATAATAAATGTCTTGAGGGGTGAGTCAGCCTCTGCAAAACAACAATGGCCCATAATTTTTACAAATATTACTAATTGTAATTGTAAATATTATAAATTAAATCTTCAAAGAGCAATAACATCTAAACAGAATCCAAAATCAAAATGAAAAACATAATACTTGGAATACATAAAAACTGAAACCCATATCCATTTTAATAGCTCAGGAAATAAATGCTTACCAAACTCAAGGAGTGTTTGGTTATTTGCCACTGCATGAATCAGCCCTATTGTGCCACATGCATTTCCAATAGTTTGTTTCATGAAGTACACCTCTGATGACACTTCCTGTCCCTGTGCCTTAATCTTTGCTTCCTCCTCCAACCTAAATGACTCGTACTGTAAAAATAAAATGATGGAAAGGAAATTAGTGATTCCATCCTTACTAAAGCTCATCCATCATTGACACTGACACACTGAATCATACACTAACTTACACTCAGATGATCGATGTGTACATCCTGACAAACTCCAAATACATTACTATGCATTTAATATTGAATATATCTGCAAAAACTGTAAATGTGTGAGGATTTCTGAATAGTTTTTCATAGCTCTTTCTTCTTCTCTCTCCCTGCTACATGTACGATTTGTTTTACTTTCTGGTTTTGTGTAATTTCACTGAGACCTTGACACTGTTCATGGCAGGATATCAGTAAGCTGAAACCTAGACTGCCTATCTTCCCAGTATACTCCTCAGGTAATACAACACCTGTTTGGCCTGGGGAAGGGCTATTTAAAACAATCTGCAGTTTATCCTCCTGTCACGTGTGCCCTATAGACAGATGATTTAATGTAGAAATACACTCTGTGTTCTTATAGCTACAGTACATTATGAGAATACTCAGAGTAGTTTTGAACACTAAATCATCCCTCTATAGGGCAAACATGACATAAGGATAAACTACAGATCATGTTACATAGTCATTCTACGTGGATAAAGGAACCACAGCCTGCAAAAATAGCAGTTGGTCCCACAGCCATAGAACACAAAAAGTCTCATATTTCTCTGATCAGGTATTAGTATAAATTAGTCAAATTAGTATACAATTATATTTTGGTAAAAATCTTAA
This sequence comes from Bagroides melapterus, assembly GCA_028566695.1. Classification (NCBI taxonomy): domain Eukaryota; kingdom Metazoa; phylum Chordata; class Actinopteri; order Siluriformes; family Bagridae; genus Bagroides; species Bagroides melapterus. Next base: position 12,246,957 of record JAOTRN010000048.1, read on the forward strand.
ACTTAGATGCTATATATACACACACAGGTGTATGTATGTATGTATATATAATATAATAATACACACAGTCACTGTTCACTTTATTACCGTTCTGTGTACAGTAAACACTAGAGACTGTTGTATGTTTCTGAAAACTCAAACCAGCCCTTCTGCTACCAACATCTAAGCTATAGTTAATATCACAGTTCTCAGATAGTTTCACTTCGACATCCGTTCATCCGCTTCACTGAAGGTTTCCCTCATAAATATTATTAATTATAATGTATTTTAATTATACAAAATATTCTGCCGTTAGCATCTAATATTCATCATGACATCACTTTCATGGATCTCTATGTAATTAATCTACCTTTAATTAATGCAGTTTCACAGAGGTTTCAGCTAAATGATCTATTCATCCTATCTTTTAAAGGAATTCAATTAAAACATATTTATTCTGTTGCATGCTGCCATTCCATGGTGTTATTCTGGCCATTTAAATGTTGTAAATGAGGGAGCTGATACACCATCTTGATGTCTTGCATGAGTATGAGTCATTTTATAATCATATGTATCATATTGCTTTGTGCAGTTGCTGACAGTAGAGATTGTGCAAATAGCTTTTCAACTACTCTACAAAGAAGAAGACATATCTGGAGAGGCCAATGAAGCAATGAAAACCTGCTATCATGTTCCGTGGAGCATTCAGTGACTATGTAATCCACAAGTGTGTGGATAAAATGTAGCTATGAAAATATTCATGGAAGGTCAGTTATACCACTAAAACATTTGTTCGTAGTTATCAGAGGCCTTTATTTGTGCCAGGCAAACATTTCCCACACCATCACCCTGGCATCGCTGGCCTGTACTGCTTATAAGAAACATTATTTCTCATGGTACTTGCACCAAAATCTGATCCTTCCATCACATGAATTTGTTCAAAAATTTGATCAGGATTGAACGACCAGGACAATTATTCCACTCAATCATGTCTCCCCCCCCCCTTTTCACACATATTGTATATCTCTTCTAGGAAACACTCAAGTGTGTTCTCAGATGACTCTCTGAAAGCCACTACTGAATTTAGATTTGACTAGATTAGATTAGATTTTCAAGATTAGATTTGAATTCTGTTTGCTTGCATGGTTCTTGCAATTCACCTTCATATGCTGTAATCCTCAAGCTGTTTTCATTTAGTCTAATCACAGATCACTGGCAGCTGTTTGTTTGTTTCTTAAACTATTCTCAGTAAATCTTTACACTGGTTGTGCTTAGAAATTTCAGGGTGACAGAAAATGCTAGAACCGACACACCCAGTGCCAACTATCACATCATGTTTTCAGGGAACTTGTTTTGCTCTTCCAAAATTAAAATCCACTTATGCCTGAAATGCTGGTTTATAACACACACCAGTCATGTGATTCCTGGTGGAATTTGGGTGGAGCTGGGTGTATGTGTAATAATCTGGCAGCTATTTATAGTATATAGGTATTGTCAACTGTAGGTCATACTCTCAGAAACTGTTGGCCTTTTAATGTCAGTAGAGTTAAATAGTTTATAGTATTGTATTTAGTAAGATGAATAATTAAATAATGTGCTCAGACTTAGGTTAACAGAACCATCTAAATGTACATCATTCTACCCACTACAACTGACAAATTGTTGGGACAAAGTGCTTTGATCTGTTTAATGACAATAGAGTTTTACCTTTTCTGTGACAGGGAAGAGGAGCAGGACAGAACACACAGGCCTTGGCACCAATGTAAGAAGCTCTGGGTCCAAACCATATACATCTCCAAACTGCCAGCTAGGTACTAAGCCCAACTGTCGTAAAAACTACAAGACATAATAAGTCAGAAAGATGAAAGAAGAAGGAAGGAATTTTAGTGGGAGTTGTAGAAATGATGAGTCAGGGTGTGTGCCTCTCGGTGATAGTGAAGGTCGTGAAGAAGAATCGTACATTATCACATCACCTCTGACTGGTATAAATATGGTGATAAATAATAAGAAATAAACACCAAGGCGGTCTTAACTTTCCTTACTTAAGACCTTCATGCATTTGACTACACCTGACTGCGGGTTAGCTGAAGACCAGAACCGACTCAAGCCATCTACTCACTTGATTCATTACCTACAAGAGACAGCAAACAAATCAGTTAACGCAACTAGTGTCTAACGTCAATAACATGAGCTGAAGTACAGGTTTAGTTCAATCGTTATGCCTAACCTATTGAGTCACAGTAAAAGAATGATTTCTGTATTAAATTAATGGCGACCTAGCTAGCAAACTGAATAAAAATAAAAGATTACATACTTCTGGATTAGCCTCCAGAGGTAACCAGCGTTGTCCATCCATTTCAGGCACGTATTTTATTGACAGAGTTGTACAATTTCCACTAGATATACAACGAAGTTATATTTAGTTGCAGGCGTCAGATTTCTCAAAGGCTAACAAGTAATCATTTGATAGTAGTAAAACGAATGAGACCAGAAAAAGATACGCTTCCGGTTTCAACTTATTGGATACAAAATAAAAGTCCCGGTTTATTAACGCGGATGATCTTCCTCTAAATATTGATTGTAGAAATATATCTGTTTTTTAGAAGGTATTCAATACTTGATAATAATGAATTTATAGTCCGAAAATACTACCCAAAAACTTAAATTAAGTACAATTTCAGATTGTGCAGCAGGAGGCAGCAGGGAGTGTTCGGCTGTTCGTGTGAGAGGTAACGCGCAGATAGGAGACGAAGAAGAGTTTGGAGTTTCCGCGGTACTGTTTGGGTTTGAATCCATATTAGCGTTTAACTAAGGTTTGTGTGCAAACTTAGATTACATGATGAACTCGTGTTAAGATTATTATTTATAACGTATAACTTATATGATTATATTTTTTCTAAATTATGGCTGGTTAGGTTATTGCTATCGTTTGACAGCATTCCTGTAAACCAGCGTTGGTAGTTTAAGTGTCATTATTTCCAGCACACAGCCTGAAATGCAATGACTTAAAATGGCGATGGAGAAGAAACCTAACACAATAAAGCAGACTGCTGCAAAGATAAAGACAAAAATTCACAGTAAGTTTGCATGTTTGTTTTGATGTTTTCTTGCATGCCTTATCACATTTTGTATTGTCCATTCGTTTATTCATATTTGTTTACGGTATTTATCTCATTCATACAAGTGAGCACATGGGGGTTAACGGTTTTGCTCAAGGACCCAGCAATGGCAACTTGTCAGTGCTGCGATTTGAACTCGCAGCCTCCCTTCAGTAGATGCATTTTTTGTAAAGGCTTAATCTTGACAAATGACTCGTTGGATCCGGAGCCTCTACCAGGGACACTGGTCATGAGTCAGAGATGCAGCTTAGATGGAACACAAAGCAATTACAGGGCACTACACACATTCTCACCATTAGTTTGGGAGGTGGTAAGAAGCTCAGAAGGGAGCAATACGTGCTCAGGATCAAACCAAGGACCCAGAATCTGTGAACTGGCAACAGTACACAGTGTGTCACCATGATACCTTCTATGTTGTGTAACCAAACATATCTGACTGCTGATTCTGTTTTTCAGACACATCGTCATTCTTCAAGCTTTCTTTGAAAACCAACAACAAAGCCCTTGCCTTGGCTCTGGTGGCTCAGAAGCAGAAATCCAAGCAGCTTGAGATGGAAACGGTGCGTTTACAGAAAGATCTGCAGAGCCTGAACTTTGATCTTGCCATCCAGCGTCATAAAAATAAACAAATGGTGAGTCTCTGGAGTTCACAGAGGATGGACAGGTGCAATGTTGTAACGGCTTTTTTGATTATTTTTATTACTGTTAAATTTAAGGTTCTCAATTTTTCTCAAATTATTGATCCTAATAATTTCAAAAATAATTATTTATTTAGGTTTGTATTGTATGACTGTGATCTGACCAAAGTTACCTGCTATGAAGGCTAATGTATAGACTGAGCTATAACGGTCAGTTTCTCTTTCAACACCATAGCTTACAGTTCTGCGTGAGTTCTATAATACCTCCATCAACTGCATGGCTAAGGCAGTGGACCTTATTTCCAAAGAAGAGGTAATACATTACCAGTTATTAAATGGTCAATGCACAATACTGTCTTTACATGAAGCTGCAATATATAATAATAATAATAATAATAATAATAATAATAATAATATTTTTTTATTAGGCTGCTGAGAGCTTGGACATGGAGATTACAGAGGGTAGGAAGATTCTAAAATCATGTGGAATAGACACCTGTGTGCACAGTTAATATACTCTACTATTAATTAGCATGTTTCATGGCCTGATAATGTGATGTAAGGTTAATTTTATTTGTATTTTTGGATTGTAGATTCTTCTCAGACGAAAGATGTAACTGCGCCATTACCTGAGATGAAAAACAGAACCATTCTATCCAATTGTAAGCAAAAGAGGAATGTACAGGACCCTGGTGGAAATGTGTCAATGGTGAATGTTGGACAACCTCACAGTTCTTCACCGAAAAGCAAAGATAAGTCTCCCAGTCAAGAAGTTCACCATACAGCATCTCAAAATCTGTATGACTCAGACATGGAGATCACAGTAGTTGACAACATTGCTGAAATCATCACCGTTCAGACCAAACCAAAGAAAAGTTGCAAGCATGAACAGAGAGGTACTATTGAAAATGGTGAGTCTAGTTCAGCAAGGGCTGGAGAGAGCATTGTACTGAATTCTGAAGAAGCATCTCATCTAAAGGATACAACTACAAATACATCACGAATGTCTTGTGAAACACAATTCCAAAAAAGTACACACACTTTCACTGGCAACAATGAAGAGGAGAGTTTGCCTCAGTGGGTGGAGCCTGTGCATGAGGAAGAGGCATCAGTTACAGCATGCAGAAAGACTCACATCACCTCTCGTTACACAAAAAGCAACAAGCGATTAACTTCTCAACAACTCATTGCAGGATATTCTAATACAAGGCAGACTTACGTTATCTCTCCGCACGAGTCCAGCTTTATTTCCGCCAGTGATGATTTAGATGATTATTTTAGTGAACAAAAAGTACAAAATGAGAGAAGGAGCAAGGAAAATCTATCTGACTCTGAAAGTGAAGTTGAAGTGCTGAAATCTCAGAGGACTAGTGCAAACAACAGGAAAACATACATAGTCCCACACAAGCCAAGACCACAGAGCAGGAAGACTGAAGTTTCCTCTTTCAGTATGGATCAAAGTGTAAAGGAGAGTGCTGAATTGACTGATGTTCACACTGATGTCCAAGAAAACCAGATCCAGTCAAAAAAATGTCAAAGCAAACAATCGGCTCAGTCATTCTCTCAGACAGAAAAATGCATTACACCAAGAAACAGAGGAACATTTGTTATCCCTACAGCTCAGGTGGCTGCTTTCCGTGAACGGAAATGTGACGCACAGATTACCTCAGGAATGACTGAGAGGCAGCAATCAGAGCAAGAAGTGTCACATATAGCTGAAAACGGAAGCTTTGTACATTCACAAACTATCTGTGAGGAAAATATGGTAGAAAATTTCTCTGATTGTTCTCAAATGGCACTCACTAAAGCAAAGAAGCCCAAGAAGACTGTGATGAAAGAAAGAAAGCATGTTGCTACAAGAGAAAATGCATCAGGAAAGAGAAGACGGCCCAAAAATAGCTCTATTCAGATTGCTGATATTTTGCCAAAAGAAATTCCAGTTCCAAGTGACAATACAAAGAAAAACAGCACTTCCATTAAGGTATTACAGGAGGTAGCAGATGCGTTCAATACTTCTACTCTTGAGGAAGCCTTTATGGATGAGCCTGTAATTGAGACTGGGGACATAAACAGCACGCATGTGAGACACTTTGACCATAATGACGACTCGTTTGCCATTAATGACCTCAACATAAATTTGAAAGATATCAGTCCAAAGCGTCACAACATCCAGAACAACGAGAAGAAGTGCAGAGAAACTTATGTTGTTTTATCCGATTGCAATTCACAGTCGAAGGGAAAGGAGAATGTTCTTGTTTTTGGCAGCAATGAAGAGAATTTACCTGCAAATAGAGAAAGTGAGCATTGTTTTGATACAGAAAGATTTGTTCATTCTCATGAGAGTGACAGCCAGTCAACCCCCAAAAAAGCAGAGCAGTTTAGACAGGAACACAGTGGCTTATTCTCTGAGGATAGGCCTCCATGGGAATCTCTTGATTTTACCTCCACTGGGATTTTTATTTCTGACAGTCCTGTCACAATCCAGAAGCATTCACAAGAGATTTCATCACGATCTATGGACATTTATGAAGAGCCTGGGTGGAGCAGGACACAACAATCTCCAGGTAATTATAGATTTTGGGGGAAAAAAAACTTGCAGATGGGGCTCCTGAGGGGGTGCAACAAAATCATATTCACCCCATTATCTGAAGATCAAAAATATCAATACTGATGATCGCATAGACATCCATAGCCATGAGTGAGATAGGATGGAATGGTGTTATTCTCAGTGTAAAACAATTTTACAGGTTTTTGAGCTCATGTATGTGGAGGAAGGCAGTACTTCCTCTCAGTGTATTAAGCTGTTCTGTGCTGGTGCATGAACAGCACTTTAAAAAAACAATTGTCTGGCTTCATTTGGCTCAAATGAAGCAAATACTAGCCTTTACTGTCCTCTGCTGATAACTGTCATGTTGTAGAGCTACTGTAGATACTGGGTCGAAATGAGTAAATGATTAAACAGAGAGCATGGAGGATAAAATATTATTATGCTAGTAATAATATGTTTGTGAAGTTTATTTTACTTATTGCTACTGTGTTTTATATTTAAATTATAGATGGGAGGGCAATGAAGAGCTTAACAAACACAGACTGCAAAGCCAATCCATTAGGGCGATCCCGCAGGAAGGCAGTTCCTGTGTCATACAAGGAGCCAGCTATCAACTGGTAAGAATTGTTTTGTTGATCTTCCATACATTAAATGCTTTAGCTCTAGACATGTTATAAGATTGCTACTTCTATTCATTATTTACTGTTTTTCATTTCTTTACTTTGCAGCAAAATGAGACGTGGAGACAAGTTCTCAGATACCAGATTCTTACGTTCTCCAGTGTTTAAACATAAAAAGAAGAAAAAGGTTAAAGATTAAACTTCCTTACTCATTACGAATAGAAGTTGTACAGCTAAAATTTTACAGTTCACCTTTGATTTTGTTTTGATTGTTTTTTTCTTTTCTATACTTTGTGTTTTGTAATATTTCCAACAGCTTATTTTATCATTTAAATGATCTCTCATTAAAGGCTAATTCAGAGAACACTTTGTTTAAATGGCCTATGAAAGTCCATCTCTCTATTGGTTGCTATGTTACTGAAGTATTGACGTGTCTGTCAGGCAGTGAATGAATAATTTAGATAGAGTGTTCACCTGACACTTGTACTGTTGCTGCAGAATAGAGTTGTCTTTATACCTTATATAATACACAGTAACAAGTGGTTACGCTCTGTTTGTGTTTGGTTTTTTTTTTGTATGTGTTGAGGAGCATTTGGTGAGTTTGACTGTTTTAATATTTCAGTCAATTTAAATGACCTATTTGTTCACCTGTGAAGTTTCATGATATTGTAAGTGCTCTTTTTTCCCAGACTAAATTAGTATATTGTATATTAATTTTGAAATTTCTGGTTTTTATTGGTTTGCACAAATGCCTTTTTGAATTTGAATCATATGCATGGGCTGCTTTTGATGTATTTGACCAGACAATATAGGATTTCACATATTATAGCCCTTGTACACTGATTAACCACTGAGGTGTTTTTGTTGACTGAAATATGAGTATATTAACTTATGTTGTTTTATGTTGTTTATTATGTCTTTTAGTTTTGTGAGGTTTTTTGGATATCATTTCATCGTGCACATTTTGAAATAAATGTCTTCATGATCCAGTCCTGATTGTTTTGTTGGTTATGTGAAACATGGAAACCAGACAATTGAAGCGAAACATAGAAGCCCTTCTGTAAGTCCCCATGAGGCCTTCAATAATGAATGAGAATAAAATATTGATAATAATCTATATTATAAAAAAGATGTTAATATGAAGATCTCTGAACAGCTCATTTCAACTCTATACTGACATTTTATTAGTATTAAATATTTCTGAGTAAGATGTAGCAGTCTCTGTGAATAATATGGCTTGAGAGAATTTCTTTCTTATTTTATGAGTGGTCATTATATTGGACAAAAGCTCAGGGAAAATGGCTTTGACCCCAAGGGGAAGGGCTCTTCCTCAACACTGGATGATCTGGTAAGAATCTGATTGAATAATGCCTTACCCAATATACTGTATAAGTGCAACATAGTATGTGTACTATGGTTTTGTACTCTGAATTATGTTCGTGTTGTAGAGCAGGACCTCTTGCATTGGTCTGTGTAGCAGGTCTTTGTACAGTAGGTACAAATGTTCTCTTTGCAATTGGGATCCAGTGATAAATAGGATTTAATTGACCTAGAGATGGTTGGGCATTTGGAAATATTTTAGATAACAGGTCCAGAAGCAGATAAACTACTATTATTATTATTATTATTATTATTATTATTATTACCAAACTGTCTATATAACTATGTCTTTATATATAGGCTCATTATGATTTGGCCATAAGTGTGGCTTTATGGTGGGCAAATGAGAAAAAGAGTGCAGATGCACATCAACTTATGTGAGTAATGGGTTTTGTGTGATTATAAAACTTTTTTTTTTTTTTTACATTGCTTATAATTTTTGCATCTCTAGTGTTCTACCCTTGTAACCAGATATTAACCTGTGTCCTGTCTTCGTAGAGGAGCCATCAGTACCAGACCCAGTCACTGCCTTAATCAACTGGAAAGAGAGGCAATAATACTCTCATCCTTTGCAGGGATGCTTTTGGTATGTTTGTTCGATAGCTCTATTTAAGGCTCATGCTGAAGACCATGTCAGTAAAATAAATGTTTGCATTTTTTCATTTCAGAATAGCTTGCCTGTAAATGAGATCCTGGCATTATATACCTGCAAGCCATCTGCCTCCTGCCCTCATCCAGACAATAAAGTAAAAAAAAATTCTGACATGAGAAGTGCATTGTTTTAAAATATATGCTGTTACAGTAAACATGAATGACAAGTAAACATGAATGACAATGAGTTGTTACTATAGAAACAACAACTTTAGAATTAGCACCTGAATATTACCATGTGTCTTAAATGACATGCACGATTCAGACAGTTGAACCGTTATAGAAAATTAATCAACACTTTCTGACCAATTAAATTCAAGAATCCAAACAAAAAACATTATTCAAATTAGTCAATGTTAATCAGTATTTTATGTTAAATATTCCTGCTCATTTAATCACCTAGCAAACTTGCTAAACTTGTCTACTAACCTGGTGAGTTGAATCCATGCAGGGACAGAAAACTGTAGTGAGGAACTACTGTATCATCTCACCTATATTGTTGAAATTTCCACAGAGCAACATCATTCATCCCTTCTCCTTGTCCTATCACCCGTTTGCAATGCTCAGTTCGTTTAAGGCAGTAGACCGTGCAAGAAAACACAGTAAGTGCTGTATATGACACTGTGCATTGATTTTTTTTATGTCACTGTGTACTATGTGTTCATCACAGAAACATGCTTATTTTTACCAGCTCAGATGCTACAAAGGTGGAATGCTCTGCGGAATAAAGGAGCATCAGAAGCACTGGAGAAGCAGAAGGCATCCTCCCCGACCCCCTCTTCTCTTACTTCTTTCAGTGTGAGCCATAAAACAACCACTTTTTTCCCACTCTGATATATTTATCTTTAAAGCAATGTCTATATAACTACATCACCTGTTTGTCTGATCTTGTCTGTCCATCTTAGCCCAGGTTATTATTCAGCTTTTATTAATCATTCAGTAACTACTATAAATAACTTAGCAAATGGAGTTAAACAAATTGAATGGTACTGGGAGTATTCTAGTCTAAGTCTAAGACATGGGGTCCTGTGAGTTTAAAGCTTAACCAAAGGCATTTATTTAATCATCTGTACTCTTTTGTATACAGGGCAGTGAGGATTCATTTAAAGAACAAACAAAGCACTATGAAGACTCGGAGGAATCTCAGCAGGACTGAAGACAATCTATCCAGTAACTAAAACATTCTGTAATTTTTTTAATATCTTTCAGATTTTATGTTTACATTTAAAAGAAAAGTCTTTGTTCATGTTTAGTGGTTAAAGAAAAAAACATGCCTAAAATTCTTGTACATGAAGTGTGATTATCCTATTAGTATAAAATCTTTGCATAAATTGAAATTGATCTCATTATGAATTTCTCATTATATGATTATTCTAAAACACATAAAATTCTTACACATTGTGCTTCTAATTTTAAATAAAATGTTTTGTTCTACTGGCAAATAATTTAGCACCTTTCAAGAATTAAATGCAGTAAATTATTTGTACTGTTTCAACAAAAATAAAAATCCATAAGAAATCAGCATGCTATGTCTCACCTGACCAGGCTGTGTATTTATTATTTATTGTGGTCAAAAGAAACATGAACTTGAAAATTCTGCTGAGTGCAGGTTTGACACCAATAGCCAGCTCAATAATACGGTAGGGAAAGTTTGCTTTAAAGTAGATTCATGCTTGTTTTTAATGGTGTCTGATATTATTTTATAAATATGCACAGTATATAGTTTGCCTTTTTTACAATATATTTCTTGTTTGGTTTTACGGAGTGATTGTGTTGATCTTTAATCTTACATTACCAGCAACTATTGCTTCTGGTGCTATAAATATACAGACCATAAATTATAGATACACTGTTTTGTTTTGTTTTTTAATGGTTTGCTCATTATCAGTACTGCATGCAAAATGAGGTTCTGTGAACATCAGTCAGGTGATAGAGTTAAAATGGAGTTAATATATACTCCAGATGTCATGAACTATTTTGACAGATTCTGCAGTGTGCCAGGTGTTTGTTTGCATCATTGGCTTATGTATGACTAGCCCAACTCCCACATTACTACCAAAGGCCTCTGAGTAAAAGTGATACAGGGATGAAATCCTAGTCCAGAGATCCTAGATATGACCTAGACAGAAATTGCTTTGTCTTACTGAATAAATTGATGTTAGTCTTTTCGTGTTGTTCTCTTGCTCTTTTGGATTGGTTTATTTTCTAATAACAGCACTCCTGAGTTTTTTTCTCTTATACAACAGCAATTTGTCTATGACAACAATTTCTTTTTGGTATTGAATGATCATCATATATTTTAGTAATTTTTTGTTACATTTATTACTCTGTGCATTTAATGTTA
>JAOTRN010000048.1:12274008-12291429 GCA_028566695.1 Bagroides melapterus
ATACACACACACTGATTTCCACCACTGATTTCTACTTACTTTGATTTTGATTTGATTATTGATGAATGAAACCTGTGTATCCTATGGCTAAGTGGTCATCAAAGTCAGCTGCAGTCAGCATTGTAGTATTTAGAAAATACAATAAAGACCTTGTGTAGTATTTATTGCCTGGCTCTTTTGGGTCTGTTCTTGACCAATTTAGTCCACAGATTAAAGGGGTGTACTGGAAACCAGATCCTGTGGGATTCAAGAACAGACTGTGGAGCAGGCGGTTTTTGCTGTCATTCAGACGTGAGTGAGTGGTCAGAAATGAGGCTCCAAGAAAGGCCATGCTGATTAACATGGGTGCATACTGGATACAGTCTGGTGCTTGTGTGGAGACGTGATGCATACATACTTCAAGTATCTGCTTTATCTTGGTGGTTTATATTTTTATATGAGGAAATAGGCCCGTCTAGGTTCATTAGAAAACATCACAGGCAGTACAAACAATAATAAGTGTGGAACAAGGAATATTCATGACTTGTATAAATTCTCATTGAGTTTGAGGTATAATTGGTAGTGGCAGTCTCGGACTTGTATTTCATGATTCACTTAATCTACACATACATATAGACTGTGCTTTTTTGTATAAAATAGATTTCCCAGGCAAAAAAAAAGAGTCAGCATTGTTTTAGTCTGTTAGGATACTGTTTATGCCTGTGCTCTCTTTTATTGTGCTGTTAACTCAATCAACAGGCTGTTGTTCAAGGTTACATGCATCACAGTATTATTGTTGCTAATATGGTGTTTGCCATTTGTATTGCTACGTCCCCTTATTCGGCTTGCAAGTTTTTTTTCTTTGTGTTATGACCAACAGTTCCAGTACTATTTGCGATGGCACTGGTTACTACATTGGATGAGGATGTTCACCAGCCATTTAACAGTGTTATTTGGATTGAATGCTGCTTCACCTGTAAATCATGCCAGCCAATTGTATAAACATAATTATACATAAATATTTTATATACTGGTTATCATGAAATGATTATTCCCTGCATTAATCAAGATCTTTGGAATTGTTATCTTAAACTCCTTCAAATATAATGTTAAACAATTGATAATACATTATTTTTAAATGCAGTTTATAGAACATAATACACTGAAGCGAAAATCCTGGCTCTCACCAGCTGCCTGGGGATGAGAGCAGTAATATATTGTCCTGTACTCACTGCCAGCCAGGATAGGTGGCACAAATGGAGCATTTTAATTAAAAACTGCTGAGATGCAGATATCCAAAGGGAGGAGAGGATGCCAGCACTCCAAGGTTTCCCTACCCAAATGTACTATTCCTCCAAGGAAAACAGATAAAGTAATCTTGATTGTGCAGGCAGAGCGAGTTCTTTAATAATTTACTGCAAATGTAATAGATGCTTGCACACAGCTTATACACCATAAGCAGAATTTGGTTTTTAACTTGGTTATTTGCATTGTATCACTGTAATCAATTCCTTTTTGAAAAAGTGTGCATCGCATGACTGCTAATTCTCTGCTACCCAAATTTGGGATTACAGATGGACTGCAAAATGTTGGCTCCAGTCTTTAAATGACATATTTTGGGGAAAGTGATTACTTTAAAATAATTACTATTACTATTACTACTATTACTACTATTACTAGGAACAAGTAGAAACATTTGTAGCATATATACAAATATTTCAATTTTATATATATTATATATATGTATACTGTGTATATTATATATGTTTGTGTGTGTGTGTGTATATGTGTGTGTGTGTGGGGGGGGGGTGTCTGTGTATATTCAGCCTCCAGATTAATCAATTATCAATTTGTGTAAATGCATACTTTTGATTTTGACACACACTGGATATTGATGTGTTATACTGTTGTTAAGTTTAAACCTAGGCATATTTGTGCACTAATGAAAGTCTAATTTCAACTGAGAATCAGATCGTATTGGTGACCATCAAGATGTTTGCTTGGCTCACTGCGTACAATCGCTCTGCTCACAATATCCTGAGAGATTTCCATTGCCATGGTGACAGCAAGCTGCTGATGTCATCCAGACCAGGTTCTTGGGGTTGGGGTGAAGGTGTGCTTTATGTATCCCCATTTCCCCTCTGTTTATTTTGTAGCATAAGACTGAACACCAAGCTTAATCAGAAGTAGTGTAATCAATCTTCATTGTATTTTGCTGATCAAATCAAGTGAAATATTTGAAGACATATATTGTAGCAGCATCTTTAAAAAAAATGTATGTAGATACACAGACAACAATGTATAGACTACAGTGTATGGGCTTGTGATTAATGGAAAATTACCATGTTATATTTACACAGATGGCATTAACACATCCAGAGGAACCTCTTTCACAGGGTGACCTGCAATTTTAAAGCTATTTCTTCATCTGATTCTCTTATTTGCCAGCTAATTATTTTCACCCTAGCTGATAATTATCTGTCAGTTGTAGATGTAATGATACGATCTGTACACTCCCCAGACAGACTGCAAAAACACTGGTCTTTAAAGTCTGCCCCAAAGACTGACTCATTGGCTGCAGTTATTCCACTCTTGGATTCTCCCTCTCTTCTCTTATTATTCTCCACAGTGTTTAGCTGAAGGACTATCACAAGAGTTTTTTACTCTCTAGCCATTCCCTCAAGGCTGATTCATTTTACCATCAAGGTTGCAAAGTCTGCCTGTCTTCTGCCCTCTCAAAATGAAATCAGTCACCTGAGAGACCTTGCAAGAATACTCAAATGAATATGCTTGCAACTGCTGATAAGAAGATTCCGTTTTGGATAAGCAACAGTCTGACTAGTCTGACACGATTCATCCAGTTCAGTCTTCAAAAACGAATGACACTGATGTGAGGCAATTTTCCCTCATATTTATTGTATTGCTGTTTCTCAGGCAAGTAATGCCCAAAGGGAACAAATGATAAAGTCTTGAACAACATGTCAATTGAGTGGGACAAAAATGTTTAAATCTGATCAGATTTGTCCTGTTCTAGGGAAATATTTAACCTTTGAATCTTAGTAGTCTAAAGGGTGGGATGTTAAATTTGATTATGAATATGTTTGCTGTATTTTATGGAGATTATTTGATGAAATGCATGAAGTGCATGTTGCATTGCATGAATTGCATGGTTTTTGTAGGAAAAACACTGAACAACTGAATATGTACAAAAATATTTACCAGATAAAACAAGCACCAGTAACACACTTTAAAACCATTATTTACCAAATAAATTGAATTTTAAACTGAATTAATCAGTTGTGTTTAAAAATAAATTTAGAGTTTTATATTATAATATTTTGTATTAAATATTTATTATATGATTAAATTGCTATATGGATGTAATTACACAATTTCATTGACAAATTCTTCACTGGATTGCAGGGATGGTAAATAGATAAATGTTGTGTAAATCTGGAACAACAAATTTGTGGCAGTCAGTGAGCTTACATGAAAGATTCTTATGCACACAGACAGTAAAGCGCTAATGATGACATCAGAGGAAATGCTGGAGTTAGAGTAGGCGGCTTGTAGAGGAAATGAGAGATCTGTGTATCCGCAAATATATGCATTACTGTGGTTGTGGCAAACAAAAAACATAGATGAACCAGATATTTGAACCTTTTGTTATTTTTCTTACAAGTAAAAGTCTTTTTGCCTTTCACTGGGACTTTAGTTTTATTAATCTTAATAGATAAAAATAAAATATAATGTGCCTGTTATAACAGTATTTCAATCAGTACACAAGTATGTTTGCTGTAAATTTGAAAATATATAGCGGCAATGCTTACATATGGCCTGTAACACGTGAAAATATTTAAGTCATTTCTTTTTGTTTGTGGGAAGACAAAACAAAGGTGTGTCACAAAAGGAGCTGCTGTGAGATTATCACCTCTGTTTCTGTGTGGGTGTAAGCACATACAGGATGGGTGCATGTTCATAAGTATGAAGTCAGGGAGAAAAATAGCTGAGTGACATTTTATGCTGTACGCTCTAAGATGCAATAGAACCACAACTATGTTCTGTTCACTGAAAATAACTGACAACCCACATAGCACTAAAATTCACAGGAACTTTAAAAGACACTCACACACTCGTGTATGCTTTTAAAATGATATATTGTGTGCTTAGCTATTGGTGTTTCAACAATCTTTCATGTTCCACCATTTACAAACCAATATGTTTACATGTTTTCTGCTGTCACTCTTGAATTTATGTAGATAAGTAAGGGCAATACATAACATTTAATGAACCGAGTTTGTAAAACTGACCTGTAAATGATTATAATGTAATGTCTTGCTAAGCGTGTGCTATTTTCAGCTACTGTACACAAGAACCTGTATCAGGTATAACACATTTTATTCTTTGTATCCTCACCCATACACTTCCTCTTCCTCATCATAATCACTTTACAGTCCCTGAGTCCCTCTGGGTTGACCCTAACTGCTGTGGATGTGTATCTGATTAGTGTAATGTATCTGCATAGCTGCTCTGATAGCTGTCTGGCCACTGCAGCATGTGCTGCTTTTTTTTATATCTATGGTTTCATTTACTGTGTAACAGGAAAGAAAGAAAAGTTTTAATTTTCATTCCAGGATTTGCACCCTTTGTTGTTCTTTCCTTCGAAACATTTTATCTTTTGTTGAATCAACAATGATGTTTTGCAGAGCTGTTTTTGAAATCTGACTTAAAGTCAAAATGACTTTCCTCGAGTGTCTTAGTGACCATTAGCACAGGCTGTTTATAGCTGGTGTAAGAACTGATAGACTATGTCCTTAAATAATGCAACGTAAATCCTATCCAACTCATCCAGAATCTCGTTTTGTGAATCAATAAGATATGCCTGTGTTTCTTCTGTGTTGCCTTAAGAAGCAGTGACATCCAGAGAGCTAAAAATAGGTTGATACATCATCTGACTTCAATTTTCTGTGACAGTGTCAATCTCTCTATTTCAATACACACACACACACACACACACACAATTTACGGATAGACATGCACATTATGTAGAAGTCATAATTTGGAGCTGTCTCCTCTTTTTTGTGATCCCGGATATAAATCTGAGAAACTATAATTAAATACTGGTTTTATTTAGTACTCAGTTGATCACAGGCTTATGCAAATTTAATGCCTGTCCTTTGGTTATAGCATTTGTGTATGCAATCACCGTTCTTGAAGTGAATTTCAGGCTGCACTGAATCACAGTGTGGATTCTAAACGTAAGCTATTTGCACACACCACCATGTTTTGTGCACATTTCTGCATATTTATTAAGGCCAACAGGCAAAACAGTAAGTTATGCTAGTTTGCTCTTAAGAATGTTGAAATTCTCTATATTTAATCCTCTTGCCACTTTTTACATGTTTTTACACTCGCAAGTCTCTATCAAGGCTTGTTATAAATAAGTTACACAGTCTATGATTGCAGCACATATAACGGTGGGAGACTGCAAGTTTGAATCGTGACTATGCCATAGCCATCCATTGTTGTGAGTCCAACAGAGCATATTTGGTTGTGCTCTCTGTGTGGGAGGGATGGTCTTACTCTCTCCCCTGTTGCTCAGTGATGCTAACCAATTGTGGGTGTCTGTGTGTTCATGTATGTAGAAAGGGCAGTTAGCGGCATACTCCGAGTTCAGCTGTCCTTTGGCATACTGTAGAATGAGCAGCATGAGCAGAAAAGATGCAGTAGCTGGAATCATATGTCTTAATAAAAACATCTGTTAGCCTTTGTTCACCATCTCTGGTTGGTTGTTTGATAGTAAAGATTCATTTAGTAGGTATGAGTTGGCAATGAACAATGTTCTAAAATCACAACTAAAAGCACACTGGATGCAAATAAATGATATAACAGTTAATTTAACACTGTCAGCTATGAAATTATTGAATAAATATTTCTTGACATGTTTTGGATATACAGCAAGTTTGATGAATAGGCCCCACTCAGTCTTTAACCTTTGGATTTATTTGCATACATTTTTTCACATAGTAGTAGGCAGTACAGCTGAGGACTAACAGTGTGGTTATTTATTCATCATTCGTAATGCCGGCTTGTCGTAAGGGTGACTCTTTACTGGATGTCGACAATGATGAAATTAAGAGCTGGACAGGATGTGTAACCAAATGCTCTGTTGGTATGAAGCAGAGCCATCACAGCAGAGGGGAAATCCCAGAGAGAGTGATGAAAAAGAAGAGAGAGAGAGAGAGAGAGAGAGAGAGAGAGCAGGAAAAAAGAGGTAGAGATTGATAGCCGTGTAGTAGAATGTATGGATGTCATTGCAGCACATGGTTTGACTTTAGCTATTACAGTGCATCCTGTCTTGTTTAGCATTCAGCCAACTTTTGATTGTTCTGTTTCAGCATCTACAGTACAATACAATACAAAACTATATGGCACAAGGCACTAAGGTAACCATATATCTGTTTTCTTAACACTACATGCTGTTTCACTGTTGAGGAAAATTCTAGCAGGCCATGTCCTGTCATATTGCACTCTCGTATAATACAAAGTTTATTAGCAGGTTGGTAAATGGAATCTTTTGCCAAGTAGAAAAGTATTAAACAGACAAAAATAAAGTAAGTGTAAATAAATGAAGAAAAAAAATCTTAGTTAGGCTGTATAAAAACAGTCTAGTGGAGCAGGAGCATTTCTGAGCTATTTTTGTACATTTGAATGCTCTACAAATTAAGCAGTGAACTGCTGTGTTGATGTTTAGGTGATCATAACAGTTAAAAAAATAATTGAGAAGCCAATCTCAATATCCTGAGGAGTTTGTTTGGACCTGTTTTCTTTTTTCTTAATTTCGTCTTCTTCTTTTGTTTTATTCAAATATATTTCCAGAGGAATGAACTGGCTATTTATGGGTATTGACTGTGTATGTTAATACTCATAATGCTTATCTATTAGTTTCAGGCTTGCCATTTTGTAGGGGTGTTAAATTGACCAATGCTTGCAAAAGTGAACTGAAACTGTGTCCACAGATGTGTGCAATAATGACAAATTCAGCTTGATATTGGGCAAAGTTAAAGAGAAATATAAGCATGGCAATTACATCAGCACTTGAGACTAATTTTCAGCCATTTTATCTTTTGTGTGTATCCTAGCTGGCTGCCTGAGTGAGAATAAACACACGACCCATTATCACTAATGAAGCCAACAGTGGCATGTTAGTCTTTTTTCATTGGACGAGATGCTAGGGAAAGTGGAAAAAAGAATAGAAGTTCTGAATGTTTTGTTATGAGAGGTGATTGATTCTGTGTCACACAGATTGACAAATATCAAGTATTTAAAGTCATGTTTTCTAAAAATACAACAGAGTGACAGTTGCACTACAACAGAGTAGTGTTATTTCTACATACAATGACTCACAGGACTAGCAATGAAATGCTATGCTATGCCTTTAGTCATTTTTTTGTAATGTAGCGTACATTATCTGAATATGAAACAGCTCTCTTGATCTCCCTTTTTATTTCTTGTGTAAACATATAAGTGAGAACACACTGAATAATACATGTGGTCAAAATGATAAGCCTGTGGCGAGACATGTGGCAAAGTAAGAGTAGGGCAATGAGGCATGAGCTGTGATGTTTGGGCTGGTTCACAGTGGTCACACTGGCCCTATTAGACATCCACACTGATGTTGCACTGTCGATGGAGTGGGGGTGGAAACAAGCGACAGAGCACGAGCGGGAGAGAGAGCGAGAGCAAGAGAGAGAGAGAGAGCGCGAGAGCGACTCAGAGAGCAAAAGCAAGAGAGGGAGAGCAGTCGTCTCTGTGTAAACAGTCTGTCAGAAAAGAAAGTGCAGAGACATTTCTGTACACTGCAGCCGACAGGAGAGCATTGCATAGAAACAGCAGACGGATAATCACGGGAGGAAAGATGTTTAATTAATTCATGCTGGAAGGGATGAGATGTTGCCACTGAATAAAAAGGCTCAAGTGCTCTGTGTACACCACTGCCTGTAGCTTTGCGCTCGTGCCAGCATGCCTGTAAGAAGGTCTGAGCTTTGACCATTTGAGAAGCTCATGATATCATCACCTGGCTTACCAGAGGTAGGATGCAATGTCCTTTTTTTCTTTTCTTTTTTTGCCTTCTCTTTTTTGCTCTCTCTGAGGTACTTTTGTGTTTCATTCATTTTTGTCTGTGTAGATGATACACAGAATCTAGGTACCAGATCCCTGACATCCTTATGACCATTTAGCTCTCGTGATTAGACTTGTGCTCTGTATAATGTAACGCTTTAAATAAGCAGACGACATTTAAGAACTGCCATTTAGGATTGTCAGAACTGATTGCTGTGTTTAATTTCAGGTCTCATTAGGCTGATTGCATGTTTTGGTTTTCTAAAAGTGCATACAAATGCCTTGTTTACATGTATCTCATGCACATCTTATGCAGATTCATTTAAGCATTATTTACCCACAAAATATACGTGTTTACTTGGTGAAATATCATGTTATGATATTGTTTGTCAGTATCACTGTTTATATGTAGTAGATACATATGTAGTAGAGGAACATTGTTTACTACCTCATTATGTTCTATGTAGCTTTCTCTCTGAGAAAAATAGCACACCTCTGTGTGTATATTTTATATGTCACACAGCCTCTTATCAAAAATATATAATAATATCATATATAATTCTAAATACCACCAACAAATAAATATAAAACTTGTAAAAGCAAATAGTAGCAAGTCTGTGGGAATGGGTTTTGGTTATATTGAGATGAATACACCGCTCAACCATTTTGCTTTTGGTTTTACACTTGGTGCACAGCAACACTGACTACCAGTCTGTCTTGTTACTAATCAAATACTTCTGTAAAGCTAATATGTACATTCCCACTGTATGGAGAGTGTATTCAATAGTTAGACTTGCTTGCTTAGTTATGGTCTAAGAGAAAACTCAATTGCCATGCTTAATTACAGCTTATTGTGCAAATACATGAGGTTCTGGTTCTCCAGGTCTTGTAAAGAGATATCTGATACACGCAGTTATCACTCTCTATATGTGTATGAATGTGTGTACAAATATCATTTACCAATCAAGAGTCTAAAATAGTCCCGAATAAAATAAACTAGTCTGAAATAAAATAAAAGTGTGTGTGTGTGTGTGTGTGTGTGTGTGTGTGCATATGTGTATATTCATCAAATATATACATACATAACAGAATAAAAATTCAGTAGCAATAACAGTAGCAGACCAAAGGCAAATCAATTCAAATGTAATGATTATATATAAAGGTCTGCTATTGTTTTTAATTTTATTCTGGTATGTTATGTGTGTGTGTATGTTTGATGATGTGTTTGTATGCACGGTGTATCAGAGTGGTTCTATATTGGTTCTTTGTGCCATTAAGCATCTAATTTTATATCTAATTAATAACTTTCATTTCCATTTAGACGCTGAGATCAGACTCTAAAGAGGGCAGCAAGTTTAAGAGAGAAAGAGCATGCTCTGTTCTGTTGCTTTTTAGTCATTGCATTGCATTTTCAAGCCAAAACCTTCTGTTGCCATGACATCTGTCCAAGCTTTTCTAATAGTTGCAGTATTTTTTAGCTCACAAACACATGAAAGAAAGTGTAATATCCTTAAATATTTCCATTTTCTTTTAAATTCATATAAGCTTGCATGATTGTAATGTTAACACAACTGTTCATTCAGAAATATGTAATATCCAGGGATCTTTTGAATCATTATACAAAATGGTCATGAAACCTGGAATGATCAGAAGAGTGATAAACTAATTTATTAATATATTGAGAAAAGATCAAATTGATACACGTTTAAAGAAAGGTCAACTTCACATAAATTAATTATGTGCTTTCTGGAAGGCAGGGTTTTATATTAAGGGTTTCTTTAAGTATATAATCCATTTGTTAGTACTGGTCTGATAACAGGATGTGAATGATTCATGATTTTTAATTTAAAAGACAAACAGAAAGAAGCAGCAGCATAAACACTATCATATGAATAAAATCTATGATAATATAAAACAAAACTGAGTTTGCTTTGAGTGAGTATGACTCCCAGATGCTTTAGATCTATTAGGAATGAGTAGAGATGCAAAATGAGTGATATTGCCTGAACAGTGTGATGCACATCTCTGTGTTATTGCATTTTGCCTATGCAAAGCAGGAGACACGAACACACAACTAAACCAAGAGGCCTAACAGGTGGTGGTGAATTCACCCTCTTCAAAGAGTGCTTTATTTTTATAAATGCTTATAAACTTAATGGAGAAAATGGGAATCAGCATTTAAAGCTTGTCTGTAATCACAACACTAGTTATGTGGTGAAGATACAGAAACAAATTGACTAGGTTGCTATTACGGCTAATGGATTATTCTTTGTTCTGGGATATTTATGCTGATTTGGTCCGTAGAATTTTCTACTTCCTATTTCAGCTCCAGTCTGCTGCAGCATATTCATTTAATATTCATACAGTCCGAAAATTTCTTCAGTTCTTATAGCAGCAATAAAACGTTTCATGGAAATCTCTATTGTTGTTTTTTTTAATGAGATATTTGACTGCTGTGCCACTTGTGCCAGTGGTGTGTTTTGTTGAAAATGTAATATTAGAACTGTTTGCATTTATATATAAATCTTCAAAAAAAAAATGCAGCATAATTTATACAGTATGTAAGGAATAAAACACTATTTTTATATTAAAATAATCATCAAGGCTGTGTGATGTAGTTCTATGTGATGCAGAGTTATTTATTATCCCAAAGTAGTTTTTTTTTCCTTATAATTATATGCCTGAAAGTGTTTATTCATCATATAGCATGGTAATTTGCAAAGATTACAAATTATTATTTGTTAAAGAATCACAATTTGTACATTTTATGTTTAATGTTGCAAAACATCCAGGAAACAAATGAGCTCATTTTATCTCTTACGTCAAAGTTACTATATACAGCTATTCCCTCATAGAGGCTCTATTTTCTCTATTCTAAAAAAAAAAAAAAGCAGCTTGTCATTTTACTGAGAAACCACAAAGTCCTCAGTCCTCAAGTCTTGTGTCAGAAAACTTTAAAGAACATCTTTGTTTTTAACATGTACACATGGTGCTTTCTAATATTTAATAACATATTCATATTAGTATGGGAGCATTAATATAAAGCTGTGGTGTCTTAAGATCCAAACCATGCTGGCACTGTTTTTTTTTATGTAATTCAAATATTTGTTTCTAAAAATAAATAGAAATAACCTGGTAATCTTATTAGTAATGTTCACTTATTCCAGCCATCTACATTCATTTCCATTTCCAAACTAGCAGACTTAATTACAATATGCCTGCTATCAATCATACTATACCCCCCATCATGTTCTTCACTATTTCATGCGGAACACTTGTTTCCTACTCTGAAATGTGGCTTTATCACTTCTTACCCAGCCACCACTGTACAGTGTGATAATGCCACACAGTATTTAGCAGTTCTAATATTACATTACAGTCCTGTGCACTTACATCTACCACAAATACAAATCATCATGACAACTCAAGCCAATGTCTAATGTAGCTTGAGTGATACTGGAGGACCTGGAGGAGGATGGTGTAGCGTGTGTGTGCGTGTGTGTGTGCTTGTGTGTGTGTATGTTTGACTACAGCCGCTGCATCTCCACCATGCCCGATGGCTATTATTTTAGTAGCATTGTGTGTTTATAGGTGCTTGCTTATTTGTAAGAGCCAAATTACCAACCTATTAGCCTCTGAGTGTCATAAGATCTGTCACCTTCTCCCGGCTTTTATGTAATGTCTGTGATGTCTATGTAGTGGACAGTGCTATACCTCTGCAGCTTTATCCCATGTGTGATCAGTGTCCTAATTTGGCAATGCAGCTGCTTCAGCAAAGCAGTTAGAGATTCAGGGATATCATTCAAAATGCTGTCTCAAAGAAACAAATTCCATTAGGTTAGCAGAACTCGTCGCATGACATAAAAATGTACATAATTTAGTTTGAGACAGGCCATTTGCCATGAAGAAGGTAAAAGAAAATCTGAAAGGTACATTTAATGCGTGCTGCATGGAAAATGTGGTGTAATTAAAGTGCCAAGCAAGAATTGAGATCAAATGGTGGCTCTGGATTATGTCAAACAGCACTACAGCATAATATTGCAATTCCAGCTGCATTTAGAAACTATACAGAATATTTCATTTTTATGACTTTTATATTGCTTATGAAATTGCTTGACAGCACTGGTGTTGATGGATGATTCAAGCTAAAGTTAATATAATGCTCATTTGAAACTGTCCATTAAATTAGAATGGAAAATATCTGATAACCGAGAATGCTTGGAGGGCTTTGTGTTGTTTTGCTTTAGGACTAAATCATCTTGAGACTGCGATAACAAAATGGTTGCTCTAATCGCTAAACAGAAAGACAACTGTTTAAGGTACTGCGTGTGGGATAATATAACTATCGTCATTAAAATTTTAATGGGTACATTTCTGCTACTTTCCATAAACTGTTTAATATAATCAGTGGATGAGAGAAAAGCTTTTATTATATCAGCTGTGTTGTGAAGACAGTCTTTGGGTGTGGCTGTCATAAAGAGGTGAGTGAGAGGAACAGTCATATAAATTGTACTTCAGCAGAAGTGTAATTAAGAACCCATCTGCTTGTTCAAGGGAGAAAATGAGATACAGAAGGATGCAGATAGACAGAGAGTGAGAAAAAGAGGAAGAGAGGGGATGAGAGAGGGGGGGGGTGTATGACGTAAAATAGATGTGAGGGAGAGAATTAAATAGGCTACTATATTGGGGAGAATATAATGGAGTGTCAATAGAATAGGTAATCAGGGAAAGTGCATGGATTTTGTGCTGTGAGACAAAGAAAGAGCAAGAAAGAGGCCATTATTCTGACACCTACTGTTCAATTAAGCAAAAGAAGATATAACCCTGAACTTGACTATCACTGAAAAGTCTTCTTGTTTGACCACACAAAAGGAGAAAAGAATAATGTGGCTCTTACTGTCCTTTAAGTGGCCTTACAAAATACATATTTTAAAAGGCAGGCCACATTCAGAGAAAGGTAGTCAGTGTTAGTATAGATGACAGATGAAATGTGAAAGAAAGACTGTCCAACGGAGAAATGTTCATTCCTCTTTTTTCTTTCTGTGTAACCTGAATACATGAATGACTCAGGCTCATTATCTCTGTGAATAGAGGTGAGCTATTGAGGACGACAGCACAGTTGACGCTGACTCTGTCTAAGAGACTTTTCTTTATAGGCTCTAATGTTTTAAACATGGTCATGCCCCGATTTGTCACTCAAGGGTGTTCAAATATAGCACATAATATTTAAAAAAAACAGCTGAAATGTTACTTATCTAACCTGTTACAAGAAGCTCTATCTTTACAATACAACATACAACTTCATAAAGCCGTACACACATTGTCTTTTACAAGTTTGTATCTGAAAAGTACAGTAAAGGAACCTTGTTTTTTATATGTAGTTTTCATGCAGTGTTTGCCTTTATACACTTAAGATGTGTGTAGCCATTAAGAGAGAATTAAAACTTAGATGTAAGAGTTTAGAGAGATGTAGCCTTTCTGATGACACATACATATGCATACACATAAATAAAGGTACAGATTGAATTATTTTCTTTGCATCAATGTTCTGGGGTCAGAGGGCAGAGTACGACATCATGTGGTGTCCCTTGAGAACAGACGGTTGCTCAAGGGCACAACAGTGGCAGCTTGGCAGTGCCTGGATTTAAGGAAATATCTGGAGAGGAAAGAGGCGGTGCTATCCTTGACTTGGTTGTTCTCAGAGCAGCATCATTAGCGTTTGCTGATACTTCCTGGAAATATGAAAAACAAGAGCTTTAATGGACATTCAAATGTGATTGAAATAATTTATGGCATATATAATGTGCATTGCATTTTTGTCCTTAGATGCTGCTAGGCTGGAGACAGGTACTCTAAACGTCACACAGGGACACACACATACACACATACACACACACCAATCCTTCCTGTTTCACTTCTTCTCCTCCTTGTAAATGTATGACGTCAGGTTGCTAGGCAACTGAATGAGCAAACAGAATCCCTCTCTGCATGGAGGGGTCGCCCCATCCTTCAGATCAGCACGTGCCTCTAGCAGCCCATTAACTATGTACACGTACACACACACACACACACACACACACACACACACACACACACAAACACACACATCCATATTAACCTTGTCTCTTCATTTTTCCTTGCGTAATTTTTTTGTTTACTGTCTTACTGCCTTTATCAGTCTTACTGTATTCTGGACTCTAATGTTGTCTGAGAAAACAACTGAATGACAAAAAAAATCTAGATGGATTTTGAGAAAAAAATTTCAAATTTTGCGTGTTTGATTTTTTAAAAGGATTCAAAGTTTTGAGTTTAAAACATCATTTTAAAATTAAATTGTGATATTTTTAACACATTTTTCTCATTTTTTTTACAGTATTAATCCAGCATTATTGTCTGACTGTTTCAGATAAATGTTTATACATACATATATATATATACACATATATATTAATTAATAATGTTTGTATTTTCCAGGCAGTAGCTGCAACTCTCTGCAGTAGACAATTTACCCTGCAGCCAACACTTCACACATCTGTACATCACCATACTAGTTTGTCATGCAAAAAAATGGAAGTCCACTTGCAAGCAGGCGGATATGCAACATGCCTGTTGAGTCAAGGCCTGAGGAAATCCACTGCAACCACAGGACAAATGCAGCTAACTTCTTAGAATTAATAAAAAATAATAATGAAACAGAAAACAAACATCAAAAAATACAAACACAAAAAAATGAAAATTTTATTTAAGAAAAATCATGATTTTCTGCACTCTAGATTAAAGGCAAGTATTAAAAAGGGTTGGAGTAGATGCTATAAAAAAAAACAGGTCTTTGATGTTTCTACTCTAGCAAAATCTGACAGTATTAGAGTCATACACAGGGAATTTCTTAATGTGACTGGCTGCCTCAAACAAAAACAACTTGCACACTAAATACTCTAATATAATATAGTAATATTTAAGTCAACATCATATTGTTCACTTTGTTCAGGACAAACTTTATCACTTTTTACCCCCAGTTCTGTGTAATGTGAAGCAATGCTAATATTACGCTACAGTCCTGTGTATATTAATTGTTTAAATAGAGTCAGATGAGAATCACTATAAGACATCAAGCTAAAAGTTTATGTAACTTTTAACAGCGACTGATACTGAAGGACCTGGATCTCAAGTATGTATGTGTGGCCATTACAGCTCCACCATGCTTGAGGGTGTTTATTACAGTACCATTGTGTCTGTCTGTGTTTATGGGCGCTCGGTTATTTGCCTGGGGGACATTACCAACCTCCCTCTCAGAATCTTCCCTGATTTGTATCTTCATACATGCAGTGTTAAATCATTGTGACAAACCAGATCAAACTGAGATAGGAACCTTTCCCTGAATTTCTTATTTGCACATCTCTTGATTTATCTGTTATGTTCATAGCTGAAGATTATTGATTAGCTTCTATAGCTCACTACACGTATACAATGATATATGGCTATAAAAATAATAAACAATTAAAACAAGGATTAAGTCAGCAGCGGCTAGAAGAAGGAAATTGTACTCATATGTTGTTTATAATCCAGCATATTATTTCTGGCCCAGGATGATGGAAAAAATGAAAGAGTATTACATTTTCATAAATTAAGAACGTCACAGGTCAGAGTTAGAGTACAGTCATGGAAACAGCTACAAACAGATAACTTTTCATTTATGACCAAAGAGAAAAGGATGTGGTGATAAGATTGTTGCAGATGACAAAAATGCCCAGTTAAGTGACCAAAGATCTCATGTGATTTTGAAAATTATATTACTGTTGTTGTGATTGTTGTTGTTGTTGTTATTGTTGTTATTGTTGTCATGAATACTATACACAAGCAAATGTACTAAGGTGTATTTAAATCCCTGCTCTTTATGGCTACAGATGTTGGTGACTACTGAGTATAATATACTGAGTATAATCATACTAATACTACATATAGTATCTTTCTGAGTCTCATATTTCCAAAAAAGGATTTATAATAAGTCTGATGTCACATTTGGCAAGTCTTTAAAGAGGTTTTTATTTTAGGCACTCAGAAATGACAGACTATTCAGTGAGCCATGGCTATCCCACAGGAGTAGTAAAATGAGATTTTTTTCCCCATTTCTCCAAGAAATTCTTTTCAAGAGAAATACATTGTTTTGTTATTTTTAATAATAATAATTAGATGTAAATCCTTTGCACTGAATTCCTGAAGTTTGAATGGGCATAGACATCACCTAATACTGAATTTCCTTTCCTGAGATGCTTTGCCAGCCTTTACTCTAGCTGCCTTCAGTTGCTTCTTGTTTATGGCTCTGTTTGTTTCATCTTTATCTACGGTAAACATGAAAAGACAGTTGGAAGACACTGTTTATTTGGACGTTTTAAGAACATTCAATTTCTTTGCCTTTAGATGCTCTTGCATTACTTTCAGATTATGTTCGGTCAGTTTTTAGACATTTCGCTGAATCTAAGTAGAAAGTATATTTCTATACCCTTCAGAATTAATTTTTCATTCAATTTCATTTCATACCCATGCCATAAAACTGAATCCACCATGTCTGACAGATGATGTCGTAAGCTTTGGATCATGAGCCCTTAAGTTCCTTCTCCATGCTCTTCTCTTCCCATCATTCTGGTACAAATTAATCTTAGTTTAATCTCTCCAAGATTAATCTTGTACCAGAACTGGCCAGGCTTTGATGCTTTATTGCATTGTCCAATCTTGCCTTTCTGTTCTTGAGTGTTACCAGTGGATTGAGGTGAAAACACTGTATTTACATTCCTGAGGGCATCTCTTGATTGTAGGCTTTGACAATGATACATCTACATGGCTAGATTGTGAAGGAGCTTTTCTTCACCAAGGAAATAATTTGGCCATAATCCACTTTAGTTGTCTTCTGTTTTCTTCTGGCCATTTTGGAGTTGCTGAACTTACCATTGCTTTCCTTATACCAGATTGTTGATTTGGCCAGTCCTAAAGAGTTTCCATGACAAAAGCTACCAAATGCCACATTTGGAATAAACTCCAGACCTTTTATATTTCCTTAATTTGTCATGAAATAGTGAGGAAACATGGCACAACAGGTCATGAAACTGCTTCTCATTCATATGTCCAGTTATGTGAAAACCGATGGACTATGTAAAAGATAGTTGTAAGTACGTTGTTTTTCAATCACATTTTGATTGCTTCATTTCAAAACGCTTGTGTTGGTGAACAGAGGCAACATGAAAAAAAAAAAAATGTCCCTATCAAAATACTAGTGATTTTATACATGTGCTGTGTGTGTACTGTGTATATGTATATATATATACG
>JAOTRN010000048.1:12295066-12323814 GCA_028566695.1 Bagroides melapterus
ATACATGTGGCTGCCAAGAATTATTGTTGTTATTTATATACTGTAGCTGATCATTTTCCAGAGCACCGATTAACCTTATCAGATTCTTTTAAATCGCATAATTTAATTAAACATGAGTAAACACCACTAATCAAACCAAATCTAAATTAGCGTTTCAATCAGTTTATCTTTGAAAGCTTAGCATGCTCTACATTAAGTTACTCTGATGGTTAGCTGTCTCTCAGATGAGACAAAGATAAAACAATATGATGGGTTGCAGTCAAAAACTATGGATGGTTATGGATATCCTCACAGCTAGACATCAACTAAAGAGAGTTTACTGAGCTTACATTAACCAGAATATCTGGCAACACCTCAATGTTCTGAGCGATTTCCTGTTTAATGTGTTGAAAGTACACCAGCATCACTTATTGTAAATATGTTCTCACAACCTGCCTTAAATATATTGAAAGTGAAAAAATAAAATTCCATTCCATCATCTTTTATTGCACTGGTTATATTCACTGTATAGCTGTCATATTTATATGAATCTATCAAATCTATTTGCACATTCAATTAATAATACACAAAGGCCTAAAAGCTTGGAACCAGGCAGTTGTTTTTAACTATTAGAATAGACATGGCATAAAGTCTTTTTTTGGTCAATATACACGTTAGTTTATCGTTTGTGTGAATAAAAATGGTAATTTTCATGTTTTTGTTATTTTTAAGGAACATTTTTATGGATTTTTTTTTTCTGCACCTAAACTACTCTCAAAAGCCTGTTGTTAGTACCAGGGATATTTCTAGGCTGAATGTGATACACAGCCAATATCTTTTCTCATCCATTTAGACTATGTTAAATGTCATGTTTTATTAAAAGAGACTAAACAGGTATAACAGATGTCGGTCTTGTCTGTGTTAGGTTGACATATTACCATCAGCTGCACTAAGATTGGGTCGCACTATTAGTTATTTTCTCAATGTTTCCCTGTGCCAGAACTATAGTGGAACAAAAGCATCACTATGGCTATTTTGGATGCACTACTTTTCCATTTATTCTGTGCTTAAAATAAAACCCAGTGAGTTTACATTTATCAGGCTGAAATAACTTTCATTGAATGTGTGTGGCCTCATAAGTCTTTAGACCTGCCTGCACCATATATGCACACAGGCATATATACAGTCTTATCCACACATACAAGTGCCAAACCATATGACTTTAAAGATTCTAAATTACAGCTTTAAGCAAAATAGAACAAATCACTTGAATGCTGATAAATAGAGAGCAATTCCTATAAGCTGAGTCACTTCCCAGAAGTTGCTGGTAAATGTAGGTCTACTATAATCAAACAAAAAGGTTCTAAAAGCTATTTGGGATGTGGTAGCCTAGTGGTTAAGCTGTTGGTCTACTAATCAGAAGGTTGTGAGTAAAGTCCCAGGTCCATCAAGGCACCACTGGTGGACCTCTGAGCAAGGCCCTCAATTTAACCCACAATTGCTCAGTTGTATAAAATGAGATAAATGTAAGTTTCTCTGGATAAGGTTGTCTGCCAAATGATGTAAATGTTATTCTTTGGTTTAACATACAGTACATGTTTAGTGTAATAATAAGCATTATAATGTTTAGAAATTAAAAAGTTAAAAAGGTAAAATAATATTGTAATTGCATGTTTATAATGGTTAAAAAACAATGAGAGACTAAGGGCTATTTGTGTAGCAGAGTCTTAATTACATTTTGTTTTGTTTGAATTGCAAGTGGAGCTAAACCTGACTTCAATATTGCAAAATTCCTTCAGTCAGTTATAATGGCTGTGTTATAATATTGATTGTTTTAGCGGCAAAATATGTGTCGGGTTTGATTTGTTTCTTATGCACATGTGCCAAAACTGACAAACAAGAATGTAAAAATAAAAAATGTAATCAAGAAATAAAAAAAAGGACAAAAAACAGATTTGTTGAAGATTTGTTACACAGGTTCATGAGATGAAATTTTGGCAGCTCCAAACATTTACATTTAAATGAAATCGTACTGTTCCCACATTACTGACACCCCTACCTCCTATATCACAATTTAACTCCTACTGTCCTCTTGCTCTCTAGTCTCTTGATATGTACTTGAAACTATTATTTTTTTATTCTAACTGCTATAGACAAAGATTTTCAAATCAACACTATTACTATATAATAGATGTTAATTTCAATTAAACAGGAAGGCGTTTGGTTAAATCAATGGGCTGCATTATTTTGGTAGATATTGTAGGGTAGTACTGGTACTGATAGTAAATAGGAAGCAGTAATGAGACAGTAAAGAGATGTATAATTCTGGAAGTATCTTACATACATTTTGTGCTGATAATTCCTGGTCTGTTGGTTAGCTACACAATAAAACAAGGAACAATTATCTGTGGCATGCCTTAACTCACAGAACACCACCTATAGATTTTTCATTTCTTTTCTCTCTGCTTCTACCTTCATTGTTGCATTACCTCTTGATCAGTCCCCTAACAGAGGTTTATTGTTTTGATCTCCTGTTCTTCCCATTCCCCATGGCAGCGCTGGTAAACTGCTGTTGATGTTTCACTGCGCTAAACCTCACTCTGTTCTCAGAGAGGGAGATGCATTGATTGGTGTTGCACACTGAGTGCAGAGGCAGACCATGGACATGTGATCCAGCTACTGACTGGCCCTTTGAACATGAAATGGTGTGGAAGACCAATGCTATGTTGCTTTCTATGGATTAACTGGAACAAATAATAAATAAACAAATAAGTGATTTGGGATTAATCACATTTTCTGCAGTATAAAATGAAGAAATGTTTATATGTATCATGCTTCTTCCTATATTGAATTTATATAGTTAGTTACATTTTAATCATATTCAGATGCTGTTTTTATTATTGGGGCAAAACGGGTTTGAAATAATACATCAGTTTCATAAGAAGTCTGACATAAACTCTGTGGCTCCAAAAATGTGTTGCATTATCCAATAGCATGGCCTTATTATATAGTTTATATTTATTTTTGCTAATGTAATTTAACTTAAATCAGAATGCTAGTTGTTGAGCAGACACTGAGCTTACTTTCTGTCCATGTCCAAAGAGAACACAACGCTGACGTTCCTACATTTCAGGTTGATGACTGTAATGTGCATAGTGCAAAATGTGTGTGACTTGCTCAAAAAACATGTTGGAGTACTTAGACACTTTGGCAGCATGACAGTGGGTTTTAAAAAAATCTGGCTGAATTTAAATTTGTTGTGCCAAATAAACCCACACTGAGGTCTGGTGATCAGTGACTGGGTCAGTCAAACTGTTCCAGTGTTCCTTCATGCTTGTCAAACAAGTCACACATGCAGATTTGGCCCTGTGCACCCTACAGTTGTTATTTTAGAATGAGGGATGGGATGAATACATTTTATTAGTGGATTTTCCAGTCTGACTTCACAATACTATGTTGACTGAAACATTACTACACATGAATAGGGGACACTAATTGTCCTAAAATATTCCATTTTGAGACTGATATTTGTATTATTTACAAAAAATGCTTACTCACTGCTTGCAATGCTTAACCCAATATATTAAAAACAGAGTAGTTATTTACACTATTAATATATATTGCAGAACCAATAAAGATAATGATAACTACTCTCAGAATCTATGATTGAAATAGGTATGATAATAATTAATTGTCTGTTTGTCCCTGTAGGTTGCACTGGTTCATGGACAGTCAGTTCTCTCCTGTGTGAACTTCCCTGCAGTGCAAATCACAACCCCTTCCTGTCACACCTCGTCCATTTCACCTTGACTCTGCACACGTGCCCTCGCATCTCTCCATTCCTGCGATTTCCCACTCCAGCACCACCTTTTTACCATCTGGTCACTGAGGGAGTTGGGATGTTGCCAGTCATGCACACCTTCGTTTCCTATTTCAACCAGGGCTAATCAGAGGTGTCTCCAAAATAGCCCTCCTTGCCCCACACACTACGGCCAGCGAGATGGGTGACTGTAGCTGGGTGTGTCTGAGCCCAGCCGAGTTTTCCCAACTTCAGCAATACAGCGAATGTGAGTACCAAACAAAAGTCATCCACATCTTAATGATCTGAATAATAGACATAGTATTCATTTCTTGTCAATGTATACTTCTGTATATTCTCGTCTGTGTATATTTTTCCTTATGTTTGTGTGTGTGTCTGTGTGTATTTATATACTCAAAATATGAAAACTTCTTAGCTCATTCACTCACTACCTTGTAACTCTTCTCTACCTTGAAAGTGTTGGAGAAGGTCCTCAGAAAAGACACGTCTTTGAGTCCATATCTTAGATTCTCAAAGACATACTCATCTGCACTATTCAAAGACACTCTCTCTCATCATCAGTCTATATACATGTCTACAGTATTAGAGCATCAATACTATCAAAGTGTAAGACTAATGATAATGAGATTCTGCCAGCCAAGTTTAAGGCAAAAATTCCAACATGGGCTGGGACTCACACACCATTCAGTGCAACCACATCTTCACAGAAAATGTGTTCCATCATAAAACTTAACAGTCAACAATTAACTTTAAAAAATCCAAATTGCCAGAAACCAAGCAAGTAGGTTGGGAGGTGGGGGGTTGGAATATAAGGATGTTTTGATTTTTCTGCTTTTTATTCCTCTATATTTTGTTTACTATTTCTGTTATTCAGTATCATATTTTAGGCACCTGAATGGTTTTATTAATGTTCCTAAATGGGATATGTTTACCATTTGGTGAGTGTAAATATTTCTGACACCAGGCTTTTAGGAAACTGTTAGGAATGTAGGCTATATTGACAGCAAGTATTGATGCACTGCTAGTGTTTTCTGTGCCATGAAACAGGAAAGGCACCACCATGGGAACACCCATGACCAAAATAAAAGTCAACCAAAAAAAAGAGAGAGTGTTAGGTTGAGTATTGTCCCCAATTAAAAATATCCATCCAATAGCTTCCTGTGGTTAGAAACGCACCATCAATAAATTACTAATGGATGGCTAAAATCCCTCTCAGTTGTTTGACTCATTTTAGTCCGCTCTTTACAACATTGCTTCAGTTCATTT
Source organism: Bagroides melapterus (assembly GCA_028566695.1). Lineage (NCBI taxonomy): Eukaryota > Metazoa > Chordata > Actinopteri > Siluriformes > Bagridae > Bagroides > Bagroides melapterus. Next base: position 12,300,132 of record JAOTRN010000048.1, read on the forward strand.
ATATTTGAGGGGATTCATTCATCAACAGCTCTCTTAAGATCCCATCACAGGATCTCAGTGCAGTAAAATTATGGACTTTGACTTGGCTATTCCTACACCTTGATTTTTTTTTTCTTTAGTCAATCAGATGTTAATGTCTGGTCTCCTTGACCTATACTTGAATTAATTTTACTGGGAACACTCCTGGAAAGATGGCAACTTCTTCGCTTCTTAGTGTAGAATGGTAAATGGCAAATTGTGTGGAGATGGCCTTATAACCTATATGTCTTTTCTTCATAGCATGATGGAGACAAACACCTGAGTGGTCCAGAACACCAAATTGCCACAGTTTGCTTACATTATAACATAGTATTATATAATTCAATACTACATACTGAAATCTGTTTTGTTTTTTCACCTAAGGATATTTGGTTGTTGCTGAAGTTGGTGAGGAACACACTGTCATTATGTAGGCCCTGGTAAAAAAAAAAAAATCAACGAAGGTGACTCTGTTTTCTGTGAATGAGGTGTGTCTAATAAATTGGGCAGTAAGAATGTATCATATTTCAAATCCTCAGTAACGGTACCAGCACTACATACACAACTATGGCACTACTTTGTAAATAGTAATGGGAAATGTCCATTCATTAATTTAAATAATAATCAATAATAATATAACTGTTGATCAGTGTCAACAGTTAATGGTGGTGTTTGTATGGACTTTTACATTTGTATAGTCTGCAATATTTTCTTATCTCTTTTCTATTATGTACGATTTCTAGCTTGAAGCACTTGTCCAAGTAATTGGAAATTGGAGGCAGAAATGTAAAAGATCAATGCAAAGCAGTTCAACTTTTATCATTTACCAGATAGTACAAGACAATGAATGCCTCAATTTATAAACCAGCAATTTAGGTATCCTGAAAAAAATTGCTTTGTTGTCATTACTAACTTAATGACACAAACGTAATGTAACATTGTTAATACTTAGTAGATCAATGTAATTATTAATTTAGATTTTTTTTAATTTAATTATTACATGACTGTTGATGAAAGTTGTTCTCATTATGTGTCTACCTCCATCAAAAATGGTTTGTTTTATTACCGGTGCTAGCAGAAGAGTGTGTGTGTGTGTGTGTGTGTGTGTGTGTGTGTGTGCGCGTGTGCGTGTGTGTGTGTGTGTGTGTGAGACCATGGGAAGGTTGCATGAGGAAGGGCATCCAGCGTAAATCCTTTGCCAAAACAAATAAGTAGACCAATGATCTACTGTGGCAGCCCATAATGGGAGCAGCCAAAAGATGATAACAACAGCATTTGCCATGCCTTCTGTATCTCATTAAGAATTCCAGCTAATTTGTATTTTATTTTTGAATGAATGGAAACTGCTTTTACATATAGGGATTTGATCATGTGCCATATGCCGTATATCTAATCTAATCTAATCAAAGCCCCAGTGTGGCTGCAGGGGTTTCATTCCAGCTAAGCAGGAGACATCTAATAGTTGATTAAAGACCAAGATGAACTGCAAGAATCAGCTGCTTCTTGCTTGTTTGAAACTAAAACCTACAGCTATGCTGAACCTTTGTGGATTAGATTACACACCACTGCAGTTTGTGCAGTGTGTTTATCTTCAGCTACAAGCTGCAGTTTACATATGATCCAATTATGAGCTTCATTTCATGGAAGGAAATTGTACTGAGTGTTAATGACCAAGCATTTTGTGTATGTGTCAGTTGTATTAGTGTATGAGTGAAGTGAACAGGTTAATGTACTTTTAGCCAGATATAATGGAAATTTGCATGAGGCTCTCAGGTAGACAGACATGCTGCTGTTATTTTGCTGCCGACTACAGCATTAATGACACAGCAAGTCACAAATAAATATAATTCTGTAGTTCCTCTCAGATTTACTTTTCTCCATTCTATCCCTTGCATGTTTGTGAAAGCTATGTGTTTGAAAGGTTTGTGTGTGTGTGTGTGTGTTGGGGGGGGCTGTTAACTAGTAATGAGTGGAATATATTTGCCAGCTTGACTTCAACAACAATGACTTTATAGCACAACCTAAAGAGGTGCACTTCTGATGTTGTCTCACTGTGATGCTGTGTGTGTGTGTGTGTGTGTGTGTGTGTGTTAGATGTATATAAATCATTACTAATTGAATTTAGCAGATGTTTGTCTGCATTGCATAGCCCTAAGTCATCATATGTGTTCTTCCTCTCTATTTAACCCCTGGCATTTTTCAGTATAGAGAATCATTTACTTGAAACTGTGATTGAAACTGAACAGTTTATAAATCTCAGACTCGGTCAGTGTCACTGTGAGGTCTTTCCAATCTCACTTACCACGAGTTAGCTTTGCTGCCTGCTGAACCTGTAAAAAATGACTCGTATTTGCTTTGTCTTTGTAGAGGTTAGGTTTAGTTTTTGTTCATGTTTCTTTTAGATTTAGTGTATAAGACCACCAACGACAAGTTGTTTACATGCCATTTTTGCACATTTATTTATTTATTTATTTATTTATTTTTTTTTTTGGGTGGACAAATAGTAAATTCATTAGCTAGCTCAGTGAGCAAGTAAAAGCTTCAGTGTACTGCCCAGTCTATAATCTAATTGTAATCAGTCTATTTTTAATATCTTAAGAGTAAAATTCTTATTTTGTTAGAAGAAAGTTTTATTGCAGCATGTCATACTCAAAAAAAGTCAACAGTTTGTTGGACAACCTCATATCACTTATAAAAAGATATTCAAGAATTTTTGCACATAACAATCTCTAGTGTTCACACAGAATGGTGCTAAATGGTCCTTGTTGATGAGAGAAGGCATGTTGATGATTAGAGGAGTATGGCCAGACTGGTTTATGGTGACAGGAAGCATTTTAGAATTACAACACATCAAAAAGGGCAATCCGCTTAAAATGTGTGACAATAACAAAATCACATCAGGGTTATCTCCTGTCAGTCAAGAACAGGAATCTGAGCACAAGCTCACTGAAGCTGGTCGGCTTTTCTTTTTTTCCCACTGAGGTATACAGGTGTTCCTTATAAAGTGGACGATGAGTGTATTTATTTATTTATTTATTATTTGTTTTGTTGTTTGTTTGTTTGTTTAAAAGCCAAAGATTAGTAGGGCTTTTTGCTTCTTTTTTCTGGTTGTTGAGCTTGTCTGCTTTGTTGACAATGAAAATTAAACAGAAAACAGAAAAAAATTCATTATCTGCTAGACCTTCACAATCTGTGATGTGAATGGATAAATCACATTGAGTCAGATGTGTTGTCAGTGGGAGACACTGGAATCACCCCAGCTGAACATGTTCAGTGCTTCTGCTGTAGCAAACGTTACTAATAGACATGATGACTCAAATATAGACTGGTGGGTAAGAGAAAACAGAGAACCTGGAAACAGTAACTTATTAGACATTAGACATAATACTAAAAACAAAATTTAAAAGGATCTTATAGGAGCCATCTTGGGAAAAACTAAACTTTTGTTCACACTTCCATCTGTCTCTGCAGACCCAAGACATCTGAATCTGAATGTTACTGATTCTACTGAGAATAAATCAGAAGACATCAAATACATCTCTAAGACAAAATGTTGTATGATATTTGCATAGTATTATATGTCTCAGGATTTTTACACTATATGGGGAAAAATCTATGTCAATAGTTAGATACGTAGATGCATTTGAAATGGATCTTATTTAAACACATTTATTTTTATCATACACAGATTCCTCTAAGAAACTGAAAGACGTTTTGGATGAGTTTCATGGAAATGGTGTACTCTCCAAATATAACCCAGAGCAGGTATGTCTTCTCTCTGATGTGTGACATCATGTGATTAAATGCCATGTAAAAACTCTCAGGCTATGAGGCGTAAGGTCCAGGTAGCAGTATAGCCTGATTCTGACCCTGAAATGCTTCATCATCAGCTGCTCAGTACCGCCTGACCATAAAACCACGAAGCCCATGCATCAGGTTACATTACGAAAGGCAGATACACTGATCATTTTCTCGATGGTGTGTCACGATTATATTTCTTTTCTTTCTTTCACCTTGACACAAATATTACACTTGTCTGTGTTTGGCGCCACTGGTTGTGACCCAGAGCCTCGTCTGGATCGATACAGAATAACAGTGGCGCAGTCAGCAGGTCTGCAAGCAGCGCCAACGAGCCTGTGGTTTAACACTGCCCACATGCTGTCTTTAGTGCAGAGTGCAGGGGTGTCCAACACATCTGCTGTCATGTCAAGGGACTCAGAAATAACCAGAAATCTACAGTCTAGAGAAAGGCTTCATCCCTGGTGCTTTAATACCTTGTAAAAGGTACTTTGTCTTTGTTATATCTTTAAGTATTTCTAGTTAGTTCACACCACTGGCCCTCTAGGATAAAAGGCAGTGCATGCCATATTTGTTGAGATTCTTTTTCCAGGTTTAATTGATTTAAAATAGAGTCAGGGATATTAGCCATATGACTTGTTTGGCTGGATACCAAGAAAATTCTGTTTTACTCGATAAGTAGTTATTTTCCACTGCCTCAGAACACATACTGTATGTAATATAATGTTCTAGTGATGGAGCACTTTCTCAATTGCATGCTTTATTATTTAATCAGACTTTCATTACTTTGGAAGTAATCCAAACAGGAAGCTCTTTTTATTGTCCAACTCATTTTTTTGCACTTTCTACTCTAAACCATGCTGGAAGACAGATCAGGCTCAACACAGCTTTGTATTAACTTGCCATTAATATAATATTCAAATTGGTAATATAATTGTCCCAGAAGGCTGTAAAACCAAGCTATATCATCATATTATTGGTAAAGTTAGTAGCAATTCCTGGCTAAAGAGTAAAATAAAGCATGATGCTGTGACCACTGTGACAGGTGTGTGCTATGACAATAACTACAATGGTACGGTACGTCATGGTATGACAGTGAATGGTCTAAAAATATTCAGTAATTTACAGTGAAGTGGTGCAGTGTCCAGTGTGATCCATTTTCAATATTGATATATTGATATATGCTGGATACAACAATATAGTAATCTAACTCCAATTGTACATGTTCCCTTGTTGCACTGCATTAAGCATCATGGTCATAGCCTTCTACTGTCACTCAAACTCTCATTTGTTTTAAGGGAGATCTGAGTCCCACTGCTCTGCTCCCTGACCTCTGGCCTGTTTATCCTTGTCTCTCTGATTGGATTTGTGGGTTTTTTATTAAAATAAAAAGTTTTAATTTTAACAACCATATAGTTCCAAAGGACTGTCAGATTTATCAGAATAAAAACCAGTGTTAAATCAATGGTTTTGTTTTTTTAGTCTAAATTATGTGATGCCACAAAGCAGCACCAAAAAAGGCAAGGTAAATATCGATGATGACATTTTAAATGATGGTCATCAGAAATATAACAACCAGACATCAGTTCACGGAAGCCTACCAAATGCATCTTAGAGCATTAGAACTTTAATTCCCTTTCTGCTTCTATCCTCATCCCTGTGACCGCTAAACAGAAGCAAGATGTTCTCAACCAAGTAAGCCAAAACCCTGCGGGTTTGCATGTTCTGTGCTTCAGTGTGTCTACATGGCCGAACATAAAACATACATAGTGCTGTTTCATGCACAGGTCATACTGTCTCTAAATTTTCAAGGTCATAGCCATCTTCTTATATGTCTGCCATATGTTTAATATATTTGAAACATGTTGAGTGTTGTCTAGCATCTTTCTTGTCTTGATATATTTTGCAAATGTACATCCTTTCTTATTTTTTAGTAGTTTTTGTAGTTTCTTTCTCTTTTTTATTTATGATATCTACATGAAATTTTATATTGCTTAACAAGTGCAAAAGTACTTCTGGAAAATGGCATCAAAATAATAGATTCCTAAAATTGTACAATAATTAACACATACACATGAGGTGAGGGCGTATAAACTTTGTTTCAAAATGAAGTATGTTTCTTGTCTACTGGAATGCTCTACACCTTTCTGTCTCTAATCATAACTTTGTGTGTTGCCTATAGCCTATTGACTACGAAGGCTTCCAACTCTTCATGACCACCTACTTAGAGAATGACATCCCGGAGGAACTGTGCCAACATCTCTTTACTTCGTTCAAGAGTAAGACCGGAGCAAGCAGTTCCCCTGACATTCCACGCACCGGAGCAGCACTGCTCGGTAAATGCGCTTCTTAAATTACTGCTAAATTCTCCATAGCCACTCTGAAATGGCTGTGAGATAGCATCTGCAAATACAATTGTATTTATGTTCACTGTTTGTTGACTATAATAAGGTATCACCAGTGACAACATTAAAATATTTGAGTCATAATGGTGAAAGGTCTAGGATTATCATCTTTTCCTTCGTCTTCTAATGCCAGACTTCTCTTTTTATATTCACCAAATGCACATAAGTAGAACGTTAATGAATCTTAACATCTGGGGGGGACAAAAGCCATGATAGCGATCTTTGAATGAAACCTCTGTTCAAACGTGTTTGCAAAGATTATACAAGGACATGCACACAGCTCCATATATATATATACATATATATATAAAGATTTTTTTTTTTAATAAAGTGTTGGGTGGTAAAAGACCTCAAGCTAAACTGTTAGGAGATTTTCAAGTAGCTGCTCTGCTGGTGTAGGGAGACCTGTTTTGCTCCCTTGTACTGCTTCCTCAGGCTCAGACTCTGTTTATACTGGCTGAGTGAATAAACAGTCCAGATGGATGGCTCATGCCCTTTTGCATGCTGAAAGATTTTAGTCCAAAAGACCACCTTCTGTTTAAGGGGGTGGGCTTCGAGTTAAATGCCTCACAGCCCTCTGCTCTGTCACGACTTGCTCCATAATGTACAGAGTGTACTACAGAGATGGTCAATGGTGCCATCTAGTGCTAGGAAATGTCTGCATTTTACATTTTTTCAGCAGGTTACGTGTTATCGCTGATGTTATTACAGAATAATACTGCAGCTCACTACATTAGAAAACATAATTTATTAATATAATTAACATTTCTGTCACTAATTATGCAAAATTTTCTCCCTCATTGCCATGTGATCATAAAGGCCTTTTAAAACACAACCAACATTTTGAATCTTTCCATTTTTTATTATACTCATAGTGTCCCCCATATGTTTCTTTTTCTTTTCTGTCCTTTGTAACTCACTCTTTCTGCAGAACCCAAGTCGATTGATGCAGGTATCTCAATTCAGACAGAAGTGGCCTGCGCTCCTATAACAGGTACCTGTGTGTACAGTACAAACCTGAGACACATCATCTGTAGCAGCTTTCTACTCCAGAGATACCTCTTCCCCTCATCATTTTGTTGGTTTTCGGTGTTTTGGCAGATGTGTGACAAACTGTTATGAATTTGTGTTGCTATTTTATCTTTTTTTTCATGCAAAGTGTGATTGTGTTCACATTTTACATTCACCATGTACTACCCAGTGATTAAATACTGTGCAGTGCTGCTTTTATTTCTGTGCACTGTGGTGTCATTCTTCCCCCTCAGCTCTGCAGCAATAAGACCTCTGAGTCATTCTTTTTACCTGCAGGATTTTTTTGCAGCAGCTCTGTCTGGAAGCATCTCCTGTTATTCTCACTTTGTCACATCTAAGTTATTTCTGTTTCTTGTCTTAATTATTCCCTTCATAGGGATGAATGGGAAAAGTATTCTCAGTGCTATGGGCAGACACACTCCAGAGCACCCAGCTGGTGTATTGCCTGGATCAGGTGCCACCACCTCACCATGCTCGTCCCGCTCCTCCTCACAACGCTCAGGCACAGGGAGTCACACTCCTCATCGCTCACCCAAACCCTCAGCAGGTAGCAGCTGCAATGCCCTGGCACCCTCCAAGAGTGCCAACTCCCCTCGACTCTCCCCAGGTAACGATTCTCAAATCCAGATACGATTGTTTTCTTTAATTCATTCATCTTTGTTACGGTGTTATTCAGTTAGAGTTCATAGAGAATAAAAGCCTATCTTTACTGATCAAACCAGACCCTACTGTAAGGCAGCAAGGCTAGCCATTGCACCTCCTTGCGAATAATAAATTTTCCACACAAATGTCTTTTTCAAGAAATAAAATATGTAAATCTGTAAGGTAATTTTTTTGTTAAAGTAAAATGTTACTTAATCATTTTTCCTCCAAAAATAACATGGTTCACTCGACTAGTTTTCATGAATTTGTGCATTCATTATGGAAGGCAATTTACACAGTACACACTTCATTTGTTAAAAGTTGTCGGATCATTGTTTAACGTCAATGCGAAATAAGGTAGCTATAATTTGTGGGAAATGACAGTGGAAATTAAATGGTTGAAAATATCAACTTTTCAGATATGTTGGTAAATTTCTAAGACAAGACTCAGCAGGACTAAAATTACACTAAAATTACACTAATTATTAATTTTACTGCAATTATACTAAGCATCAACTCTAACAACTGCAAGTTCAAGCCAAGTTCCGCCATATTGAACCATCTACAAAAAAAGGTTATTTTACTTCCTGTGCCATGCAAGGCAACATGAGGGTTAAGAGGCAAAGCATATCTTGAATACATGTTCACTGTGTCACTGATATGTCCTTAGACCGAAGTCGATCAGGCAAAGGGGTGTCTCTGAGGAAAAGTCCATCCCCTCAGAAGAGCTCCACTCCTTCCACGCCACAGATCGTTTTCCTGAAAGACATCGTGTGCTACCTCTCTCTGCTGGAACGAGGGACTCCAGAGGACAAACTAGAGTGTAAGTGTCGATTTATGTTTGGTAATACACACGTTTGATCCCTGGACTCAATCTTCAGACTATAATTCAGTGAAGAAGAACCATTCAAGCAGAGTGAATTTTTAAACCTATATTTCATTGCAGCTGATAGAAACCACCAGCAAACATATCTGTAACAACATGAGAAGAGCTCAAGGGAAATTAAAAAAAACAAAAGCAGGAAAAGAAAAGCCCTAGGCAATTGAATAATTTGATTATTTTGCTTACTTTCCATAACATAAGCCAAATAAAAAACATTGCAGTGACTGTAGGTCACTTCTGAACAAGAGGTGAATAAAACTTTTTGCTTGTACGAATTAGCTGTTGAAGGCATTTTACACAATTTAATAACAATTTTGTAGTGGAAAGCACAGGGTTTTATGAAGCCTGCTTTTCAGTTGGAATGAGATTTCCTTTCAGTTGTTATGAACTCTTACATTGTGCTCAGATTGTAAGGCTTCGGACTACAGTTTGTCACTATCCGTTAACTATATTTAGTAGATTCTAAATTAGAATGAAGTGTGTATTATTCAGATGTAATCTTTTCACATATTTAGCGCTTACAGAAGGTGAATAATGTGATGTGTGGCTTTGTATGCTGGGCCTCTGCCAGTGAGCATGAGGAAGGAGTTGGAGGAGCAAAGCTGTGATTTTACCTATTCATATACAGTTTTCTGTATGTAAGATCAGCTCCTGTCCTTACACAACACCATAACACTTAAACACATATGGTTTTTAGAGTTAGCTACCCAGACCTAAGGTATTTAAAACACTATTTAAAAAAACACATAGAACAGTGATGCTGTGTTAGGCTCATGGAGCACCCTTTTTTTTCCCTAGATCCCCTGTGTGTTAATGAAGTCCTTAACATTTACAGGATGTGCTTTCATATCTCTCTTTTCTCTTACTTTTCTCGCTCTGCAGTCATGTTTCGGTTGTATGACACGGATGGAAATGGCCTGCTGGACAGCTCAGTGAGTCAGCTACAGTTCTTCTGTTCTAGAATCTATATATAACTGCAGTAATTTCGGTTCTATTGAACAGCTACAGTATAGTCTTATTACATTTACAGAACGCTGTAAACAGCATCATCAGAGCTCATTTCTCACCTCCTACTTTTAACAGTAGATAGTAACAACTTAGACAGGGAATCTCAGATGTTGTTATGTCTGGTTTCAGTAGATATTTAAAGGACTGCTGACAGGAAATCTAACATAGAAAGGCAGGGTCATTCAGATAGTGAAGTGGTTTCAGTCTGCATACTGCATTTATTATCATTAAATATTAAACTCAATATAACTTTAGTATAAATATCCACTTAGGAGCTGGACCGTATCATCAATCAGATGGTCCATGTAGCGGAATACCTTGAATGGGACTCAACAGAGTTGAAGCCGGTAAGGTCATCCTTATATATGAAGTTTAATCTGTATGTGCTTCAAGTTTACTGCAAAGGTCTGTATCATCCATTGTTCTATCCACAGAACCAGCATAAAGACATAGACATAAACACAAAAAATTGATTGAAAACAGTTTGCTCATGACACTCCTGGCATCCAGACGTCCATACATATTTAATGTAGACTGTGGACGATATCTGGCTAATTTATCACATAAATGTCAATCAGAACATTACAGTTAGAGCAATTCACAGGATAAAAAAGAGGAACATTATTTTCAATTATATCATTCATCACACAGTATTTGATAACTGGACACTCAATAATCTATAAGCACTAAGGAGTATGCAAACTTTTGCTCTAAAATATAAAATGTTGTACAATATAACACAATTTTAGTTGGATTGTCCTGGCAGTACTGGTAATGGTCATTAAGATAAATAAATATATCTTAGTTTATTACAGATGTATCATATATGTAGTTATTAGTTTGCATCACCATTTCTGAATAATGCATGCCTGTACTGTACACTTTATAACTTGTGATTCATGTCTCAGTGTACATGTGTGCATCTGTTGCAGATCTTGAAGGAGATGATGGAGGAGATTGACTATGACCATGATGGAACAGTCACACTAGAAGAGTGGATCAGAGGAGGAATGACCACTATCCCCTTGCTGGTATTGTTGGGCATGGAGACGGTGCGTCAAAGTTTCTCTTCACGTTCGTCTGTAACTAAAGTTGTAAACCTAGCAAAACTGACAGCTGAGTCCTGGACTCACTGTTACTCATGAGGTATGTGTGGTAGGTGAGAGTGATTCTTTCTCTTCCCCTCTCACATATGTGTTCTCAGAATGTACAAGAAGATGGGCAGCATGTATGGAGACTGAAGCACTTCAACAAGCCTGCATACTGTAATTACTGTCACACTATGCTGTTAGGAGTGCGCAAACAAGGCCTTTGCTGCTCACGTAAGCACCTGTTCTGTATGTTGCAATACTGTGATGATGCACTGGAATTATAAAGGAACATCAGTAAGTGGCATTCTCCTACAGGAATATAAATGGAATCAAGATGCATGTTGGGGTTGTTTTTTATTTTATCATTTTTTACAATCACTTTATGGACTTGATTCAAGGTATCCATCATAAAAAAAGCTTTGTTTTTCCATGTAATTTGCCTGACAGCTATGTATATAATTAGATATAAGCATAATCTGATATATTTGTAGACGTTTTATTCCAACCTTTTCTCCAAGCTTTATGAGTAACTTCTCAAATTCACTCGTCTTTGGCAGTATGCAAGTACACAGTCCATGAGCGCTGTGTGTCCAAAGACATTGCTGCTTGCATCAGCACTTATGCCAAGTCCCGCAGACACACCAATGTGAGTAAACCAGATGCTCTATACAGTACATTCTAACATGCTTTTACAGCCTGATATAGGTCTATTAGTGCACACAAGAGGAGTTGCTACTGGGCAGTGGTGGCTCAGGGATTTAGGCTGTGATCAGAAGGTCAAGGTTTTACGTCAAGTATCAAGGGTCCAGATGCGTTAACTGCCCCAGATCCAAAAATGATCACTATTTGACCTGTTCCCTTGATTATAATAAGTCAATGGGTCATCACTGAATCAGATTCATTGTATTTTTAGTTGTATTTTTCCACTGTCTTCAGTATATAGAAAGCTAGCTCTGGAGGTTTAGACTCTTGACTCTGCCCTTATATTCTTTCCAAGTATAAGAATGAGCAAATCTGTAGTCTAAAAGCTTTTTGTATGATATTTAGGTCTATTAGTGTACATAAGAGGTGTTGCTACTGGTCAGTGGTAGCTTAGTGGTTTAGGCTCTGATCAGAAGGTCAAGGTTCAAGCCCTATCACCATCAATCCATTACTGATGGGCTCTTGAGCAAGGTACTTGACACATTCTCATCCAGGGATATGTATTATTGCTGGTATTATGCTCTGATCCCATCTTCCTAAAAGCAAAGATATGTGAATAAAAGCTGTGCTGTAATGTGACAAATAAAGGCTTCTTCTTCTGTTGTGCTATTGGTTACTGACCTGATATTTTTTAAATGTTTTGCATAGTTTGTACCATTCCCACTTTCTTTCTTGCAGGCTATGCAGCATGTATGGATGGAGGGCAATTCTCCAACCAAGTGTGATCGATGTCACCGCAGTATCAAGTACTACCAGGGTCTTACTGGTCTTCATTGTGTTTGGTGTCAAATTACTGTAAGTATACATCACTATCTGGGTCCTTTAAAGATGTTTCTGCTTTATATTGTTTGCTTTGTGTAGTCAATTTCATGCTTAATTAAAAATTATCTCAGTATTTTAGGCTATAAAGAGAGAACTAATTTTCTGCAGTGTATTTAATTTTATTTTACTGAATATTTACTTTTGATGGTACATATGAAAAAATATATATTTTCTGGTTTCTAAGTTATACATAATATTTTAGTTCAAGTTGTTGTAATGTGCATTTGTTTCCTCTTGGTGGCATTATTTCCTTTATTATCTTCTACCCTCCTTAACCTTAGCATGCCCAGACTAACTAATCCCTAAGTTCAATCAATCAATTTTACATGTTCGAGAAACCTTTGTTACACACCTGATGCATGTGAGGTGGTGATCAGTGAGACATCAAATGTAATTATTTTTACTAGCATTAATTTCTGTATGAATCAAGGGAAAGGGGTGCAGATTTTCTTAGCTCAGTCCATTGGTGAGTCTCTGGTTCTTGACTGCAGATTTCTATTTTTATCTGCAGCTCCATAATAAGTGTGCATCTCATGTGAGGGCAGATTGTGATGGTGGAGCACTGAAAGATCACATCCTTTTGCCATCTTACATCTGCCCTGTTGTACTGGTCAGTCCAGATTTTTTATTTAAATATTTGAATTTAATGTTTGACATGCTTTAACACCTAGCATGTTATTTTATGATTTGTGTGTTCTGCCTTTCTCTTGTCCAGGACCGTCACTCTGTAGTAAAAAGAGGAGAGGGCGAGTCATCCCCCAACACCAGTCCTGATGACTCCAATCAGTGCTTTAAGTTCACTGGAGATGGTCAAGCACTACAGGTCAGCCATCATAGTGCAGACTGGTTGTTGTCAGGTAGATTTTCAAAACTTTTTAGAGTTTTAGTATTTTAATGGGGATGTGCTGCCTCTGTATTTCCTCTTCATTTTCAGATCACCCCTCTTCCTGGAACACATCCTCTACTGGTGCTGGTTAATCCGAAGAGTGGTGGTCGACAGGGAGAAAGGTGCCAGGCATTTCTGTTTCATTTTGTTCTCCTGATTTTTATTTTTCACGAGAGCATTCTGTATGTTGCTGTGTCATACAGTTTTATAATATTATGTTAAGTGATTCCAGGACATGAGATTACTTACTTAGTTTTATTTGGTGGGCAGTAGGCAGCATGTGTCAAATCCTGCTTTGTGTAATTGTAATGTGCATATCCAGCATGTCTCCCATGTCTATTCCGCTATTCCTGCTTGTCACTCTGTCCTAAATATCATCAAAGCAAACAGGAGGCAGCACTGCTGTTCAAAAAGGATGAATGTAGGTGTTGTTACAGCTCTCACCGCCCACCACACATCCTCAATTTGCCGAGGGACCAATTTGGGATCCAGCAGGAGCATCACCATAGCAACGCACTTATAAATACCAATAATGGCCCGATTATTCCCTATTATTAGACTCGTGCTCACACAAAGATGCGTTAACTGCCCCAGATCCAAAAAAGAACACTATTTGAACTGTTCCCTTGATGCGAATAAGTCAATGAAGTGGTCATCACTGAATCAGATTTGGTCCATGTTGTATTTTTCCACTGTCTTCAGTGTATCAAAAGCTAGCTCTGGAGTTTTAGACTCTTGACTCTGCCCTTATATTCTTTCCAAGTAAAAGAATGGTGTTTATAATGGTTATAAGTGCTCAGATTATCGCTTCTCCCAACATAATGAGCAATGCTCTAGACTAAAAGCTTTCTGTATGATATGTTTCAGACTTTCAGTCTCTCTCTCTCTCTCTCTCTCTCACACACACACACACACACACACACACACACACACACACACGCACACACACCCACACACAAACACACATTCACCCTCCCCATGTATCCACTACTGAGACACTGAAAGCAGTAGTGGGAGATAAAAAAAATAAAAGTGAAGGGCACTGCAGAGATGTCATTTATCATTTGAAGTACTACCATAGATATTGAAAGCTGCCTAACTGTGTGTGTAAGCATGTATCAGGTGCATCAGTTGGTTGCCATATTTTTAGTATATATCTCTATTGCTTTTTCTCTCATTCACTTTAACACAGAGTTCTCTTTTTTTCTCCATAAGGGTATTGCGGAAATTGCAGTACCTTCTTAACCCCAGACAGGTTTACAGTCTAGATCGTGGTGGACCCATGGTAGGGTAAGTCCCCTGAATGAACACTGAACATGAAAGTATTAGTGAGAGCATTTTGTGAGATCTTTTCTAAAGGTTTATGGATTTAGTGTAGATTGTAAAGTCTTCTTTTTCCAAAAAATAAAAGAAAAACAGATGATACAACTGCCATATGAAACTGATATGATTGACAGTTGCATAGGTGTTTTGCATTTTCAGATTTTAACTGCCCTTAATCCCCTTATCTCACATTAATAATCTCAATAAACTCGGTTCAGTTTTCTTTCTTGAAAGGTAGAGCACACTCACTATCAAGATAAAGGGAGCGCATTCTGAGCGCATTTAATATGAAATAGACTATCAAAGTATGTTTGATTTTGCTAACATTAAACATCAAAAAGTAATTCAGCTAAAAAAATTTTGTCAAAATTTTCAATAGAAAGGGAATAAAGAACACAAAAAGATACATTAGGCCTATAACGAAGTGTCAAATCTATGATTTTTAAATGGTACATACCGCTCATGTCATGTCCATCACAGTCATTGGATCAAACAGTCAAGCCAGTTGTAGTGGAAACAGGTTCATTGTAACTCCTTGGCACTTAGAAGAGTAGAAGAGCATTTTATTTTCCTCACGAGCACCTGATGGTTTTAGTAAAAGTCCATTATATGCATTTACTACAGTTTATACCTTGGACAGTGAGTCTATTGAAAATGTCCTCTGTCGACAGAAAGCACGTCTCCCCTAGGATTTGATCCACCCATATATTAGAATTGGTTTTTCTCCCAACTTAAACATCTTGTTAAAGAAGAAGATTCATGTCATTTTTAGCAAAAACACCACCATCAAGCCTGCTTGAACATTTGTAAAATCAACTAAAACCATAAGGCACTTCAGAAAGAGAAAGAAGACACATTTATACTGAATCCCAGAGCCAATGGTAAAGCCCCTGGTTTGCAGTTGTATTTTACACCCCAGAATGTACAGTAGGGACTTGGGGGAAAAGAACTTGACTGCACACTTAAAGCTGGATGAGTTTTTTCTATATTTTTATTTCCATAAAATCTGCAAGACCATCATTCCAGACTAACTCGTAAAGGACTAACTCGTAAAAACACCCACATGTCCCATGTAAATTGCCCTCTGGATCCAAAACAATTAAATACTGTAACTGCCAGGCACTCCACAAACCTATCCGATGTTTAGACTTTTAATAACTGAGTTGTTTTTTAGATAAATAGGAAATATTTGCTGGCAGTGCTTTGAAAGTCAGATCAATTCTTGAAACTTTATTCATTCATTCATTCATTCATTCAGCAGAATCAGGGTTGCACTGGATCTGGAGCCTATCCCAGAAACACTATGGGAACATGGGAATTCATGTTGGATGAGACAACAGTTCATTGCAGGGCACCATGTGTACAGACACACTTATGTATCAACTTGGCAATTTAGAGGAGCCAGTCTACAGTTCACCATGTTTTAGGATTTGGAAGATAACTGGAGAACCCGGAGCAAACCCATGTGATTTGGGGGAGAGAATGAAAAACACAACGTAGAGTAACCAATGCTTAGAATAGAACTGGGAACTCTGGAGATGTGAAGTGACATGTCGGTTGTCTTTGATTATCAGGTGATAGAATGTTGGAAGAAATACCACAAACATGTCTATGAGTCCTCCATCTTGTAGTTGGTTAATCATTGTTTTCTATGGAGTATGTCATTGAGTCAGAAATTGAGACAAACATTTATCTGATGAACAAGTGATGAAGAAATCTGAGCCATCAGGACCAATAATAATTAATCCATAACAACTTTCTAATGACTAACTCAAAGCATCTGGTATTGAGATGCAATTATCAAGATGTGTGTTGCACTGAATAGTGTAAGAGCTAACTTTATGTCATCACATGGTCCTATATTACTCATAGTATGACACATTAGCAAATTAGTGCACTTCACAGAAGCATTAACCCATGTGCGTGCACGCACACACGCACACACACACACACACACACATACACACAGAAATATATACGTTATGCTTCAGTACATTTTGTACCTGAGTGAGTTGTTCAACAGGGCATTTAATTCAGGGAAAAAACAAGAACAAAAGGTGAAGTTGTAACACAGGAGAGCAGCCAACCCATTCTCTCCCACATGCTACCCCCCACCACCCCTCACACACACACACACACAATCAGTCACGACCAGAGCGCAATTTGAAAAAGCCATTCAGAGAAATAAAGGAGAGGAAGTGAAGAAGGATAGCCCAAGAGAACTAAAACTATTTATTAAAAATATAAAAATAGCAGCAGCGTGTAATAATAGTTTATTATGTGCAGCAAGCATCTTTTCGTAAAAAAAAAAAAATGCTATTTTTATAGGTTAACACATTGTAATTCTTATTTGGAAGTCGATACCACATTTTTAGCAGTCCTGCTGTCTTATTATATTACCATCAGAGCCATGCTTTGGCTTTAAGTAGGAAATCAAAATTAAGAAGAGATAGCATTGCATGTTATGTCATACCTGTAGGCGTTTTTACTCCAAGACTGTGTGACTAAGACTTTCCTGTCGATTGGACCTTGGAGCTCATGTGTCTTTTGTACCAGAATACAAAAGGTTTATCCTGTGCTCGGCTGAGTTTATGCAGGAAAAGGTGAATTATAATGCATTGTGAATACAAATTTCCAGTTTGTTTTCAGCTTAAACATAAAAAAAACTATGTACCTTTCAAATAAAACACATCACATTTGCTCTATTAGTATTTAACACAATGTGATAATACAATGTTTATCTTGTCTTATATTGTGGAGCACATTTACTGTCATTATGGCTAATCCACTTTTCCTCATAAGTGTACTTCATATTCATGTTGGGAAAATTTGTGCCCTGTGCACATTGCATTATACTGTACATTAAGGGTGGGAGGATTGGTTTATGTAAGGTAGAGCATGTAAAGTACGATATAGGTATGTTTATATCATATTTATGACCAGTGGTGGGCCATGCATTTGGTAATTAAAAATTTTAAATATTAAAAATTAAAAATATTAAAAACAAGCTCAATTATCAACTATTACATTGTATAGTATATGTTATATATTTTATATTTTCAAGCAATAAAGACCATTGTCTGCCTGACTCTCTTTATTTTTTCCTTTACCTTCCAGGTTAAACTTTTTCCGTGATGTGCCTGACTTCCGAGTATTGGCCTGTGGAGGAGATGGAACAGTGGGCTGGATCTTGGATTGCATAGGTAAGTGTAGCGTCTAAGTTTTTTTTCTTTTTATCATTTTTCATATGCTTTTATACAAACAAGTGAGACAAACATTCAGGATTTAAGGCCCTGCCCACTGGCCCAGCAGTGACAGCTTGGTAGGATTGGCAAACTTTCCTATCAGTAGTCCATTGGCCTAATTCAAATGGCTTATTTGACATTATTTTATTTGGCGCTAAAATCTAAGTTGACATTGACTCAATTTTAACATTGACATTGCGTGTTGTACTACAGATGTTTAATTATGATGAATGATTTAAACATTAAAACTCAATGGGCTAAATTGAAAAAAAAAAATGGTGGGAGACTTGCACATATAATTGTCGTTGATTTAATGGTTCTCTGAAAGGATTATAAATTCATAAATTACCTAGGAAGTGTGTACACTCATCTGTGACTTCTTTCATAAGACTGAGTGGTGGATAGCGGTGAAGAGATAATGGCCTGCCTTTCCCCCCACTGACAACCATGCTGATGTTAATGGGTAAGCATTACAGAGGAGCCAGCATGGGGGGTGATAGACAGTGCCATTAAGTGCTGATTTAGAATCAGTTTCATCTGATCCTGGATCCGTGCTTTCGCGCTGTTATTCTCATGGGAGCCAGTGAGTGTCCATTAGTAGAAGAGCAGGAGAAAGCCAACTTTGTTGAAGTAGCCTGAGTGCTGATTTAAAAGCACCTTCATTGCTTCTTTAATGGCAAAAAAACTGACTTTTAATTAAATCAGCCTGATCCTCGATCAGCTTTCTGGGGCTTCTGTTAGCTCCTCACCCACATGAGCTTACCATGCATTAGAAAATAGCTTCTGATGGCAGACGATGGTTAGTCTCTGTGGTTAGGCAATAAATCCATGGAGTATCAACATATGCACGATCTCAACAGGCCTTGTGCAAACAGGACAGAGAGCCAAACTAGGACGATCATTAAATTGAGGAATACTGTGTATACTGTCCTACTGAAATGAATAAGAGAAACACCCATGTCCACTTTCTTTTGCCTAGTAGTATTATATTATTTACTTCATCCATTTGTGGGACTCTAACAAAACATTTTTTTTTATATATATACTCTATGTAAATAGTTGAAAGTTAAAACTGTCAGAATATAATTGTTGTATTTTACAGTAAACATTGTAATTAGTCAGAATGCATTCAAGTACATTTGAAGTATTTTGTAGTGTTTTCTCTTTTATGTGCTATTCTCCAGATAAGGCTAATTTTGCCCGCCACCCTCCTGTCGCCATTCTACCGCTGGGTACTGGGAATGACCTGGCACGCTGCCTCCGTTGGGGTGGAGGTGAGAGTCACATTTATATATGCTTTTATAATGTGAGGTATTTCCTTGTGGACAACTATAAAGGTTACTTTTTTAAGCTTTAGATTTATACTTAGTATTATTCGTATTATCAGTAGTATATTCTTATTTATATGTTATAATATTTAGTTATTACTTGGATCACATAATCAATAATTCATTTACTGCACGTTAGCTCTAATGACACAAGGCATATGTTGAAATGCTGACAGAAGCCAGGCATGAGAAATAGGCATCATATACTCACATCACTTTAAACACCAACTGAAAAAATGCAAAAAATATATATATATAACTGCATTTTAAGCTGTTAGGCAGTTGTATACTGGTGGCAGTTGTGGAGTAATTACCCACTTACATCATGTCCCTGCTTCCAACAGGAATGAGTTGTTGTCTTTTTTCCACTGGAGTAATGTTGATATATTTTGTGCCTGGTGTAGTGGAGTGAAAACTGAACAGTTTATTTAATAGTTAAAATGTAACCGGTTGCAAGTAAGAATATACAAAACCTAATTATATGCAGTCATTAATGTTAATGTTAGTTATTAATTTTTTAATATGATTTGTGGATCCGTATGAGTGCAAGTCTGCATAGGACCATTCATGGAGGAAGAATGAGTGCCAGATGTCATCACATTTCACTCACAGTGTGTTTGCCCTCGTTAAGATTTAACACCTCCACCTTGGTGAAGTAACCCCCAGTGTCTGTGCCCTATTCGCTATGTACAGTAATATAAGGCAGTCACACTGGGGATCTGTCTCTAGGCAGAGAACGTCAATCACATCATCCACATATTGCTGACATAATGGCCTTGCAGCTTGATTCACTTGTCTCTTGCAGCACTTCTATTTTTTGCATCCAAATATTTATTTTAATTCTTCATCCGCTTGAGTCTCTTGATGGTGCAATAAGTCAAATTTGTGAACCTGCTGTTGTCATTTCTGCATATATCTTTTGACACTTAGGAGCTGTGGTTCATTCTAGTTCCTCTGTTTAATTTGAATCAGAGTAACATGTAAATGATGGTGACTATTAAAATGTTGAAAGCACCTCCACCTTGTTTCATCATAGATTTCATTCAAGTATTGCAAAATAAATGTTCTTCTATGTATGTATGTATGTATGTATGTATGTATGTATGTATGTATGTATGTATGTATGTTTACAAGTTTGTCTGTTTCCCTCTAACCTACTTCTTGTGTACTCTGTCCTCCAGGCTATGAAGGAGGCAATCTTCTCAAGTTCCTCAGGGACATTGAGCACAGTAGTGAGGTGGTACTGGACCGCTGGAATATTGACATTTCCCCTGATGACAAGGAAGAAAAGGGAGACCCTGTGCCATACAGCATAGTAAATAACTACTTCTCCATTGGAGTGGTGAGCACTTTTATGCACTTTTCTTTCATATTAAAGGCTTGCTTTACTCATACAGACGTGATGCTCCAGAGGTTTTAGATAAAAAAGACTGTTTGTACCTGAGCAGATGTCACAACACTGCCAAAACAGCAATCTGCATTTTTAAATAGCTACACAACAGAAATCCATCATGCTAAACGATACCTAATTGTAAATTAGGTCTTAAATCTGAATTAAGATTTTTTTCAAATGCTTTTAATTGCCAGTCATAAAAGGGCAGCTATTTGGATAGGTGAAGGTTCTTATCAGATTTCTCCTAGTGTGTATTGTGGCAATTTTTTAAGAGTGTATAATTTTGAGTAATTACAACAATGTAATGTGGATGGCCTCTGAAAGACAATTTCAGTAGCTTGGACAAGTTATGTGACTGACTGAAAATCGGACTCACTTTTTGTTTAAAAAGCCCAGTAGAATCCAGGTAAAACCAACAGAAAGAATTAGCAACCATTTCATTTTCAGTGCCAGTTGGTGTTTAATCAAGGTTGTGTAGTTAGTTAACCAACACACTTCTGATTACACAAGTTTTAGGTGTCTGTTTTATCCACGTGAAGAACTTACTTTTCACATTCCATAAATAACTTTATTTATTTTTACGTACTTCCCACAGGCTGTAGTTAATTCATTGTCAAATGATATTTGTAAGTTTATGAGATATCATTATGTGTTCATTAGACCTAATGGGCATTTAATGGGATACTTACCATATGTAATGTTAAAGGTAAGCATCATTACATTAGAGAAATAATAACTTGCCCAAACTTGAGCAGCATGATTTCCTGTGGAATGGAGAAAATAAGAAAATAAGTAGCTGGCACTCAGTTACTTAGCAACCACACTGTTCATTGCAATGTTGTAATAAATGCCATTTGTTCACAAGTTTGGTGGGAAAAGATCAAATTGATGCTAACCTATTCATTGTGAAGTGCAGTCTTTCACAGCAATTATGGCAAGAATTTCAACCAACATTCTTGTTGGAGAAAACACCACAGATGAAATGCTCAGAAGATAATTGAGGCATTCAGCATAATTTCATTTAGAATTCACTGGAATGATAACCAATGTGACTTTAAAGCTTTAATCTTTAAGGCCCTTTTTGATCTTTTAAGACCCTTATTATTATTATTATTATTATTATTATTATTATTATTATTATTATTATTATTATTATGTTAGGCATTATAAAACATATTATTTAGTAATTGTTTTGTATTGAATCTTTACTATATATGAGGAATGTAAATGTATTTGGCATACTTACTGAAGTTCTCTAATTTTAAGAGTTAATATATTTAGTTTCTGGAATATAATATAGTAAGGGTAATAATATACGGTCTTTTCATTCATTAGTATATACATATCTAAATTGGTTTTAGAACAACACTAGACAGTCTACATTTCAGTCTGTCACAGTATGAGTGCCCACATACTCCCCTCCTTCCTTTAGACAATGATTAATCCTTAGATTCATTCCTGAGCTGTTCATAGATGGGTGCACTATAAATAGTGTGTTTCATTTTGGGAAAAAAATATATTTCAATCTGACTCATGCCAGGTGTGTTAGTTACATGCTGCTTTATCACTGTGAGGGATACCAGGTAGCCCAGGTCACATTTAGAATGTCCAGAAATAGAGAAGAGACCTGAAATAAACCACCTGATTTGAATGAAAGAGGTGTGTGAATTGGCAGGGGCAGAGACAGGAAGGATTAGGCAAGATGGTGTGCAAAAATAAAGAAAAAAACTCACAGGAATGTGACACACTGCAGTGCCATTATGTAACTAAATTCAGCCTCCTACTGACTAAAGCTCAGGCTTGGTTTTCCTCAGCTCTCAGCATCCACCAACTCAGGAGAAGCCATGCTAGTGTAATGCTCTGAGTCTTCAGAATGCTGAACTAATGGAAAATAACATCTAGCTTTTGTTACAAGATCAGATTTGACCTGAGCTGCACTATTGAAAGAAAATGTATCATCATGTTCCCTCTGAACTGAACAACATGCTGTTTCTTTATTGACATAAATTACAGGCAGAATCTAAGTACCAGTTTTATGTACTGAGAGTATGAGGCATGCATCAGCCAATTTGGGCGATGTGGTGGAGTGGCAGTGTGACTGTTGACTCTGGACAATGGATACTCTGTGAATTCTGAGTCTTATGATGAGCAAAGGCTGCTTGTGCCAGGAGGCTCCATGCATGGCTTGGCACCATTTCTGGTCCTTACAAGGCAAATATATAAATCACATAAAAATTTAGACAGGTTTTTTTTGACATTTGAAATAACCCATTAATGACACTTTGGAGATGCCTATTTATGATGGATGCATGGATGTGGATTGTGTACACGTTAAAAGTACATGTGTTAATACATGTGTAAATATGTTTCTGGTCAGAAGGGGTTATGTTTTTTAGAACATTTTAAAGATGTTCTGGCTGTAATAATACATAATACAGAAGCTCTGCTCTCTGTCATGGCATGGTGTTGGAGCAAAGGGACATGGTGCTGAGTGTCCATGAGGAGAGGACAGATGGCTCCACATCGGGAGCCACTGACACCTGAGCAAACCAGTGTGGTGACTCATGTGCTGATGTAATCATTAGCAATGCTGCACTGCCTCATAATTCCCAAAAGGGAACATTTTCCTGCCACCTTCCACCAGGGTTGCCATGGCATTTCTGGTTACCAGGCCACTATTGCTAGCTAGCTTCAGGGTCATTTATTTCATGTTCACTGCCAGTCAAAAGATTACATTTCATTGAATGAAAAGAACAGGTCAAATCAGTAACTGCTCAATAGCAAGATACCACGTGCAGGTAAAAGTCAGGCTTCATGATTTTAGTTACATTGCTAAGAGATAGCTAGAGACAGCTAGAGAAAGTAATGAAACTTTCCAAATGTGACTTACTCCCAACCAGAACAGCATTTTGAGTTTTATACAGTGGTTTAAAATGGAAAATGTAAGCTAATCAGTAATTCAAATGCCATCTTTTTTTACCATATCAGGAAAAGGATACTTTTCCTCCAAATTTTCTGTAGCTTTCATCTCCAATTGTTAAATTATTTGTTGTTGTTGTTGTTATTGTTTTTTGTTGCAGTGTGTACTAAAAAAAAGCAGGGTATAT
>JAOTRN010000048.1:12339718-12350569 GCA_028566695.1 Bagroides melapterus
TAAAGCTAATTCAATTTCAAATACAAATGTTCACATACACAACCATACAAGGTATGACATGAAGTGAAATGCTTTTTGGGTCGAAGGATCAAAACAGAATAAAGATTGACTAAGGATAGAATTATAATAAGAATTTGAATTTAACTAAACAGGTAGGAAAAGGGAAAATACAGTATATAGATAATATTGAAAAACATTTGATGTTTGGAGTCAATATAATGCATGTTAAACTAGCTAAAGTGAACAGTCTCTGTATGGCCTCACCACACAGGTAGTTACATACAGATGATGAGCAAAAAAAAAATCACTTCTGCTTTGCAGTTTGTGCTTTGCAGCTGTAATTCTGGTTTAATCAATCTCAAATCTGTCTTCGTTTGCTGCTAACCTTTCAATGTTCAACCACTGAAACAAACCACTTTACTGACAAGAAGCATCTTAGTGTATAGAGACCTGGAGAAAACAATGCAGGCAGCCACACACCTGCTAGCAGATGGCATGCTTTTCTGCAACTACTACTATTCCTATTATGTAAAACTTATAAATGCCTAATTTATTGTTTAAATGTAAAAATATTCAAAAATATGGATTCATCCCTAATAACAATGGGTCTTGGGAAGTATGACATAAACTAGGTACACTGAAAAAAGGAATATGTGGTCAGTAAGATTTTTATTTACATAAACATATTACATTTCTCAACATGAATTCACATGATTTTATTGCTTATATTAAACTTAATTAAAACTGATGCAAATTGATTTAATTGAACTATGTTGACTGAATAATGTAGAGTGAGTCTGATCAATTCACATAGTATTAAAGTAAACCAAATACATTGTGAGGATTAATAGCAGCTATAATAATAGTATTAAATTTAGCCAATTAAAGTATGCATGGCGGAATAGCGCAGTGGTAATTTGGCTTCAGCAAACACCAGGATTGCAAGTTTGATTTTCAGCACACATGTGCACTTGGTGTTTAATTTTATTCAATGCTTTGAAAATTCACACTCAAGTCATGCTAGATGTATGAAAATACACTGCATTATTGTTATCCAATTCAATCACATGGAACATTTCAATTAATTGCAGGCATTTCAATTAATTGTGCTAAAATAAATAGAAATAGGTTTTAAACTGGAACACACCAAACTTTGCATATTATTTATCAAAGATAGTTTAGAAAGGAAGCATTAAAATATCTACATGGGTCGCTGATCAGATGCAAATATATATAGCATGGTATGTTATCAGTTTCATGGAAAGATTGATTTGAATTTTTTTCTCTTAGTGTGATGGCATCATTCTGGACCTCAGCAGCACGTCTCTAGAAGGGATTGCTGTGCTCAATATTCCCAGCATGCACGGCGGCTCCAACTTGTGGGGAGAGACCAAGAAGAGACGCAGCTACAATCGCATGAGTAAGAAACTACCGGAAAGGATGTGTGTCAGTACTGTCACTGATGCCAAGGAACTTAAATTCTGTGTGCAAGGTAAGTCTGAGTCTGGTAGCATTCCAAATTTAGGTGCATTTTATATGAAAGAGTATTTAAATGAGAGAAGCCTTAGTTCACTTGCTCTCCTAAAACTATCCATTTTCACTGTTGGGACACGTTTAAGGTAATTTGCCTGAAGTGGTTTGAGTGAAATCAGATTTCCAGCCATTTCCATAAGAGTATAAAACTGGAGGTTGTCTCTGCGGAGCAGCTGGCAATTCAGAGCTGCTTAATGTGCATTAACACTAGCAGCAGTTCTGACTCACCAGCACTGAGGAGCAGATAGCTCTTTCACGGCTTTCATGAGTGAGGCTACCACTCCACCTCTCTCCCGTCTCACTGTGTTTTGGGACTTTCCTTCATTAATGTCGCAGTCTAAATTATTAGCAGTGTTAATCGGCATTTAGGGATTCGGGTCAAATGCACCACTTTGCAGCTTCTCAATGTGTCACATTTGATGCTGGTTTTCAGCACATTGAGTTCCCTCCAAGAAGAATTTTGCAGCACACACCTTTGGGACACTTCCCCTGTTCACAACATCATTATTCACTGAGTTGGGAAGAACACACTGTGCTGTATTAGCGATACCCAAGGTCAGAGCAGGAACAGCTGTTGTATGTCATCAGCTGTTAACTTCAAACCCCCTGAATCTTTGGCATTCTGGTCATTTGGGTCAGATTTGTGTGTCTAACATATGATTCTTTTTGTTATATTCGTTTCTACCTCATACTAAATCACTTCTTAATGCATTAGACTTTATATATTCTTCATTTGAGTATCCTTCTGTGAACATTTTTTCTTTGAAGTGTAATTCATTAGCATGGAGATGACAACTGTGTCCTGTGTCACATATCATAATGTCAAATTCCCCTTTGATGCATTTATGAAGGAGAAACTGACACCTCAGCCTTTTTATTTGCCTTCTCACCCTTGATAACATCTTTTTGATTTATCACTTATCCTATTTATACTCTCTCTCTCTCTCTCTCTTTTTTTTTTTTTTTCCTCTCACATATTATCTTGCTCTCTCATCCTGACTTTCCATTCCTGTTTCTTTCTTATTGTGAAGGGCCTGGGGGTCTCCATAGTAACAGGACTGATGGGAGTCACTAATGTACAAAGAAATGGAGGGGAGGTGTGGTAGGATGGAGGGATTGGTGGGAGGATGGCGTTGGTGCTGTTACCAGTAACATGACTCATATCTGTAATCTGTCCTAGAGGCAATAATACTCAACCAAGCACATATTGCAGCATGTACCAGGATGGAGTGTAGCTCTGTGCTCACATCACTTTCATCTACTTTCACTGAATCATACTTTCAGTCTATCATTAATGCTGTGCTGCAAAATAACTACATTAACTTCTTGCTGTCCAGGAGTAGTAGGAGACAGCTGTCCATATTCATTTCCTAAGCTGGATTTACTATTTACAGCTGTATAGATGGATGGAGAATTGAAAAAACTATTTTTTTTTTCAATAAATTATGTATTATTGAAGACCTTAGATCAAAGTTGATATGATATGATTAACACACAACTACCCAAGAAACATCAATTCAAGCTACAACTCCTACATTAAACAATAACAGACCAAGATAATTTATTGATCTAATTATTTCTAACATCTGTTTTTTTTGTTGTTGTTTTTTTTTTATCATTTCATATTTAGCACTTCACAGTGGTGGTTAATGACTCATATAGAAGTAGACACTATGGGCTTTAATAATTTGTAGTTTGTCTTAAGTATAAAGTATTCTGTTTTCACCTAGAATATTATAGGCAATATTTTCATGGAAAAGTTCCAAAGAACTTTTCTTCAAAGTAAATTCCTGCCCTAATTGCTTGTCCATAACAAGCAGAGTTTGAAGGCATTAGCTTCAACCACTAAAATTTATGTACACTTATCCAAACTCAGGTAAAATGAACTTACACTGAAAGCCAACAGTGTCCTTACTAATTTTATATCAGACTTCCGATGATAAAATGATTCATTTGTCCATACTGATTAAAAAAAGGCATATAAGATGTATTGCATTCCACAGATTCAATGGAACACTGGATATGTATCTTTAATTGCATTCAGTCTTAAAATTTTCCCATAATAACTTGTTTGAAAATACTCATTTCTTTATAAAATCATATATTTTGATCATTTAAATAAAATGGGATTAATGCAGGTGTACTTCTCAATGGTCTTGTATCAAGCTCTACATTCACCTCACCTCTCTTTGTGATAGGGTCAAACAGGAGCAGTGACACTAATCACTTGGCCTTCTTTCCATACCCTCTGTCTCTATCTCTCTCTCTCTCTCTCTCTCTCTCTCTCTCTCTCTTTCTCTCACTATCTATCTCTCTCTCACTCTTTCACACACACATACACACATGCAGAGTAAAAGTCGAATGCAAAAAAGAAGAATTGTTCTGAAAACAAGAAACTTAGCTGAAGAGTCTCTTCTACCAGGGATCATCACCAGCCATTCAACAGTCATTCACATTCAACAGACCAATAGCATCTTTAAGAGTGTCTCTCATCCTTCTGCAGTTCATATTGATTGAGGATGCTTTTGTCCTGAAAGGCTCTTTCCCATGATCTGTTTCTTCACAGTTGTGTTTGTGGGCCTACTTTGTGAGAACAGCTTTGTTTGTGAATGGCATGGGAAACAGAGGTTTAGAGAGTGACATGCGCTTGGGTAAGCAGGGAGCACGTGAACAGTTTGTTAGCACAGAGTGCACAAGAAGAGAGCGTGTGAATAAAGAACCTCAGTTTTATATACTTCAGACAGAATGGGATGCGTTTATGTAGGCAGCACAATCACATATTATGCCTCAAGTGGACTCACACATGATGCAAGGAAAGAAAATGGGCCAATTGTTAATTAAATAGAAGACGATTTTCACAGTATATACACAGTCTATACAATTTTTTTCACCTTTTGCTGATACTGCTCTACAATTTTAAAAGATTTTATTTCTTTTCTGTAGGAAACCCTAAAAAGAAAGAAACTTTCAAATTGTGTTTGTGTTTTTATGGTTGTGAATTGCTTTTAATGTCAACATTCATAGGATGTACATAAGAAAGGAAGAGAGCAGATGACCTTGGAAAGAGTGGACTGCTGTTGCAGAAAAACATCACCTTTTTTTTTGGTAGCTTTACTAAATGATAGGGCTACATAACACCTACATAATCTCATGTTATATGTTCTGTTGAATGTTATATTGTTATGTGTCTAACAAAATTTAGTATAATTTTACAAATTGAATCAAAATTGGCTCTAAATTACAGTTTAGTTTGGTTACTGTTTGGTATGTCACCTTGTTTTCATTATGTGGCTTGGACATACATGAAAAAACTGAGCGGCAAAGTCAGTTATGACTTATGTAGGTGTCACTTATGTAAGTGTTATGTGGCTCTATTTGCTTTTCCCTTAAGTAATGTTTTTCCAGTTTTAACGTTAGCATATATTAGCATCTCCCTCAAGCAGCCTCTCTCTCGCTCTCTCTCGCGCTCTCTCTCTGTCACTCTGTTCTCTAAACATGTGCAATGGTGAAATAGAGGCAGCTCTTGCACTCTATGCTCACACCAAGCTACGGGCCGCCCCCGCACCTCCACTACGACTCCACCATGGCCAGTTCCTCCTGACCATCTGCCATTGCTCCAAGCAGCCCAAGAAACTGAGAGTAGAGCTCAGGGACATGGAGATCGGAAACACAAATTCATGTCCACTTCAATATAAATACAAGTCCATAACAGGGTGTCCTCAGACACTGGGTGAAGGCTGACATTTTGGCTACACTGCAGAAAAGTACATGTTTTCATAAAAGCTCTCATTAAAAAACGCAAACACACACAACCAAAAATTTCCATAATTGTGACAAATTACAGGTTTGTAGTTATTTATAAGTTTTTACTGTCACTTTTTACAATTCAATCACACCCCTTTTTTTATTGTTAATGTTTTAGGAGATGTGTCAGATTTCAATGTACATAAAGAAATACCTGACACTTTTCTTCTTTTAAAACGACCACATTTGCAAACAGATGCTTTTCAGAGCAGAACTAAATTTGCCTACCAATTCTAGTGCGTTTTGGAGCCGTTGCTGTGATGTTAGGTGTGTCTGTAGTCCACGTCTGGGCTATTGTTCTGAGTCTGTCTGTGTCTTTTGGCCTGAACCCAGAGTAAGC
The DNA here is from genome assembly GCA_028566695.1 of Bagroides melapterus. Lineage (NCBI taxonomy): Eukaryota > Metazoa > Chordata > Actinopteri > Siluriformes > Bagridae > Bagroides > Bagroides melapterus. The sequence continues at coordinate 12,345,396 of JAOTRN010000048.1, forward strand.
ACTTAGGCTGTTGGCAGAGCCGATTTAAGAGCTGATTTGAGATTCATCACAGTGATCTAATTTGATGTTGGTTAATCTGGTTCAAGCTTGATACAAAAAAAGCCAATTCAATCTGGCTATGTTCTGCTATCCTCACCAGAATACATTCTGCAGGGTTACGTAAGAAGCTGTTTCTGAGTTATTCTTAGCTTGGCCTTTCTGTAATGAACAGCCTGGTATAAAAGAGCCCAGATGAGGCTGTGAACATGTATGATGTGAAGAAAACACAACGGAAAACACAGTAAAATACTTGTAAATGCTAATACCTGTATAAATGCTTATGCTCATTACTGAGATGTGGCAAGGAAGGCATTTTCATATTTGTGAAACTGTTAATCTTATTGGTGTTTTGGGGAAATTTTTAAACATGTCATAAGATCACCGGGATAAATATACAGATTGTTCTATTAGACCTTTACCCAACCAATGTTTGGTTTTGCCGTTGTCTAGCTTTGCCAATATATTTGGGGAGGGCAACCAAGGTCATATCTTATCACTCAAGGACAGAATAGTGCTGCTATTTCAAACCTTTCTGTGCAGGAGTGAAATGAATTTTTGAAATTTTGCTTTGGTTATTCTCAAGGATATTCCAGGGTTAAAAAGAAAAAACTGCACTCTTAACATTGATGTGTTAATTAAGAACATTTCTTTTATCTTTCTTTCCTGTTTCACATGGTTTGTATTATATTTGTGGGATATACAGATAGCCAGCACTTCATGTTTTAAATTATAACTATTTCTGACCATCCTCATTACTGCTGTTAGATTTTGCCTAAGTCGAGTTAAGATGCAAGATAGGTTAAGTAGACCTTACTATTTTTCATTAGAAAAATTATCACAGTATCTATTTTAGAGATAATTCACAATGGGTGTGTTAAATGTAATACAAAATGAGTTAAATCAGCACAAAAATAACACACCAACTGCTTAAAGCTTTTAATTACTCTCTTACATATGCTGTAAATTGTTTGTAAGATAATATATGAAACTATCTCTTTTTGTGTATTACACTGCCTGAGCTGCTCTGGTTATTATATAAATGAAAGTAGGAGTAGGCGTATGCAGCTTGTTCTTGGCTCAGTTTAACAGTTAGTAATGTTCATCCAAAGGACTTGCTGTGTTACATGTGGCATGATATTGCTTTTTTCCAAACATTTAATGAGTCACTAAATTGCTTAACTTAATGTTCCTATATTCAAGGCTGCTTTTATTAGTTCACCGAGATAATAGAAAACAGATTTATAGTTAACAATGCAGTAGAGTTATATTGATACATGCACTTTATAATGTGTGTGTGTGTGTGTGTGTGTGTGTGTGTGTTTTAATATTAACTGTATTAATGATCTTTGGATACTTCAGGTCTTGAGCATTTTCTTAGCCAGGGGTTCGGCTTTATTGTTGACTTAAACACTGAACAATTCCTGAGTTCTCTAGTGGTGATGGTGGTGATAAATATTTGGTTCTAAAATTCTGTAAATATGTAATATTTTGTTTTCATTTAACAAACTGTCTAAATTCCTAAAATCCCACCCATTCTCTAAAATGGGCCAGCATTTGCCTGGTCAGCTTGGTGTGTCCTTGTGCTGACCTTCATGGACAGTTGAGACTTGGCCTTGTATAAACCATCTTGCTCTGACATTGTTCAGAATAAGCCAAAAACAATTTCCTCTCTTACATAAACATATCTGTTTTGTGTCAGGTGACAATTATTAATAGTGTCTGTACTCTGGCAAAGAGTATAGGGTTGCATGCCAGCAACATATTGGTTTGTCTCCCGTTTAGATTACAGAATGCATTGTTTTGTGAGGTAATGATATAGCAGGGCTTTGAATTATAGAGCTTACTTGTCTTGAATTAGGAAATCTTGCCCAGCAGTGGTTTAGATGTTTGAGAAAACTGACTACACTGATGGGTGTGTGGGGTTGAAGCAATTTCTGCATGGTTGTGTTGTCCGCTAATCGGCTGAATGGCCACTGAGCAGTGAGAGTACACACTGATTATCAGGGAATGTAGGTCAGGTTTTATAAAGGAACATGAGAGAGGGGGAGTGAGCAAGAGACAGAGGAGAGAGACACATGCCTGACTTGCTGGTAGGTTGCCCCAAACAGCCTTTGGAGCAAATTAATACTGTATTATTAGTCTCACTCTATATGGCTACAGTAAATCTGTGCTCTTTATCTCTTTACCTGATCTTTATTTGAATTTAAAAACACCCATTGAGCTAGTGTTTCTACTGTTCTCTGGAGCATTATTCCAGAGGTTAAAGGCAATATAGGGAAAAGAATCTTCCATCAGCTGAAGTGCAACTGATCCTCAGGATTAAAAGTAGGCCTACCTCAGCAGAGTGAAGTGTTCAGGATGGACTATCCTGTTTCAGGAGATCAGCAAGATATTCCAAACCTAACCCATTCACAGCTTTAAACATCATAAGCAAGACCTAATAGTCAATGTTTAAATAAGACAGAGATAATGTGCTCTGATTTTTGTTTCCTGGTAGGGACAGTGCATTCTGAAAATACTGAGGTCTCCTTAAACAAGCCACATAGAAACACATTACAGTAATCCCATTTAGAGGTTATGAAAGTCTTCTCAGATAACGGGAATTGAATGATAAACCAACATCTAGAGTTACAACAATGTTTTTAACTGTAGCTTTTGGTTTGACAGAACACTGAGCTAATCAGCAATCATACTTCTTAAGACTTTTACTCAACATCAAAATTTCTGTTTTGGATCAGGAGGTTTCTACTATTTATGCCTTAAATTATTTTCCGTAATATTCCGTTTAGTTTATCTTTGCCTTTAAAACTGGAAGAAGTAATAAATATAATTGTATATCATCACTATAGGAGTGAGTAGCCCCCTGATGTTTGAGACACCATACCTCACTTTTTAAGCCTCAGAACTTGCAACAGTCTCTTTCAGGATAGATTCAAACCAAGTAGAACTTGTCTGTGTGAAATTTGTTTTCAAGTCAGTTTACTTATTGATCAGGTATGTCACTCAGATCAAACTATACAAAATCACAAACATGTTCAGTGTCTCTGAGACTCTGGTCCCTGATCACCTGCTCCAGTACCTTGCTCCCTACGCAGATACTGCATCATTACCATGGTGTGTGCCGTTATGCTTGAATGACCCTGTGTGTGCATGCCTACATGAGCAAGACAGAGAGTTAATGAGTGTGTGTACAGTGATTAAACAGTGTCCGAAAGCATATCCTTGTCTGGTGATTGTCTGAACCACTGATGATAATATTTCTGCTACTTCTATTTGTCTATCTCGCTCTGTTCAACCTTTCTTGAAAGCCAGGACCCTCTAGTTACTCTGTCTTTATCTGTCTTTCTGTATAGATCTGAGTGACCAGCTGCTTGAGGTGGTGGGTTTAGAAGGGGCCATAGAGATGGGCCAGATCTACACAGGCCTCAAGAGTGCTGGTCGTCGCCTTGCCCAGTGTGCCAGTGTCACCATCAGGTTAGTATCTAACAAACACTCTGACTATATTGTCACCATCTTTCTCATCTCAATTACATATACTCTCTTATACCTCAGTGTCCATTTTCCGCTTTGTGTGCTCAAACAGCCAGACAGAAGTGGCCCTTGCTCTCTCTCACAGCAATGATGACACAACAGCAAGTTTCTTTCTGCTGAGCACTTCAGCCAATAACTTTAACCTTTAGCCTTGCACCACTTTACTCAGTCAAGCAGCTTCAGCATTCCCAGCAGCCAGGCCTGATGAATAATTATGTTGGCACAAACAAAGTGATAATGTCTAAGCATGCACTGCATTTTTATGCTAGTTTATGGTAATATATCAATGGAGAGATTTAGTAGATTAATAGTGTCCTTTCTATTTGGCCTTAAAATAAGGTTTGCATTTCACTGGTAGATAAATGTATTTCTTTTCTGTTGTCTGCTTGATATTTTAAAAAATACACATATGTAGTGCCATTTGTTGTCTATCCTCTCCCATCCAGCATTTATATTCAGTGGCCAGCTGAAACGGCTAAACTAACTTGGTGAAACAGTGTGTATATATGGGGGCAGGGGTGCTGAATCGTGCGTGTTGTTGAGTTTAGTGAAACTGGGGCCCACTGTGGGAAATGACTTGTGGAAACAAAGAAAGCAGTGTGCAGAATCATCCTGCAACGCTGTTGAAGAGGAACCTCATGCCTATATGCTGCCTGCAAACTGACCCATTATAGCCTCTCTCTCTCTCTCTCTCTCTCTCTAACTCTCTCTCTCTCTCTCTCTCTCTCTCTCTTTCTCTCAGGACATCCAGACTACTGCCTATGCAGATTGATGGGGAGCCATGGATGCAGCCACCATGCACGGTGAGGTGGCTTTGGGCTCCATTCAGTGTTTTCTCTCATTTGCATGTGTCTATGTGCCAAGACCTGAATACACCAATTCTTTTTGCAAACCACAGCTTATTAGACTGTTTCTGTCCTTTTGACAACAATGCATCTCTTTTCTATATTCAAATACACAGGTGTTAATTAGATATTTAGCATAATGTGCAAAAGAGATATGTATTTTAAGATTTACACAAAATGAAACACAGAGCATTTGGTTAAATGTGTTTTTATATCCATAGCAGCCCCAATCCCCCTATTTGACACATGCAGTCATCTCAGCAAGCTCCCTGTTAATTAAAACACTGCCATGTCACACCCCACCACTGACTGATTATGTTATTAAAGAGAGAGGAATGTGCACAGAGAAGTCTGTCTGCAAATACAGCAGCTACAGCACAAAGTCCTCACTAAGTATATATAACCCTACAACCCATTATTAGTCTTCTCTCATTTGTCCAGTTGTACAGAGATAAAAAGCTGGCACAGTAAGTGTGTTGTTTTAATTTCAAAGCATTACACACGCATTATAGTAAAGTGTGTCACAGTAAATAAAAAGAACTATACATGCATTGTAAAATATATGCTACCATTCACACCACAAAGCATTTCTTCAGTCTTTTTAGTTGTCTGTTTGCATTTATTTTGACTTATAAGTTTTGTTCTTTACACTGTATAATATGTTTATGTGTATATATATATGTATATACGTATATATGTATATATACGTATATACATATATATATATGTATATACGTATATATACATATATACGTATAT
>JAOTRN010000048.1:12361513-12376904 GCA_028566695.1 Bagroides melapterus
CACACACACACACACACACACATTGTTGTAATGAACAACAGAATGAGAAGAGGAGAAGAGAGCATATCAAGTTGAAGAATCGCTCAGACTATATTCAGGACAATAGTGCTGTTAAGTGATTGTGTGTGTACTGAGTGGCTCTCTGACCTGTAGATCTGTTCTTTTTACAGATAAAAGAGCAACTAGAAAGAAAGAACTCTACAGCAATCGCTTTTGAGCGAAGACCCTCTGCTGGGATTTGTAAAGACCCAGATATCATGGACAGATTTTATGACCAGCAAGTACCATTTATGGTGCCATCAAATGTGAGTGTTTTTTGTCCCCTCACTGATGGTCATATGATATTAGATGAATCTTGGATCTTTTTTTAAATCTCTGGTCATACAGACCAAATAACTCTAATCTGCTCCACAGCAGAAATCGTCCCAAGTGGAGGAACCATGCATCAGAACCGTCAACGAGAGGAAAAGAAAGTTTGTAGACACCGAACTTGCTCAGGACACAGAAGGTAATAGAATATACTTTTTTAAATAATGTTTGTTGTGTTCTAGCAGTATGTTGTATTGAAACTAAATTTCCTGTCTGTGTCTATTGCAGAACTCTTCCAGGACCTCAGTCAGCTGCAGGAAATCTGGATTGCTGAGGGTGAGGATCCATGTCCTGTTTTCCCTATGCAAAGGAATACTGAAAGTTTTCTTTAAATGAAACTAGCAACACTTTCCTATAGAGCAATTTCTGGGTTTTGACTTCCAAGTATAATCTGTATTCATTAGCGCACAATCATTTTTTTGTTTGTTTGTTTTCCCCCTCCCTTTTTTTTGCCTGTTGCTTCTTGATGGTGACAAGCTTGCTGTGTTGTGTATTATAACAACTATGCAGCAGGACAGCTTATGCTTATGCCAATGCTTACTTTAGTGCATGCGTTACTTATAAGTGCGATCTATTTATTCTTGTTTTTTTTTTGTTTTTTTTTTAATTAGCATCTCTGATTTTGTCTCCACAGCCCAGGTGCCCGATGATGAACAGTTTGTACCAGACTTTCAGCCAGACAGCTGTGAGTACCTGAGATTTAATATTTATACTCTATTGCCATGTACACTGGTTGAAGTCCAGAGAAGGCGAGGACCAGTCAGGGAGTTATTCATTATTCATGTCTTGTTTTAAGTTCTGGGCAAGTTTTTTTGAGTGAACACAAAAACAAAAAAAGGGTGTCAAGTATCTCCTCTTCAACACCCAGAGCTGCTGAAACTGAGTATAGCTGTTCTTTAAACGGAGTCCTTTCCTCACACCGTTTCAGCTCTATATAAGGGATTTGTTAGAACCTGGCTGCTTTGCTGCTGCCAAGTGAAATGCTTTTGCAATATTCACTGGTGCATTTTATAACTTCCCATTTCTCTTGTTTGACTTACAAAAGTTTATTTGTGTTTTGGTCTGATGCTGAAGCTGGGAGTCAGGGTGTGGTGTTTTTGTGTCAGACCTCATTATTTCAGTCCTCTTTTGCTTATTCAGTATGGTGAAGACTGATATAGTACAGTATCCTTTTCAGTGATTTATTATTTGCACAGAGATGTCCTTTGTGGGTGTGTAGACATTCTCTTGGCTGTGGCCAAACAGTGAAATTTTTCATGTGTGTATGATGGTCATCTTGGAATAGGCCTTGGGCACTTGGCAGTGATCCACTTCTCTCTACAGGCTTCTATTCTACAGAGCTGTGTGGTTCCTCTGCTCATCTGCAGGACATCCCATTCATTACTGTAGCCTGCAGTAGGAGAGTGGGAAAATCCATCTGCCATTAGGTTTCATTTAAAGGAGTGTCTAATGTTAAGCATAGTGCAATGCACTGTAGCTTTCAGCACACTTCGAGCATTCACATGCCCGTTATGTGGTTTCCTAAGCTCAGTATAGTCAACTAGATTTATCTTGCTAGTGTTGCACTGTGCACAGGGATCCAGTTTCTTTGGCCATTATGTGGCGCCGGATATTGGAGCTGATGCAGAGATCCAGCAGCTAATGGTTACAGTGCGGGGAGGAAAATCATTCACAATCATTGAATTACAGCTGCTGTGATTCATGAGTATCGACTTGCCCATGATGGAAATCAGAAGGGAGCACTTTGATTGTGCATGTTTTGCAAAGCCACAGCACTGATGGGCGAAGGATGTATCTTTTTATACCTAGCAGTCAGCCAATTAGTTGTGTTGAATAGGACACTCCCTTCACAAGATCAGCACTATACTGCTGTGGATGTGTTCGATTAGATGCACTGTGTTATATACTTCCACTCCATTGTCTTTTTCAGTGACATTTCATGGCCCTCCTCCAACCAAGATTAAACGGGAGCTGAGTCCTTCCAAAGAGCTCTCCCCCTGTAGTGAGGACAGGAGTCCCATGCTGTATGGAGAGAAGTGCCTTTATAACTACAGGTGAGCATGTAGTGCAAATTTACCCTAAAGCTGATTTGATTACTGTTACTGAGCTATATACAATAGCCTTTATACTAAAGTTCTCTGTGCTGCTTCAGTTCTGCTTAAATTATCATTCAATCCCACACCCCCTGTGCTAGTACCCGCAACTCCTCCTCTTATTTGCTTTTCTATTCTTTCATTCATCATGTTGCCGTGGTAACTCTTTCATTTTATTTGTCACTTATACCATCACTTGTATTACTGTATTGCTCTCACACAGGCTTTGAAATATTACTTTCATTTGTATACAGATTTCTACTTTTTTTTTTTCCCCAGTGTGCTTTCATTTGCACAAAGATCTGACCTATAGTTCATGTGAAAGAGCTGTTTATTTCATGTACAACAAACAATTATTTTTCAATCTATTTCCATACTACTGTTGTGGCTTTTTTTTGTTGTTGTTGTTTTGGAAAAAAGTTTAATTTCCTAAAGAGGTATGTTTAGATTGCAAGTCTCAAATTATTCAAAGAACCAAATTAGACTTTTACTTGTATAACTTTACTTTTAAAATTTCTTCTTTAGTTTAGTTTTATCTGTGTGCCATCACTGTGCCATTAACTTCATGCAGAGAGCTCCCCTTATGTGACAGAATGTTTCCTTCCTTTTACTCCTTGCAGTGCCTATGAAAGGAAAACCTCTGTTGGGTTCAAGCCATTGACTCCTCCTTCAACACCTGTGTCACCATGCAGCTCCACCAATGCACTCTCCATGCATGAACAGACGCCTCCTCTGGTCCATAATTCTCCATTAGGACAACGCTCCCTACACGGACAGCCTGCTGTGACTAACTCCACCCTCAGTCAGAGGGCCCTCCCACTACACAGCCAGACTCCACCTTTTGCAGTGCCATGTCCACCTCAAAACCACAATGCCCCCTTTAACAGTGAGCACAGGTGAGTTAGTGCATTGTTTACAGCAGTGACTTAAAGTCAGTTCCATAATTGAGGAACACAAGTGAGCTATTGAGCCAAAAAATATCCGGGCACTATAACTTTGATGCAATACATGAAAGGTTTTTCCCCCTCTATGGCCTTTGGTTGTATTATTAGGTTAAAACTGTTTTTAATTAATTTTTTATTTGCCTCACCAATAATCCTGGAGTGATGATAATTTTAATATGTTTGGAAAGAAAACATTTCTATTAAGTTCTTAGTTTAAGTTCTTAAAATCTTCACTCTTTGAGGTGTGTTCAAATTCTTCTCTTTTGTCAGTGGAAAGTATCAATGTGTATTATATATCTTCTGTTGCACGTACTATAAAAGGACACCATGGTATTTATAAATATGGTGGCTGATGTTTCAGTAACATGGACTTCCTGGGATGGGGAAAAAATTGCCCATGGTATTATAATGCAGATGATGTGCTGCCTTGCTAGCATTACTGCTCCTCTGTAGGAGGGCTGTCTTAATTTGACCCCCGTGGGAATAGAGAGGTTGGCTGTGCACCCTGCCAGCTGCAGTATGATTTCTGGGAGCATGCCGAGGAATTTGTGGCATGCCGTTGGCAGTTAGTAATATGTAGCTAGGAACTCCATGGTAAGCAACAGACCAGAACACTACTTAATGTCTGCTAAGCTCTTCTTTAAAATAGCTGTCCTTTTGACCAGGCCCTATTTTTTTTTTTTTTCACCTTATATGCTAGCAAATACAAGGAACTTATCAATTGTTGGAATCTTCCTTGGTATTAATATATGCTGTTGATTTGTTAATTCTTCTGATGAACATTTTCTTCTTATTTTATTTAACAGGTTCCAGCGCCAGCTCTCTGAACCCTGTTTGCCATTCCCACCCTCCGAAACCCAGGGAAAACCAAACTACATTCCCCAGGCATCAAGCACTTCACCTAGAGATGGGAGGCCACCGTATCACCGGCAGATGTCAGAGCCAGTTGTTCCGGTTCATCCTCAGGGTTTTAAACAGGAGCTGTTAGACCCTCGCTATGCTGAGCAGGGTGTACCCAACATGGGTCCACCCCAGGCTGCCTTCCACCCTATGGCCATCAAGCAAGAGCCACGAGACTTTGGCTTCGAATCTGGTTAGTATTAATAAATGTGTACTTTAAAAAAAAAAAAAAAAAAGAGCAATGACCATGTCCAGACCTTACCAGACAGTAATGACCAGCTTTGGTGGGAAGGAGCAGGGCTCAGGTTGTGGAATCTTCCATATGTGCGTGTCTCTGGCTCACTAGGCGCTGCTAAAACTCACAGATCCATGTAAATACTCTCACACTAACTTTTGGAGTAGAGAGTATCTGACGTGGCAGTATTCTCTGTCTTTGCAGAAATTCCCTTCAAACACTGTCTTACACATGTAGTTGAATTGTGAATGTGAATAACAGAAGTAGAAAATGGACATTATGTGGTTTCTAAAACTTTAACTTCAACCTCAGTCTAAAGTGGTGAATTGAAGACACTTGTACAGCTAAGAGTTTCTGTGATTGAGTAATTCATTTCATTTTAACACCCTGGCACCTGATCCTTGCCTTCTCATGACCACTGACAAATCTAACCCATGTATACTAGTGAGGTCTAGCAGAAGAACACGATTACTTACAGGACCTTACTTTGTGTTCGACTAGAAGTAAATCACTGACATTGCTTTGTTCTATTATGTTGTATAATATCCAAAGTTACCGAAAGCAATAGCATAGAGCGCCACTGGTCATCTTTTTGTTTCTGTGTGCATATAAAGTTTTGCTTTGATTTAATGCTAGTGATGTCAGATGTGTGGGAAGGATGCTTGTCTTCTAGCTTGTTTCAGTATTTCATGATTGTTAAGCTGCTTTGTTCAGCACTCCCTATTCATCACCTGACATAATCATGCGAATATATAGTATTTATCAAGGACTTTTTTACCGTATTAATGTTGAACTATCCTATGATTTTTATTGAGAATTTATGTAGTTTTCTAATCTTTTTTATTATTGTTATTATATATGATTAATGATTTATTTGCTTGATTTTCAGAAGTGCCTAACTGTCGATCTTTATTTGGGAGAGGAGCAAGCTTTTACCAAAGCCAAGAAAGTAAGTAATCACTTGTATGATGAAATCATTTTTGGGTCTTTTTCACAAGATGAAAGATTTGTTTCAGTTCCTGTTTTCACTTCTTGTTTCTCTAAATTGCAGTTGGTTTTCATTTCTCAATGAATTCAAACTATATGTAATACTAAATATAGATGTTGTCCAAACACAGATTTACCCTGCATTTACTCAACTTGTTCCTTTTTCTTGCAGATTTTTCATTTGACCGAGATCAGCACTTGTATTATGACGATACATGCGTGGTTCCTGAACGACTTGAAGGTAAAAACTCTCAAATGACCACAGATCACAGGGAAATCATTATTGTGTGTGTGTGTTTTTTTGTTTTTTTGTTTTTTTTAATGAGGCTTAGATTTTTTTTTTTAACCTGAGAATGTTGGCAGGTTTTATTCATTATTATTCAATTAACAGGGAAAGTAAAGCAGGAGCCCTCTGTATTTCGTGATGGCCTACCTTACCAGCGCCGTGGATCTCTCCAGCTCTGGCAGTTTCTGGTCACGCTTCTCGATGATCCTGCCAACAGTCACTTCATTGCTTGGACAGGGCGTGGCATGGAGTTTAAACTTATTGAGCCAGAAGAGGTCAGTCTTGTATACCAAATCTACAATATAAATATGTCATTTATATACTGTATAGAAATCATTTAAAAATGATGTATAACGTTCACTAGGTGGCTCGACGTTGGGGCATTCAGAAAAATCGACCAGCCATGAATTATGATAAACTCAGTCGTTCTCTACGCTACTACTATGAGAAAGGCATCATGCAGAAGGTAAAGACAACTTTATATTTATCTATTTTGATGATCAGCTCACAATTATAATATGCAGTGTATACTTTCAGTAGCAGTCTAATAATTTCTCTCTTGTATTCCCCCCACCCCCGCCCCCCCAGGTTGCAGGTGAGAGGTATGTCTACAAGTTTGTGTGTGACCCTGAGGCCCTCTTCTCTATGGCTTTTCCAGACAACCAGAGGCCAAGCATTAAGGCTGATCCTGATGGCCTGCCTGTAGTGGATGATGAAACACTACCCATCACTCACTACGATGAAGGAGGCGCTTACCTGGTAGAGGGTGGAGAGCAGTGTGTCACTGGGATGCCTTTCCCTGACACCTATGTGTACTGACTCTCATAACCTATCCAAAACCTGAACTGTTGAGCAGACTGGACCATGTCTGTCCCTGCTGCCTCTACTTCTGCCCTGTTGTCCAATTACAGATTAGCCCTCCCCCAAAAGTTGCATTTAAATTAATGGAGAAATCTGCAAACCATCAAATCTCTGGCATTGACGCAAGGAAAGTGTCTAAGAAGTGAGGGATAGCTGGACTTCTGCAGCTTGACCTGCTTTGTGTGGATGGTTACTTGATGCTGCAGAAAATGCAAAGTGCTGAAGGACTGTTGGGTCTCTGCGCAGACTGTAAGAATTGTAGCAATTCTGTATTGACAATCTGTTTTTTTGTTTTTTGTTTTTTTTTTGGTTTTGTTTTGTTTTTGTTTTTTTTAAAAAAAAGATAAAATATTAAGAGGTGCCCTAACAAAAAATTATATATCAAAATACAGCACTATTTAATAGCTGCCTATTTGGGTACTAATAGATTTGTGTTACCTCGAAATCATGTAGACATCTTTTAGAAGTGAAAAGGGCTTTATTTTGCAAAGGAAAAAGACCCATTCATTTCTTTAGTTTTGGTTAGACTTGTTTAGAAAGCTGGCTTTTATACAGTACTTTGGTTTAACTAAATGCAGGACTGCTTCAGACATGGAATTTATACACAATATGCTTTTTTTTAAAATAATTATTCTTGGCTTGTTTTTAGTCCTTGTAAGTGTCGTGGGGATGTTTTTGTATCATTAGCATACTCTTTCCCACTGGCTTATTCAAAGGTTGTTGCTCTAATATGAAGCTGAATCAGATACTCTTAAAGACATTTGGTCAGATTACAGTGACTGTTAACTCATTGTTAAACATATTTCATATGCATTGACACTTCCTTGAAAATTGGTACATAATTTACAACAAGAATATCTTCAAAAAGGGATGCACTAGACAAATTTTTCTTTAAGAGTTACAGCCTCTGACTACTTAAAATGTATTTGAGTCAATGTTTTTATCCTGTTTTGTATTATCTTTGGCTTACTTTTTTTTGGCACTGTACAAGTTTTAAAATGCACCAAAATGGCAGGACAGCCAGGACTTTGCATGCAATATGGTGAAAAGCACGCCTTCTCCTGGACTCCTTTTCACTGCCAGTATGAAGTTGATGAAAGACCACTGCTTCCTTTTTGCATGGTACTCAACTGACAATTGTCCACTAATATATCGCTTTATGCTGGACAAAGATGAAATTAATTTCTCTGCATTGTTTTCTTCAATTTTTTTTGAGAAAGATGAACTTATATAAATATATATTTTTGCAAAGTCTGCATTGGTTTGATTTCATTGTATCAGCTGTATAGTACTGCCTAAAATGTTTTAAATTTGGGAAGTCTGTGGTGCTTTCACTGCAGACCAGGGCTTAATGGACGAACTTTGTGTTGGATTACAGCAAACATTTTCCAGAACAGTCCTTGGACATGCTACTGCTTTTACTACAGGTTCCCAACACACCTGAACCATGTATTCAGTGTTCCTAATGACTTTGGTACAATATAGGAGTGTTTGGGAAATACTCAATTAGAGGGAAATATGCTTTGGTATGAAAACTGATCTATATGTATTAGGCTTTCTCACTGAATGAGAGGTTTTATTAACCTCAAGCCCTAGTACCAGAAGGATGGAGTCTGCATGTGTATAGGCTTCACCTTCTTCCTTCATATTGTGTACCTTTTTTAGTTTATAATCTGTTCGGGGTACAATAAACTGTTCTTTCTGCTTCACATTTGCTGGAATTTTTCATCATTTCTCTCACACTTAACAGCAAGCTGTAGCAGACTTTACCATGCTAAACCTTTAGTGACTAGGCACATGTGACAGCTCACATTGTTCAGTTAACAGTTCAACTAATTCAGATAAGGTTAGAAATTATGCTTTTTATGTGTAAGAAGGGTTTAGTAAATTTCAGGTACTTCATGAAGACATTAAAGATCCAAAGTTTTCCTTCCATGTACTTGTAGCATGTATTGATCATACTCAATGAGTGTTTCTCGATCTTATTATGGCCCTCTGTTCTCCCAGAAGTGCTTGTTACATGAAGTGCTGGCTAGTTTACTAATGTGCGTCTGCCCTTGTGGCCAGAAAGCAGCCCTCCATTTATAAGAATTATATAATTGTATCCATCTTTTCTGAGCAAGTAATGTTTCTCATAATGTTACAGTATGAGAGTTTCTTAACACAACTGTTTAACATCCATGTTTCAGCAATGTTCAATATTACTACTATAGTACAATACTATTGCACTAGAATATGATAAAGCTCAATTTGTTCTCATTTGAAATAGAGTAGAGAATACTTTAGGGGAATCCTTAAGAAGAAATTTGATGTCACAACAGCCACAAAATAAGAGCAACAGAGGGGGAGTAGTATCCAAACCAAGAGCAGCATAAAACCTAAAGTGCACAATAACCTCACAAATACCATTTGGCAGGCATCCTTATCCACAGCAACTTGCATTTTTTACAACCGAGCAATTGAGAGCTAAGGGCCTTGCTCAGGGGCCCAGGAGAAGCAGCCTGATGGACCTGGGATTCAAACTCAAACATAGTAGTGCATAACTACTAGGCTACAACATTCCCCTGCTGCTACTATAAAAAATAAGCAAGAATGAATTTACTGTATGTTTATATACAGTATATAAATGCTTCTTTGCATCTCCAGCTCCAATACTGCTGCCCCCGTGACCCCACTGTTGGTCCTCCTAGTCTAGTCTGTTGTTGGGGTGAACACCAAGGTATTTATAAACACTGACCTCCATAACATCCTCCCCCTTTATAAAGATGGGCTGGGCTATGTCTTCCTCCTGTAGTACAACACTAACTCCCTGCCCATCTTCAATAAACGCTACTGCTGCAGAGTCATCAGAGAACTTCTGCAAGTGGTATGACTCACTGTTGTACTGAAAGTCCTAGAGTGTGAACAGGAAAGGAAATAAAAAGTCCCTTGTGGTGCTCCTGTGCTACTCAACACACATTCAGACATGCTGCTACCCAGACTAACAAACTGGGGTCTGTCAGACAGGTAGTCTATGATCCAAGATATGTTGGCTCTGTCTACCTGCATCATCAGCAGTTTATTCCTTAGCAGAAAAGGCTGGACAGTATTGAAGAAAAGCAAATGTATGAAGTTCAATAATACAGTTGTGTTCCTAAATTGCCTTAATAATCTGTCTCATCATTTTGTTGTCACAACAGCCACAAAACAAGAGCAACATAGGGGGGAGTAGTATCTAAAACAAGAGCAGCATAAAACCTAAAGTGCACAATCATCTGGTGGACCTGGGATTCAAACTCACAACATTCCCATCAGTAGTGCACCACCTTAACCACTAGGCTATCACATTCCATTCCTACTTCTTTCTGTGTAGATTTATATAATGACTTCCAAGAAAATATAGCGTAATATTGCTTTTAAAAACAAATGTACTGTAGCTTGTCAAAAGTATTCTTAGTGAGGCCAGATTCCTAGATTCGGTAATCAATGCATGCACAATATTTGCAGTATGAATCATTGATATCCAAGCTACTTACTCAAACAATAGACTCACTTAACCTGCCCCATTTCTGTAAAAGAAATAAACTTCATTCAAGTAAATTCAAAGAAATACTAATACTAATATTATACTAATACTAAAGTTAAGATCCTTCTTATTATGTCAATATGAATGATTATTCTAAAAACATTCAAACTGTTTATTTCTTTAACAATTACACCAGATAAGCATTTATTGTTTTTTAAAGAGATTAGTAACTTCATAATCTGTAACCTTTCTTAACATAGCACAAGAAACATGTAACACTACCACGGGGTGAGAATAATCCTGTTTTTACGCTTTTTTATGATGATTATGAACCTACTGTTGATTGCAGGAGGAATAGCAATGATTGTGTTTTTATACCCTTCCTCACTTTTTGATGATGCCAGTTCAAGTCCATTTAAAAACCCAACAAATCAAGCTGTATTTTTAAAAGTCATGCTATAATATCCCAGAAATTGCAGTCTGCAGAATTTTGTCTTTTCCTAGCCCTAACCCACGGGCAAAATTTAGCTGAAATCTTCTTATTATTATTAGTTAACACTTGCATTTGCCAACAACAATGTTTTAATGCAACGACCCCCTCTGCTGGCCATGCTGTAGTATTACAACAACGTTATGAAGCTGTTTGCAAACGGCTGGTCAATGACACTTTTCCTCCGCCATTTCTTAGCTCCCGGAGAATGTAAATACATCAGCATGAACTCATTAGTAGCTGGAGTATTTAAATTTGTTTAAATTTTGAGCTACCCGAATTGTAATTGAATACACTAAATTGATGCATGATTCTTATTGGTCAATGATGAAATCAGTCCGCGTGCACGTGCACAGCAGGGTTTGATTGAGGTGAATCCAAAATTGAGCTCCTCATTCTGTTCGCTGCTTGACGTGAGGGTTAAAGCAGGCGATACTTGCAGCATTTCGTAAATCCGGAGGCGTAATTATTAACTGCAGACGTTTTCATTTGAAACTTAACCGGTTCGTAGAACATGTGGCATCCTCCTCCCGTGTTGGTACCAGTTTATTTAGACCCAAACGCGCGCAGAATGGCAAATGTTCCTTCCGCAGCAATGTGGCCCGTCATACCGTTTGAGCAGCAGTTGTGCTTTGTTGTTAACGACATGGTTGGTAAGTTTTCCTGTATCCAAATTACGTCGAAGCATTAGCACAGTGGCCTAGCAGTAAGTAAAACCTGTTTAAAAATTATTTTAAGGGCCCAGCTTCTGTTACTTAATCCCATTAATTCATTCAGTCACCAATTCTAAAACTGAACATTTATAAGGGTTTATATGGCTTTCTAGACTATCGGGAATCTGTTGAGGACACAAGAAAACTCCTGTTGAGCAAGTAGGTTTTTACTCTTTTCGTGTTCTTTTAAGCGTAAAGTACTCGCTGCACCTTACTAGTGAGACTGAAATTTACATAGAAGTAGTATGCATTACCAAGTGTACGTTTTCTAGGTCTTTGTATGAGCTTGTGAAAGTGAACCACTTTCTGGAGTTGACTAATCCAAAGTTGCTTGGGTGGTATCTTTCCTTACCCGCAGAAGGCATAAACTTGATACAAGGTATGGAAACAGTTCTTTAGTATTTCATCTTATGCACATGAGCTAAATTAAATAAATCCACAAGCACATCCCAAACAGCCTACTTATGCACTGTTCTACAAAAAGTGTATTACAATTCACACAGCATGGTGGGAGACCCATCAAAGTTCAAAAGGCAACAATTTGTAGGCACACATCTGTGACCAAGTCTTTGTGGTGTTTTAAGAGTCAGGGTAATGTCAATCTACCACAACAAGGATGAACCACATCCTACAAGAGTAACTGTTGGTGCAAGAGGAAGCTGTCTGAAAGGGACGTCTGGGTACTAACCTGGATTGTTCCCAAAAACAAGAGCAACCTATCCCCTGTTGGAGACTTAATTCTCTCAATGGACATAGCGTTGCTTATGTAGCCGAAGAGGGCAGGGGCCACAAAGCATTTTATAAATGTCTTTTAAATAAGCAAATGTGTGATTTTTAATTTTCACCTTTTTAAAAATACATATTCTCTTTAAGCTCAGATTTGAATAGTGCGTTTTATATCTTTTGCTATCAACTTGACAACTGCTTATACTGTACTTCTGGTTAACTAAATGAAAGTTAGTGTTACACTTGAGGTGATGGTGTATTTTGGTATCCAGTTTCATGAGAAATGATGCCCTGCCTTATTATTTGCAGAAGAAGGAGGACTCCTTCAGTTTATGCACAGACACCCTGCTCTTGAAGTATCTAGGCATATTGTTCATCTAAAGAGTAAGTTAAGTAGTCCATCAAATTTAAAGGTTTTCAGTGAAATGTATATTTTTCTGCCTTTTAATGCCCTTTTTAATTTTTTTTCCCTTCCAGTACCTGATATGTCTTCAAATCTCAATAGGTATATATATATATTTTTATTTTTTCATATTTTGCTTAAGACTTTTACATACTGTGCTGAATTGTGGTATTGGGTTTTACTTGCATGTCATTTCCATAATGTTTCTCTAGGTCAACAAGGGCTCCTATTTATGGCGTCTCGCAGTGTGTAAATTGTAGCATGAGTTGTCCATCTGGTGTTAAAAAGTGCAGGCGTTGTAGCACGCTGATCCTAACCCCAGAGGAAAACGTTTGCTTACATGGTAAGAGATGTTTGATACAATGATTGCTTTATTTCTAGCCCAAATTGTTGTTAGATAAAATGTGTCCATGTGCAGAGGAAGAAAAGACACTTCACTTGCTACCAAACAACGTACGAGCGGAGCTGAATCTTTTAAAAGACACAGGACATGTCAGTGAGGATATGGAAATGAGTTCTCATCAGTTTAATTGCATTCAGAGAACCTCAACTTGTTTGTCTGCCACACAGAGCAACACTTTAAACAGTTTCCAGCAAACAGAGCAGCCAAGGAACAACTCTATTGATGGCCAGCATTTGTGTCAGATGTGGGAGGAAAGAGTGCAGTGCGATGGGAGGGATTTCCGAGTGTTTGAAGATCCCCTGGCACAAGCAAACATTTTGCTGGACATGGAGCCTGAGATGCATAGCCACTGTCCGAGTAGTCCAGATCATGATCAGATGGCTCTTCTGTCAGACCCTGTTTTGGATTTTTCTAATCTAGAAGAGGAGACTCTGCCAGAGAATTACAGTTTTAACAGTACTACAGTAGAGCACACGTCTGCCCAGTGGAGTGATGTCACTAGTACCTCCATGATGGCCACTAAAGGCAGCACTGAAGCGTCTACCAATGATGAGCCAGAGAATTATACATTTCAGAGAACAGAGAATTGTACATTTCCTGATTCTGCATCCTTCCTCAGCAACTCCTCAGATTGGACCGATCTCACAGGGGATTGTCAAAATGTCAGTAGTGACGATGACCAGAACTGTGGGACAAAGGCAGATGAGTATCATGGTGTGAATGAAGAAGATTCAATAACCGCATGCATTAACCACAGCTGGCCAGCATCTGGCCAGTGTACTCGAGACAGTGAATTTACATGTGGGGGCTGCATTTCATCAACCAGTCTGAGTGAGCTAAATGTCAAAACCACAACAATGTGTAAGGTATCTCCTGTTCCCTTCAGCGTGAGCCAGACAGTAGATGCCAGCAGTGACTTCAGAGCTTCTTTTACATCCACCCAGACTACAGAAGTCACTCAGGACTTCTTTCTAAAGCATTGCCACGATGTTTCCACTGGCACAGACATGTGTCCTGTTAACCAGGAGACACAGACAATTCAAAGGCCCACTTCTGAGAAATGCATCCTTACTGAAGTCTACATGTCCGACTTGGATGCTCTTTGTGAGGTACTATAGCTGACACCCAATTTGTGCGCATGTGTGAGAGCTGGAATTGTGCGCTAAAACTCTCGAATTTTCTAGGAATTTGGGAAGCTTAGAATGATGGAAGAAGAGCTAATGCTTTTAAAGGAACAAATGCTAAGGTAGGTAACTCAACTAGACTGATTTCATTTCTCACAATTACCTTTCATTTCCAGTTCTCTGAAAAATTAGGCTGCACTGAAAAGAAGGCTTTTATGCTCTACTTAAATGTGCATGTGATTATTGAAATTCAGAATATCAGATTTGTATGTTCTTGAACTGTAACATGGAGATAACTGGCTAAATATTTAGAGTAACATCTACTGTAAACAAAGACTAAATGAAATGCATTATTTACATCTGGTCCTGGTAGTGCTGGTGGGTTTAGCAGCAAACAGAACAGTTGTGGATGTGGTGCTGTTTCACGTGCTAGATGGGCAGAGCTTCGTCTACTGACTCTGCAGTTTGCCATGTGCCAGCAACATTGCTGGAGGCGTTTCTACACTTCACTAGAGGGTGAAACTTCATTTCAGGGGTAAAAGACAATATGAAAAAGTCCTGAAGTTCAGACTAAATATTTAGGAAAGGAAGCTATTTCCCTTTTTTGAGTGTTCCTGCCTTCATGTAGAATTGACGCAGTGCCAGATGCAATGTCACAGACCCTGAAGAGCCTGGAGGACAATTACCTCAAGATGAAAATGAAGATACTGGAAGGGGTTCCATTGGATAAACTCAAGCCGTTGTCGGTGGACACTAAGAGATTAACAGCTACAACATGCTACAGGCCATCTTTGGTATGCAGGGTGCACGTGAGGAAAAACTTTAAAGACGCAATTACTGATAAAAGTTGATCAAGTTTTTTTTCTTTTTCAGATTTACGAGACTTTTATAGGTGATGGTTTGACTGAGTCTTCCTTCAGGTAAAAGATTTATTCTGGAGATAATTAAATGTCATTTTACTTACTTGTGAAATTTATAATCAACTGCTCTATTTTATATTTTGTTTGTGTTCCTCAAAAGTCCCAGTAGTCTTAATGAGGGACAGGCAAACCAAACTGTTGAGGTCTTGAAAATAACAGACCACGGACACCTCAACAAGAATACAACAGCTCTTCAGGTATATAAATGAATTTTGTGCATTAAGGCATATTCATTTAAAAGGCACTTATCAGTTCCTCTAGGATTTAATTGTTGAAACCAAAAAGCTTGCTTTTTGTAGCAGCTTGTTTGAAACTTTGATGAACTATGAATTTTGAAATTGCGCTGATTCAAAACGGCAAAATTCTGATGGTACTGTGAAAGTTTGCTGTGGATTTTCCATAATGTTCCACGCACTGCATTAGTTCAGATGT
>JAOTRN010000048.1:12426731-12450883 GCA_028566695.1 Bagroides melapterus
TGGAGATATAACTGCAATAAATAGGCATTAAATATACTGTTAACACAAACATTATCACATTTCTAGTTATTTATTAGAGTTATTAGTTTGTGTTCCCCCCTTCTATAAAAGGAAATTTGTGGGTTGACCTTCTTGTATAAAGCTTTATTTTTGCTTCATACGTTTTGAAATACCTTCAGTAATTAAAGTTTTCATAAGAGAATCAATCACGCCATTCACGTGACCAATAAGCGCAGCATTATTTCCGCTCATCAGGTAGTTTAATAACTTTTTATGTGACATCCAAAAAACTTACACTTAATTTTTTTTATTTGGGTTTTGAAGTGTTAAACGAGTCTCTACGCTGAATTTAGCCCTTTTTGCTGCCAAAGCGCAGGCTCCACCCCTGAGGGAGTACTCTGGCGCGTACACATTTCCACACGTTATTAGAGATTGCGCAGATGTCACGTTCATTCTCGTAAGTGTGGCTCGTGCTGCTCTCGGGATGCTCTACGTGCACGCTGTAGCCGCTCTGCTAGCCTTATCGTGCGTCCTGAAGGAGACTGAGTCTTGGGGATACAAGGATGGAATTCTTCACAATTCCATTTGGCTTGGTAAATTTCATTTTTACAATTTGTTTCATTTTGTTTGTTTTGGTTACAGTTCACTAATAATAAAAGCAACATACTACTGTTTTGCTGCGTTGGTGGGGACCAATGTATTAAAAGGATAGGAATATCTGGCAGTTATCATGAATGTCAGTGAAACATCTAGTTGGGAACATTTTCCTGAACTGCAGTTTTTATGACAAAAAAAGTTTCCTTTTGGTTATTGAGGTTAAGATTATTTGTTGGCTCAGCATTAATTAGCCGCATTATTACTTGTCAGTGTAATTGTAAGATAAACTCTCTCTCTCTCTCTCTCTCTCTCTCTCTCTCTCTTTGCGTGTGTGTGTGTGTGTATGTGTTTGGTGTTTGTGTTGGCCACTATATCACACTAAAAGACATTTATGACCGTCTCAGTCCATCCTTCCTCTGAGGGAGTCTTGTAAACTAGGGGAAGTGACCTCACTGTCTTACGCAGCCGCAATGTTACATTTAAACCACTGTGGTAATTACCTCAGAACAATCGAGTCATTCATCATTAGTGGCTCAAGATGTAAAGATGTGTGTGTGTGTGTGTGTGTGTGTTTCTTAGTAATGTGGTGCTTAAAATTTTAGGAATTATAATAAGATTTTAATAGAATATAATTCTAGATTACAATAATTTGAAGGTTCATTTTACATTGTGTAACCAAACTAGAACTTTAAAGTGGGTTTAAAATAAAAAAGAGCTGGAAAAGAGCTGGAAATATAAACAAATTGTTTTCAGCTATATATCATTGCATTTTCTGAATTTGGCTCTTTTGGCTAATGAGATGCGCTTAGCCCATGCCTTTTTCTGTTCAGAGGCATCTTGATGAAAGCAGCTTGTGAAGCTTTTTAGTAATGTGATGTAGGCTTTCACGTCTACAGGGTCATGCTTTCCTGTTAAACTGTAGGCTCAACTAAGAGGCATGGAAAGTTTCACAGTTGCCAACTTGAATGCATGAAACATTGTTTTCTATTTTACATTTCTCCTGTCAGACAGATTATTTAAGGAACAACTAAAACTTAACACCTTTGAACCCTGTGTTTCGGCTCACTGATGCTGATAACAGCAGTAACTAATGTCTGTGTTTTTTCTTCTCTGCAGAACAAGCAGCTGGAGTGTACCACCGGGAATCTCGCAAAGGGCGATACCAGTTGACGTATAAAGAAGCCAAAGCTGTGTGCAAGTTTGAGGGGGGTTCATTAGCCACTTATGATCAACTTGAAGCTGCCAGACAAATTGGTCTCTATTACCATTATTTATTTATTTTTTAATCTGATGTTATAATCTGGGCCAGGGCAACAAATGGGAATACAGATATAGCTTTATACTGTTTTCTGTGAACTTTCCAAAATCAAGATTAAAAAAGTAATCAATTACCATTAGAGACAATCAAACTATTATCAAAGAGACTTTTTCTTAATTGTACTACCACACATTTTGTATACTGTAAAAATTAGTGAAATAATTTTATTCTGTGCTCTGATACTGTAAAACAATTAACCAGATCACAATCCTCTTTTCAGCCATATTTGAAAGTGCTCTGTTTGTTAGATCTGTAAAGATCATTGTTTCTGACTTGCTTGGGGGTCTGCAGTTCCTGTTTTCAACTAATTGTTCTCTCTAATTGTGCCAAAATGCTGTTTCTCATACACCAATGATTATACAGCGGATTTCCTCTGATTATTGATTCCCATGGGGTCCAAATTATTTTCTAGGTACCTCTCTAATAGTTATAGGAACTGGTCCCTCAGTCCCTCTAGGATTTCACTTTTCTCGTTTTGGTTGTTTTAGCAAAAAAAAGCCAGTAAGACACATATGTGATTACATTCTATAATAACTGTACTCCTGTTCACTGCACATTAATTGAAGACAGCTTTGGCTGATTGCGCACTGTGATACCATCACTCAATGTGTTTTGACCGAAATATGAAATTTTGAAAAGTTAAGAATATCGTAGAGTGCCTGGAGGCACTGGTCCTTTAGCAAGAGAGCATGGTCCATCATGTGGTTTGATTATTTGGAAATTATCTTTTAAAGTTATCATGCATAAAATTCAGTTGAAAATTGAAGCTTAGTGTTAGTAAAGCCATATATTCTGGAGTTTTCAGGAAAACACATGAAGTAGTAGCTATAGCCACTACAGCGTTTATAGTACATAAAAACTAGCTTAAAGGTACAGTTTGTAAAGTGTTTCTATACCCCAACAAATAAAATAAATATTTACACAGATCTTACTGTCTTACTATGACTCACAGTGTTTGAATGTTATGATTTTGGCTATTTCCTTCTTTTTGCCTGTACCATAAACACTTCACTGGCCTGGAAATTAGCTGTATTTTCTCTAGCCCCAGCTGGACTAGATCTGTAGCGCTCAGTCCTGTTTTCATACAAGGCACTTTACAAAGCATACAGTATGCACTTTCAATTATGAAAGGATGTTGATGATTAAGAATGATGATGATGATGAGGCCTAAATAAAATATCTCTCTGTTTTCCAAAGGCTTTCATGTGTGTGCAGCTGGATGGTTTGATAAAGGTCGTGTGGGCTATCCCATCGTGAAACCTGGAGCCAACTGTGGATATGGAAAGGTTGGAATTATCGATTATGGTTATCGTCTAAACAAAAGTGAGAAGTGGGATGTCTACTGCTACAACCCTAACTGTAAGTAATACTAAGTGAACTACTAGACAAGTGGTAGTGAAGTAATTCTGGGAAGAATGCTAATTAATCTTAACCACAGAAGAGTCACACTCTACATTAAATATTTATTTTATGTGCAAACAAGTCATTGGTCTCTGTGGAGATAAACATCAGGGCCTGTGTCAGCCAACCATGGAAGCATGTGTGTAAGTCATCTGCTCTGAGACTCATACGTCTGAGAATAAAAACCAAGGAAAATAGAAGTGTTTAATTATACCATGACTGAGCAGTTGTTTGACATTTACTGCTACAGATGACTCGCCTAACAAAGTTCTACTCAAACCTACACCTATAAGTAGAACTTACAGAATGTTCCCAGAGTAATGTGTACTGATGTCATTTGAATAACACTGCCATAAACATAAGATTATCAAATTATCAGATTATTATTATAAGATTATCAAAGTTTTGGTGGCGCAGCCTGTACCTGTACTGATGACTGTACCAGAAGTGCCAGAAGTCACTTTCATTTATACATTTTTCAGAGCAAATGCAAGAGAATTTTGAAAGACATGCTTGATGTCTCATTTGGGCTTGAATAAACTAGACATGATTATTTCTTTACGTTATTATGTGGTTTCTTCTCCCTTTACATTGTGATGTGTGGATTTGTGTATTCATGGGTGTAACTGAGGTTCATGCCCAGTTTCCTGGATCCACCACAACTCTGAGCAGGATAAAGCAGCCACTGAAGATGAACAACTGTTGTCATAATGTTGTCAATAACACCGATCAGCATTCATATATACAGTTTTAGATTTTTCCATATGCTTATTCCCTAAGCCACCTGAATAGTAATTTTTATTTTTGTTGTCATTTTACTGAAATTCTATTTCTTTCTTTCTTACTTTCTTGTTCTATTTTTATGACACAGACGGCTGATGGAGCATTTCACTGCATAATAATTGTACTATTTATGTATGTAACATAAAATGAAACTTGAATTTGAATCATCATCTGCAGGCAATAGATTTCTTTAACATTTTTTATTTACAAAATATTGAGCAGATTAGTATTTTGGTGCATTTAATTTAAACTACAAAGGCCATTATCATTTAAAAAAGTGATGCGATTAATGTTTTTTTACAGCAAAAGAGTGTGGAGGTGTGCATACAGACCAGGAGAAGATTCTGCAGTCACCAGGCTTTCCAGATGAGTATGCTGATGAGCAGATCTGCTATTGGCACATTCGTGTGCGCTATGGCCAGAGGATTCGCCTGCAGTTTCTTGATTTTGATGTTGAGGATGATGTAGGCTGCATCAGTGATTATCTGGAGATCTATGATAGTTATGATGATATCTCAGGTTTTGCTGGAAGGTATGAAGGAGTATGTACTAGATTGTCTTGTACACAAAATTCTACAAAGCCTGACCTGTGTTTTCTTTGTAGGTACTGTGGGGATGAATTGCCTGAAGACTTTCTTAGCACAGGTACATGCTTTACTACATTATCATGTTTACTGTATTTCACCTTCCTCAGAATTATTGTTTATATTTGTATTTAGATTTAAGGCTTAACTCTAAATATTTTAAATATTTTCCAGGCAAAATATTAAGTTTAGATTATGTGGCAGCAATTCATACAGAAGCGTATCAGTGTGTCAGATGTATTTTTCTGTTTCTAACCTTGTCTTCATTTTGTCTTTTCTCCAGGTAATGTAATGACATTAAAGTTCCTTGCGGATTCATCTGTATCTGCTGGAGGTTTCAGGCTACAGTACACTGCTATTGATTCGTCTCTGCTCTCCGACAATGACACAAGCACTTACACCTGACCACTTTCTTAAATAGATGTCATTTTAGAAGCAAATTTTTTAGGTTATATGTTTACACAATAATAATCCACTATATTAGAATGGCATATTAAGTGTTTTTGCTTTTTGTAAAATTTAAAATAATAATATGTGATCTGAATAAAAGAATTGCAATGCATGCATTTTTGCAAACAGCTGTTGACAAAAAAATCCTGATTCACAAGTTCTTGACAAGCTCTTATGATGTTTTTGAAAATACCAGTATATGTTTCAAAATGGGTGAACTTATGGATTTCACCTTATGTGGGTTTTTTTGGTTGTTTGCTTTTGTTTGTTTTTTTGAACAGCTTTGTATTGATTCGGACTGCATTAAATTGAAATGTGTTTAACAGATGTTTTTAAGTTGGGGTAAATTTTCTGTATGCACTTTAGTATATTTTGTAAACCAAGTGTGCTATCTATCTATCTATCTATCTATCTAACTGTCTGTCTGTCTGTCTGTCTATCTATGACATCAATACTGCTTCACTAGGTCACAGACTAAGGATATCAGCCTAAAACTCTTAGGTGGAATTAGAGCACAGTTTTTTTTTTTTACATAAATATATGTGTAATTAAATAGTGTAAAGGAAGATGACACACACAGATTAAAATGCTAATTTGTTAGAGTAAGTTTTAGTCTTGATTTACAAACCACGATAGTCATAGAATGGAATCTGATGTTGGGTTATTACGTGAGTAATTATTCATATAGGTATATTATTCCAGTGATGCATCGAAACGAAAATTTCAATATAACAAGGTGGAAAATCATTTAAATCAGTCTGTAGATTTAAGAAGAACTGTGGAAAGACTTTATTCCGTTAACTTCAGAACATCAGTGAAGGGCTCTAGTTGCTCCATTGTAATGAAATTATTCATGAGGGGCGGGGCTTGTGGCGGGTGAAAGGTGAAGCTGTTCAGCGCGCCTTGTTTGGCGCCAGCGTTTTCGCGGGACTGCTGAAGAAATAGCGAGGCGACAACTTCCCCGTTGTTGACAGCCATTAATGATCTTTTTAGAAAGATCCCTCGCTTGGTTTGTTAGTATAAGTTTCCCGTCCATGTTAACGCCGCTTTTGGTTGGTTGCGTTCCTTTAATTTCAGTGAGGTGAGAGAACACTACTTTTCCCATCTTGCTTCCTAGTTAGCTGCAGTGTGTTCTGGACAGGGGGTTGGGTAAGTTAGCTAGCCACCACGCTCGTGATATAAGACTGCAATATCAAACGTATCGTCTAAACTAAAAACAATCGTTTTTCGAGTGTTTACAGTCGAAATAAGCTGATGTATTCAGCATGCAACCCGCGTATCGTTCTGAGCTTATTACATGAATGCAGATGTTATTATCTGGATCTTTTTAGCTGGCTCCACATTGTTTACACGATATGCTAAACTAGAATTAGGTCGCTAAATGTTAGGTAGATGTTAACCAAAACAATCCCGGTGCTGCGTTTGTGATTTATGACGAATATATGATTAGCTAAATTGTCTGTCGTTATGCAACCTATTTCTAATCAGTTGGTTAGCCAGCCATTTAGCAGGGAGGAGGCAGATATGCTAGCTAGTTGCCACCTCTATGCCTGTATGATTATTTTTGCTGAATGCTTCTTTCTGATGCCTAGCAGTTAAATGGGCATTTTTCAGATGTAGTCTAGCATCATTGCCACCTGTTAGCTGCCATGCATCAGTTATAAAACGGGCTAAAAATGTAGCTACGTTTGTAGATAGAACAGTGTGCTACAGTAAATTACTTACATCTGCAAGCATCTTTAGGCATCTCACCAAGACCCTCATCTAATTGAGTCTTATTTGAAGCTGTATAATTGATGCGCAAAAAGTAAGGTGTTAAACGAACTCTTTAAACATAGTTGTGTTCTTTTCTTTTTTTTTTTTGCTCGAACCCAGCTCTGTTTATGAATAGTTTGATTTGAGTGATGGAGTAAGACATTCCACAAGATCACAATAATTGTGATCAAAATCAAATTGTGCTCCTGCAGGAGGTGAGGATGATGGCCACGGTCCCCATGTCCAGTTCCAGCCTCCTCCTTCTCCTTGGGACTCTTGAGGACAATGCAGCCGGAGTGTCCGCGCAGACTGATGCTTACCTTACCGTAGCCAAGTGAGTGATTGAGGCAGCCATAGATCAGCTTTATTATTAAAATTACTCTGAAGCTGTAGTGCATTCCTTGATGTTCAAAAAAATTCAGCACTAAATTGTTTGTGTTTGTTTTCAGTCGCCTCAGTGGAGAAGATGGAAGGCAGTTCTTTCCTCTAATTGTTAAGCACTTTTCACGCCTGGGTAAAGCTTTTCAGGTAAGAACGTGCTATAAAATCAGTACATTCATTTGTATATTTTGTAATCTTTGGTTCTGTCAAAATTATTTGGAATTTGGTGCTATTAATTGTACTTATTTTGTAACGTCTGCATTTCTTCATTTCTACAAAATGCACTGTGTCTGTGCTTCCAGACTCACATATCCAGTGAAAATGAGGAGCTAAGACAGGCTGCGCTTCAGGCCCTGGGTTTCTGTGTATTCAACACACAGATTGTCTCGGGCATTCCTGGTAAGCCTTTAAGCAAAGCAGAATTAATACAGAAACAATGCAGGTCTTGCATGTGTCTGTATTGTTGGTTTTGAAATGATTTCTTTATTTTTATTTTTAGCAAATTTTGAAGAGGAGATCTTGTTGACCCTTTGTGGCCTGGTGTTAAAGTCCACAGACAAGAACACCTGCACAAGAGCATTGTGGGTCATTTCAAAACAGAACTTTCCTGCAGAAATTGTTGCCAAGAAGGTCGGTAATCAGAAAGTATTCTGCAGGTTGTAGGAATATTTGCTTGGATTTTAAGCCATCTTTGCCTGTCTTATCTCTGTCCTTTAGACACCAGAAATACTCAAGACTTTAGAGGCCCTGCAGACAAAAGACATCCAGTCAGTGCTGACGGATCATGAGTCGCTAAATGTTGTTATAAAGTAAATATTTGTTACATTATTCTTTTTTTCTAGTTTTACCTTTAAATAATGTAATTTTTTTTACACTTGGGGGCACTTTTCATTGTGAAGCCAAACATGTCCCAATTATTTATTTTTCCTAATGACTAGTAGAACTAAAGTGTATAAATGTAGCATAAACTGGAGAAAGTTTATTTTGTTGTCTCCTTTTTCTTTTGTACTGAGTTCAGTAGATGACTCAAGTATGCAGGTATAAATAAAAGTAAGACAATGACTAGTGGGGGACACAAAAATAAGCTGTTAACAGTTGAATGTTTCATTTCAGACTGCTTGAACAGGCTCCAGTTCAGATGGGTGAAGGAGCAGTTTTGTGGATTAAGCTGATTGTACCTCTGGTAGTTCATTCAGCCTCGAAGGTGCGGTTGCGTGCAGCTGCAGCGCTGGAGATGGGAATGCCCCTTCTTCTAGAGAAACAGCAGGAGGTGGCTGCTATTGTAGAGCCTATGATGTCTTCTGTAAGTCTTTCGCTTGTTTTTCTTGTGCAGTGGTACTGAAAGAGTGAGATTTGGGTTCTTTTGTTGTTTGTGTTGAAGCTGTTTGCCCTTGGGTAGGAGGTCACTTTTTATTTTGATTCCTGTTGAAAGATACTACAGCCTGGGGTTCTGTTAAATTCACAACACTGTTGTGGAGATGAAATTTTATTTTAATATTTGTCATTTATTTTTAATTTCTCTAATGATTCTGTTACTGGAATAAAGCGTCAGATGCTTTTGAAGTAGTAGTTCACACTGAATGTCTTGGGTGGGATTATATCTCTCTTTTAATAACTGGCACCTTTTACATTTTTCCTTAGAAACTTATCCCTGAAATGCAGAAACTGTTCTCCACCAAGAATGAGAGCAATGTTCTGAAGCTCTGGCCTTTATTTGTAAAACTTCTAGGCAAGGTAAGGCATGCAGATGATCACTCATGTTGATGTTTCACTCATGAGCTTTCTTTTATTAGTACTGAAGACATGTTCGGTACAGGTAAATCTGAAATGTGATGTCTCTGTGTAGTTGCTCCATAAAGGAGGTGCCTTCATAAACTCGCTGCTTTATTTAGAAGAACTGGGCTTTCGTAGCTCCTCTCCCAGCATTAAGAAAATTGCCTTCCTAGCCTGGAAAAGCCTCATTGACAACTTTGCCCTTAATCCAGGTGAGAAGTTGACCAGACAGTTGCAAGTGTCTACATCATATTTTTTGTCATTGGATTAACTCAGATTAAATGTCTCTTTCAGATATTCTCTGTAGCAGCAAGCGACTAAAACTACTCATGCAGCCCCTCAGCTCCATCCTTGTGAGGACTGAAGCCTTGCTTCTCACTAAATTAGAAGTCTGGTGGTATCTGGTGGTTAAACTAGGCCCTAACCTGTCTGCTAACTTTGAACAAGTAAACTGGAAAATATTTTTCTAATTCAAGACATACAGCACAAATCTACATTGTTAATAGGGTTGCAATGCTCTAACATCAGAAACCTATATGTATAAAGGTTGGTGTACCACTACTGCTTAGCACACTTCCTGCAGATGCCTCACTGATGTCTCCAGCCACTCCTGCTCGAAACACAAACCAGAGCAATGGCATTGGACTAGTTACTCCTAAACCAGGTAAAGGAAATGTATCTAATTTTCCCTCTGCATATTAAATATGTTGTTGAATGTATTTATTAAATATATGTAATCTATCTGTCTTTTGCTTACACTCTCATATTTGTGCATCCATTTCAGGTGGTCCCTCGTGTAGTAGTCCAGGTGCTAGCTCTCATCTGAGTTTGAACATCAGTGTAAGCACACCCCAGTCCTATGCCTCAATCCAGCTGCTGGGGCTGGAGATGCTCCTGCACTACTTCCTAGGCTCACAGGCTAGTGCTGCTGCAGCCAAGAGCAATCTACAGCTCAGTCTTGGTAAAGCAGTAGTGCATACTTTCTTTGTTGTTTTTTGAATTAAATTTTCATGATTGCCTTTGACTGTTTAATAATCTACAGCCTTGCTGTTATTGTAATTCCATGCCCTTTCCTCTCTGTATTCTCACAAAACTGATTTAGGATACTATGGCACAGTGTCTGTACGTGAACTGTATTATAAACACATACTTATGTGCTTTTTCAGAGCCTTTGACACACAACCTTCTCACCAGCCACTCTTTCTTCAGCAAGCACTCCTCCACACTCGTTTCAGCTGTTAGAGATGGCTTCATCTCTGTGGGCAAAGATGCTCCAGGTACTCAGTTGCCTTAATTCACGCTGCAGTGGCTAGTTTGAGACATTATTATTGTGCAGTTACATCCAGCCTTTATTCAGTGATTGTTGAATTTTCTCTAAATAAACATAAACCATTCCCTGCTGCAATTATAACGCCACATTTTTTGCTTCCTTAAAGAGTTTAGTCTGACTGACTTCAGAGTACACCTTAAAGTTGAAATCCCAGTGTATTGCTTCTAATTACCATGCTTTTTTAAATGATCTCAATAAATATTTTATAATAAATAATTTACCTAGATAAATAAAAGAATGGACCCAGCTGAATGATGTGGATAATTTAGGGGACAATGGTCTCATTGTACAGTTGCAGCCCCTGAAGAGCCTCTGTTATAGATATGTCAATGGATGGGTGATTCATTCTAACATGTGTTTGTACATTTACCCAATCATTGCCCTGTCTTTCCTCCAGATGTTCTGTAATACATCCAGATATATATCTGGCTGCTGTGACTGATTTGTCATTGTGAAGTATTAATCATTTGCAAAAGATATTTGGCTCTTGGGGCACTGCTAGAAACATGTATGCCTAAGAACTAGCTTGAACTGTTTCCATATGTGTGGAATTGTTTAGGCACTTTTATACTCTTTTAAAATAAAAGTAATAAATTAGGCTTATATATTTTTTTATATATTTAGAAGCATTGCTGAGACTGATATGGACAAGCCTTGTTGGCCATGTGAATACAACAATAGAAGCTGGTAAGTGCTGCAGTTGTCTAAGTTTGAATAAATTTTCATACATTATTAAAGTGTTCTGTTGCTCCATCTGCTTTAAGTTTGCATGTGTTCCATCTTTGTGGTTTGTTTTTTTCTTTTACAGCTGGTAATAAGAAGGAGAGGCAGGGTTCTGAAGTACTCACTCTCCTGCTACAGGCCCTGCAGTCTATTGTGTCCTCTGAAGCCCTGCCAGCTCCACGGGCTCTGGTAAATCATCTCACTTTGCAAATGGCTGCTCCTGAAAACCAGCTCCATTGGACTCAAGCAGTGAATGATAATTGCAAGTTCTCATTCAGGCACTCTTTGAGGTTTTTAAATCTTGGGCTTCCAGTACCTTAAGATGGATATGAATCCTCATGGCACCCTAAGTCTTGGAAACCTCAAAGGCTTGTATTTGAGAGTTCATTGCTAATATTTTTTGGAGTTCATTTTAAATTCCATAGAAAAGCTTTTCTGCACTCGTCTCATCCCAGATCGTGCCCAAAACTGCTGTTTTTGTTTGTCCTCCCCCCCACAGGCTTTGTTGGAAGCTACTGTGAAAGCCATACCTCAGAAGGTGCTTGGGTCTGCAGCATATCAAGTGGCTAACATGGATGTATTGAATGTAAGTTTGGTGCTGACATTCTTTGCAGCTGACCATTTTATAATGATTTGTATGTGCTCAAATCTACTTGGCAGTTATAATTTTTTTTTTTTTTTTTTATAAAAATATTCTCCATTGTATTCTCCACAGGGTACCCCAGCTCTTTTCTTGATTCTGCTCTTCTACAAGAGTAGTATGCTGTCATCATTTGTGACATATGAAGGGTGAGGTTTTTAGAGTTATCAGTTTTATTGTTCTTATTACCTTTTAAATGAATCTTGGGCATTCAGAAGCTCTAGACTTAGAGCTAATTAGTGATAAACTTTTCAGAATTACTTAAATGTTTTTATTGCATTGGTTTATGGTGGCTTTTTTTTTTTTTTTTTTTTTTGCTATCTGGTAGGTTTTTTGTGTGCTTGGAGACCCTTGTCAGTTGTGGTCTCTGTGGTCCCACATCCCCCCTGGCCTTTGGAGAATCTGTTTTGGGAACAGTGAGTGGCAGTGTGGAGGCTGTGGAAAAGAAAGAGCATTTGTGGAGAATGTGGAGTGTAGTTGTGAACCCTTTAACTGATACCATTACACAGGTTTGTTCTGTGTTTTATTACTGCTGAAAATGAAAACCAATAAAAACCATTAACAGATCATTAATTTTTTTTAACAGACAAATGAGGTAAATCAAGGAGATGCCCTGGAGCATAATTTCAGTGCACTTCATAGTGCCTTGATGTTTCCCATTACTCACCTTTTGCCTGGCTCAGGGCTTCCACAGGTCAGTAAACATCTGCATTTCTCACACACTTTGAGCTTTATAGCTAGTTGCTTGTACAAATCTTTGAGTCTGCTTTGCTGTAATTTCTGTGTTAGATGACTCAGAAGACCATGTTGGGCACTTGGTCTCGACTGTATAAGGCTTTTGCTCGCTGCTCAGCTCTTGTGGCTACAGCTGAAGAGAATGTGTGCTGTGAAGAGTTGTGTACCAGGATATCTTCTGCACTGGATGGTGAAGTGCTGAAGGTAAATATCTTACATGAAACATTTATAGTTTTGTAAGGACATGCAAGTTCATCATATTTTTCTCTAAATAATGGAGCTCTGTTTTCTTCTGTCTAGAGTTTGTCCACTCTTGAAGCAGTAGCAAATATCTTGCTGTCCATTATTGAGAACGTGGACTTCTCTCCATTTATCCCTCAGTTTCAGCAGAAGATGAAATGTAAGACTTCATGTATTTTGCTTTAGTTGAAAGGATAGATGTTCTTTAGCGGTTTTACATTTAACAATGAACCTTTCCCTCCTTAGCCCCTCGCACACCACTAGGCTGGGTTCGAAAGAGGAACAGAGCTCTGGGGAATCTCTCAACCTTCCATGTGCTCTTCGTGCAGTCTTTAGAAGTTTTCTTAACTTTGGCCTCTTCAGAGGAGAACAGTGCAGTTTTAAGTGCCATTTGTACAACACTCTTCTCCATTGTGTCTATTCTTTTCACAAACCTGGCACTGCCCACTGTTATTCAAGAGTCACTGGCTTCCCTCACAAAACCTCTTGCACTTCTTTATAGTCAACTTGGGAGGTGAGTTTTCTGTATGTTAGACTAGTAATTGAATTTCTTCAAACAAAACCTGAATACTCAACATGTACTGAATGCAGTTTTTTTTTATCTCTTACTAAATGTAGTTCAGAAGGTGAACAGTCAAAGACCCACGCTCTGCTAGCATCCAAGGTAAATGTATTGCTGAGGCAGAAGGTGCTGATAATCACCTATAGTGGTTAACTCAGCCTTTTGTTACAATCCTGGCATCCTATTTCAAATAATTATTTTTATTATTATTTTTTATTTCTATTTCTTCCCCTTTCAACTTAGTTGGAAAAGCTGGTTGGAGATGTGTTTGGCATCCTGCAGACACGTTCAGCACTGCAGTATGATGATGAGCTGCTGGAGATTTTGTCTCCTTTGCTCACTGTACTTTTCCAACACAAGAGCAAACACATTCGCTCTGTCATGACTCAGTTCTGGAATGCCACTTTTGGAAACGCTCTTGTGCTGACATACCCTGAGAGTCTCAGGTGTGTGTGAATTATAGGTTAAAACATTTAAGTTGTATATTGTGTCTGTTAATAATGATTTTACAGTATTCCATGTCTGTTATTACATAATAAGTGCCTTGGACCAAAAAGCCTTGACTGATATAAGAAAAAAAATCTTCTAGGCCTGTTTTAAATCAAGCTAAGCAGAAGTCTCCCTTAATATTACCTGGCTTTCAAGCAGTTGAAAACTCTGAAGATTTCAGCGGACAGTGCGCAGTAAGTTCACTCTAGTATTTTAACTTGTAATACTTTATTAATCCAAGTGAATGACAACATTCCATGTAAGCTACTGTCCACTGGTTGAATCTCACCACCTCAATCAAATGGCACACCAAATGTGCTTATCTTCATTGTTCATTTTGTTTTGAGCAGAGTGAATGTTCTCAACTTGACACCAAAATCAGTGGGATGATGGTGACATCAGTAGGAAAGAGAGAATCCTTACTGACTAGGACAGCAGAGTTAAAGGAGAGGAGCTCTGGAACACCCTCCAAGCCTGTATCTGTAAATGACCTGAAATAAAACCTTTAAGTTTGCATCTTATCAGTTACATCATACATTTTGGCTGACAGTCATATAACATTTGCAGGTGAAATTGGATTTTGGGTCTCCAAAGCCACCACGCAAAGAAGTTCTTGAGGAGGAAGCATCAGTAGATTTTGTTTTTATTCCACCTGAGGCAAAAGAGAGAGTACTCACTGAACATCAGAAGGAGGTCAAACGAACCAAAAGGTACTACAGGAAGCACACAAGGCTTTGTAGTGTAGCAAAATGTCTTTTACTCAAATGTTTACTTTATGCGCTGCTTTATGCCTTCTTTTCTAGGGTTGATATCCCAGCTATGTACAATAATTTGGATGCCTCTTTGGATACTACAGTCTTTACACAGTACACTCAGAGTCAAGAAGAGTCCATGTATGTACTGTTTTGTTTTTTTAGGGTTTTTTTTTTGCCTTAGCGTCATAATCTCAGCATCTGTCTCCTTTCAGTTCAGAGCTGTTTACCAGCATGTGTTTCCATTTAGGGACAAATTGCCAACACAGGAACAAGCTGAGACCAAAGAAAGTAATGTGGCTGAAGCGAAGGTAAGGCTGTGCACATCTGACTGGACTGTATTGCACAAGTATTATCATAATTAGAACAAGAGTTCAAGTAGTAAATTGGTTATTTTTGTGATTCATAGGATTTAAAGGACAGCGCATCATATGTAAGTGATGATCAGAAAGTGCAAGATAACATCAATCCAGACACAGCTGCACAAGACAAAGCAACAAATGAAGCAAACCAAACTACAGAAGTGCTGTCTTCTCTGGACGTCACAGCTGCAGACGCCAGGGAACTTCAGGATTCTGAAAGCCATAAAGAGAGCCAAAGCCCAAATGTGTCAAGTTCATCTGACATGATCTCTGGTACTCCACCAAAGCCAAGCAGTCGACGTCAGTCCTTCATCACCCTTGAGAAATATGGAGACGCTAGGCCAGCTAATTCCCCAAGTGTTACAAAATTTACTGGTCCCCTCTCTAGGACTTCTTTTAGTCAGGAGCCAGAAAATGACTCTAAATTGCCTTCTCCTTCTTACTCTCAGCCAGAAACTGGTACAGAGGTGTCTAAGGAATCTGTTGCTAATATTACCCAGGATTCTACTAATCAACCTGATGGGCAAAATGTGGAAATAAAGGCTAAAGAGTTAAACTCTGAAGCTAAATGTCAAATTGATGGCACAGAAGATGAAGACGTGATCCCAGACACCCAAAACCATGAGCTGAATGAGGCAGCTGATCCTGACAAGTCTTTAGACAAATCCAGTGTCAAGGTGAATACTGAACTTTCTTCTCCTGGTGAAAAAGCTGAAGTTTTTGTTGCTTCTCAGGATTCAAGTCCAGTTGAACCAAGGAGGTCAGGTAGACGCAGAAGTAGACCTGTTCTGCCAGGGGAAGCATCTGATCAGGAATCAAAAAGCAAGAAAAAGCCTCCTGTTAATGCATCAACTTTAAATGATTCACAAAAAACTATACCTGCCAAGAAAACAGACACTTTGCCTACAAGGACCAGAAGAAGTAGAGTCCATGAAGAGAACAAAAGTGAAAGTGGCAAATTGCAGAACCTTGAACAAAAAGATGAACAGAAAGATTCACAAGTATCTCTGGCTTCCACAAATTCATCACAGGGAAGAAGTAGAAGTAGGAGTAAAGAGGTTAACCAAACTGAGCAGTCGCCTTTAAGTGCATCAGATGATAAGGAGGAGTCTCCTCTTAGTCAGTCACATAGTAGGCCTGTAAGGCGGACCAGATTAAGCAATGCTGACAAAAGACAAAGAGGTGAGAACTCTCAGGAGGACTCTCCAGGTGATGTATCCAAACACACGGACAGTTCTGCATCTGATGCTGATGGCCAGTCACCTGCCAGACAAAGAAGAGCAAGAAGGTCTGAAGCAGCTGAAGCACTAAACAAAGACAAGCCTGGGCTTAGAAATGAACAAGTAGGTGACCCAAGTCATGCTCAGACACCAACACCCTCAAAAGTCAAATTGGGTAGGCGGAAGAAGGCTGATGATGAGAATTCTGAATGCTCACAGGGTAATGACATCAGTGAGCTACAGGACAATTCTCAAGGGCGTGGCAAATATAGAACTCGTCGGTCGACTCAAGCCTTGTTAGCATCTGGTGAGAACTCTGAGTCTGATGTGTCTGATACTCGGGACGGACAAAAATCCAAAAGACCTAGAGGGCGTAAATCATCTGATTTAACATCAAGCACAGTGATTAATGAAAATACTCCTGTGGATGTGGTGGGCAAGGACGATGAAGGTAGCATTTCTGTTTCAATGGACGTGTCTAAGAATGAGCCAGAATCCTGTTTAGTTGTTAGCCCACTGAATGAGATTCAAGATATCCACGAGGCTGATGACAAAGTTGACGTCCCTGTGGCTGACGTCCAAGCAAATGAACATGACACTTCAAATGTAAAATCAGCTG
This sequence comes from Bagroides melapterus, assembly GCA_028566695.1. Taxonomy (NCBI): domain Eukaryota; kingdom Metazoa; phylum Chordata; class Actinopteri; order Siluriformes; family Bagridae; genus Bagroides; species Bagroides melapterus. Next base: position 12,443,446 of record JAOTRN010000048.1, read on the forward strand.
ATGATGAGCAACAAAATGACAAAGACTCTAAAATGCAAATAGATTCAGATAAAGAAGAATCTGTTAACACTGTTCTGGAAGAGAGGACCGTTGAGAACGAAGCCCTTCCATCTTCACAGAACAGCCTACAGCTGGCTGAAAAAGTTGAGGTAAAGACTCTGAAATCACGTACATGTCCACATAGTAAAAGAGGTCGTGGGCGCAGACAGTCCACTAACTGTAACTGCTCCCAAGCTGGCAGCACACCTTCAAAAGAAGAATGCAGTAATTCACAAGCTGTACAGAATCTCACTGAAAACATGGTTCAGCTTGAATCAAACAGTCTGCCAACTGAAGCATTGTTGAACAATATCACATGTGACTTAGCAGAAAAAGAGTGTGGAGTACTTCAGGATAATTGTCCTGCTGTCACTAATGTACAATCTTCTCCATCTTTGCCCATCTTGACTGAAGCAGAGATGCCTGCTGAAAGCCTAGAGGAAAAGCCAAATGAAAGCGTTTCCCACTTCTCTGAAGTGATGGATGATGCAAGCCAGGCAGAGGAATGCAACAAAGACAACATGGATGACACGGAGAATAAACATGAGGAAAATGAACAAAATAATTTTTTTTCAGAAGACAGGTCTAGCCAGGAACAACCACAGGAAGCTCCAGTTGCACCAGAGGTCTCTTCAAACCCTAGCCAACCTGTGGAGGATAAACCAGTATACCAGGAACAGTCTGAATCTCCTGTCAGTCAGGAGGAAATTATTCACAGTGGAGAAAAAACAGAGATGCCAGAAAAGGAGGAACTTGTGCCTGAGCTGGAAGGCGCCGTTACCGCACTTCCAGAGGGCACTGAATTAGACCGGTTTCCTCAGGAAGACGGGGATGATGGAGAAGCAACACAAATAGACAATGATCTTCAACCTGAGACTGTGCTACCTTGTGAAGCTTCTGTACCTCTGCAAACTACCTCATCGGAAGCATGCTTGGACTCTCCACCCAAACAGGAGTCTTCAGATTCACTCTGTAGAAACACCGAAGTGAGGCAGAGTCCCAGTAATAGTGTAACACGTGGTGTATGGTCACCATCAGCTTCTCCATCTACAAGCATTCTGAAGAAAGCACTGAAGAGGCAATGTGAAGAAGATACTCCATCACCTCTCATTAAGGTAGCACTCTGAGGAGAAAGTCTTTATAAACGATCAAAAACTTAATTCTAATATAGTGTGCCATGGAATATTGTTTTTCACTTTTTTCACAACAGGGAGCATATATTTATATATATTTTTTTTCTTCGTTCCATAGTCTCGCAGAGTTTCCTTCGCAAATCCGATATACCAGCAGGAACTCGCTGATGATATTGACCGCCGCAGTCCAGTAATACGAACCAGCTCCCCAAAATCAAAAGCTGTTGGACAGCCTAAGGTATAAGGACTGATATTTCTGTATTTTTAAGACATGAGAGCAAATTTCAAGGGAGTTGAATTAACAATCAAATTTTATTTCAGTATATCACAACACCTACAAAAGGCCTGTTGTCCCTCAGCCCTCGCAACCTTCGCAGTCCTGGGTACAAAAGTTCAAAGAAATGCCTGGTATTTGTTTCCATATGTTATTTGATAATCAGCCTGTTTTATTGGGTGCAGCTTAACTAGTATTAGATTGTTAACTTAAAAATTTAACTTGCCAACAGATCTCAGAAATGAGTCAGGAGCCCAGGCCTATTCCAAAGGATTGTGTTTATCCTGCTCTTGTCTGCTGTTCGACTCCTGTGGAGGCTGTTCTGCCCCAGATTTCTTCTTCTATGTGGTAAGTTGTAATTCAGATCACATTTGATCTGGTAAAGTAGTATCCTCCTGTAGGCCAGTATCCTCGGCTTTGTCTACACTAACCTACTCATTACATTCTTGTGTGCATCCTATTATGCCTAAAAATTCCTTTTCACTCACTTTCACTAAAAATTTGAATGGTGACCTGATTAGGTTTGCCCCAGTGCAAGATATGTTGATTAAGTTGTAGCAAACAGATTCCTTTCTTTTTTCTTTCTACCTCTTAACTGAATAAAAAATGACTGCAGTTCATGATCACTGTATATTTGTCTTTGTACCTAGGCCCCGAGGCTTTGGTCAGCTTGTGCGTGCTAGAAATATTAAAACAGTTGGAGATCTGAGTGCTCTATCCCAAAATGAAATCAAGTCACTGCCTATTCGCTCACCTAAAATGTCAAATCTCAAAAAAGCACTGAAAAGCTACCATGAGCAGCAGGTAAAGTCAAGCAAGTGCTTAATTGTCAATATTTTGCGTAACTGATGCTGTATTTACTAACGTTCAGTTGCTCTGTTAAGCGCAAAGGGCGGCCAGATGACCTGAAAAGCTTTGATGTAATGGAGAAAATGACGTCTGAACCTGAGGAGACTCCTGCAGCTCCAAATGAGGAGGACCAGATGTCTGGAGATGGACAAGGTACAGCTGATAGATTTTCTGACTGTTCTCTCCTATAGGATACAGGTTATCTATACTGTTAATCCAACACCTCGTATTCAAATAGATACTAACATGGGGTTTTATTTATTTACTTTTTTTTGTAACTGCAGAAGTCCTCTCAACAGAAATGCCATCTACAGTAGAGCAGAAACAAGAAGAACCAGTGCCTGTGGATCTGCTATCAGATGTTGCTGCTCTGGGATCTCGTCTAACCCACGAGGAGCTCAGTCGTTGTTCACCAACAGAACTGGGTCTGATGCATGAACAACTCGGTGGCATGATGAGGAGTATTGTGGATCATCTTCAGTCACGTTTAGTCAGCAACCTTGAGGACAGTTTGTCATGATGGCAACCAGCCTTCTCATCCTCAGCCATCTACATGGAACATACCTCTGGTTTTTAATGTTATCAGTGGACAACTTGGTTTTTAGTGAACGTTTTAGCTGTGGATCTTGTAACGTCATCTTTTCCAGACTGTTGGGATGGGTCTGCAAATACCTGCGTTGAGACTAAAAGCTTGTACCATATTTGTTTCCTTTTGCATTATATGGATCTATGGGCCTCGCTTAGCATTTTAGTGGCGCTTCTTAAAGAAATCCTTGCAGATGGCACTTTTAGTACTACAATACTTTTATTTTTTATTTTTTGGATTAAATAAAGAAATGAAGATGTAAGAGTGTTGTTTTTAACAGAATTTACCAGCATGACTGACTGCCTTGGAACATTATTTTTTTATAGAACATCAATAATTTGTAGGTCGCATGTTAATCCTTTTATACATCCCCCACTTCCAGGATGTAATGGGAAATCAAACTCACACATTTTATATCTCAGTCTTTTTTTATTCTTATTGTTGGATATTATCCAAGACTGCCAGTGTAGATTTTAACACAGTAAATTCCATTCATTTAGCCAGCGTTGAAAAGAGCTTTAATCTGTAGAAAGATGTTACACTCAACAAGGCTACAAGAGTGCTAAATCCCAGTGGTAGTAGTGTGACCATCTCTTCAGTCACTGGCAGCCTTATTTAGGATAATTAACATATTATTACTATTATTTAGAGTTCTCTATTCAAAACATACCCAAATTCATGCAGACATTTTAGTTCACATCTTCTGTCAGTACTTTCTCACTATTGCTAACTATTAATTTCATTATTTCATACATGATCTCTACACAAGGGCAGTTCAGTGTTTGTTTTTTAAAGCGATTATTTAGTAAAAGTGAAAATATGCATGTGGCTGCATGCAATGTTGTGTAATAAAACCATCTAAAACCTGGATTCATTTTAATAATTTATGCATCAAAGAAATCGACTTCTTTACATAAGGCTACATATTCAGGACAAGACACAGATATACTGCAGAAGCGTGGTGTGCTTTATTAGCTACTGAGCCAAAATATATGACTCTAACCCTCGAACTAGGGAATTGGAAGAACAAAACACACACATGCGACTTGTGACCAGCCTTCAGCAAAGGAGGGAAGAGGCTTGTTTCTTGGAACTCTTCAGTGTACATTTTTAAACGTGAGGAACTGATGGTTACGCCTCACAATTTCCAAGTTGTGTTTTTTTGTTTGTTTTTTTTTGTATTTTTTTATAGTTACGGTTTGCTAATGTCTTTTTTCAGTTATATCATTTTTAGTTGAGAGTCATTTTCTTGACAGCAAAGCCATCTCTTCTTGTGCAAAAGATCCAATGCTGGAAGAGGAAGATAAGCCTTCGCTGATACCAAAGGAATCGGTTAATTTTCAGCAATATACAAAATAATGGGCTTTTAAATGATCTACTTGGTTTGATACATAAAACTGTCTAATGTCTGTCAGGTTCTCATGTCACATCCACTGAAGATTTGCTGATACGGGCATGAACAAAACTGCACGTAATATGAAGGCAGACAAACAGGAGTCAATACTATTCTAAGCCTAAGCTACTATCAACTACATATAAACTAGCTAATGCCAGAGATGCCTAGCCCTGTGGATGTCATCCTCGCACTCGTCTTTAGATCGCCTCCACGTAGTTGGCAGGCAGCATGCCGGTCTTTCCAGTACGCTGCACCGTGCCATACATCCAGCCCTCATCAATGGACTGGACGTTCAGGATGACATCTCCGTCTTTGAAGGACACCTCGTCATTGTCGGCAGCAGCGTAGTCATACATGGCACGAACAGTTTTCTGTTGAGGGAGAAAATATATTTTAAATTGTTTGGTAAAGTTAGTGTAGTGATTACATGTATTACAGAAATCTGCTACATACCCCAGTGGTGGAGGGGTGTGAGGGCACAGAAGACACAGTGGTCTGCTGGGTGACCACAGAAGAAGATCTCTGCTGAAGTTCAACTGTTTTGGCCTGCTGGTAGCCTGTAAGACAGAAAATGAAGGATTTGAAGTGTGACACACCAATAACATGGATCCTTTCAGATCCTAACAGAACACTTCTTTTTCTTTAGCAATTTAGTGTCACGTGCACGTACCGACGGTATGAGTCGGGAATCCGTTGCTGTAGAGGGATATCTGGTGGTCCACGTTCTCGGACAGCTCAGATTTCTCATCACCTAAGCCGCTCATGGCGCTCGTCGAGCGAGAGTGCTCCTTACTACGGCGCTGAGCTTGAACTGAAAGGTGAAGAAATTTGAGGGACAATTTCACATCCTGCTATTTTTACTCGAGTCAATTTGGAAGTCGCTTGATAAACGTGTGTGTGAGTGAAAGTCACTGTCTAAAATATACTTGAGTACTTAACACCAATAAAACTGAAACTAATGTGAAAATATTTTTAACATGATTTGCAAATTAAGTTAAAAAATGCCATGTTTGTGTTAGCGACAAGAAAATTTTCAAACAAAAAAATGTTCTTTTCCATTAGTACAAAGAGCAAATGAGACAGATTTGCAAAGACAACTGACTGTGGTATTGATATAAACTGGTATGGATTTAATGTTTTATATGTTATATGCTATAAATTATTGGTAGCTGGGCAAAGGATTGTACAAAGGAAAATTGTACTTATTATTAGAAAGCACAAGTTGCTTTGATATTTCCTCCTCTGTGAGTGAGCCTAAATGAAGTCCAGGGCAATGTAGCCACGTAACAATGTAATGTTTGTAGTTTGTTGTGTAACCTACCCGACATCATGTGGAGACTTCTAGACTGGATATTATCTTCAGCAGGATCATAGTCAAACACAGAGCCTGGGTTTGTACGCCAGACACGAAGGTCTAGAAATGAGACAGCGGTTAGTTATGTTTGAATTCTTCCTAAACAAATTGGTATAAAAATGTAAAGTAAGGAAATGTATAGCAGTAAAGTTGTTGTAAGTGTATTATTGTGTTGCACTGAGCTGACCGGTGATGGTTTCCTGGTCATGCTCTATAGCACGTCTCCTCTCCATTTCCACAACACGTCTCTGAATGCCACGGTAGCTGATGTCACTGAAGTCCTGAGTGTTTCTCTTGACACGCTCAGTCACCAGGTCAGTGATGGTGGGAGTGAAGCTTCCCTTACTCTTCTCAAAGTCCTGGTGGTATTGTACCTGTGAGAGACACATCCTCGGTGTTATTCCAAACGTTCTAACAAGCAACGATTATCTGTGTGCTGAAATTTACCCCGGAGATGATACGCTGAGTCTGTTTCACACGTCTCATCTCAGGAGTGTCCAGAACGAAAGCCGCTTTGCCTTGCACCTGCTTGCGGAAGCTGTCAGAGTACAGCACCTGGATGACAGAAAGAACACCAAATGCAATATAACGTTGTATGTGAACACGATATGCTGCGTTATGAACACAGCTCATGTTGGACCATTCCAGGAATGAAGGAGGGAAACAGATAACTATGAAGACAACAGACACAGAACATTTAAACATCGGTGTTATTGCGATGGTAGAGGGATGAATTAGCACAACAGGTCCACAAAGATGGAGGGAGTTTTTGTTCCAAAGAAGTGCTACAGGACAGGGGGAAACACATGAAAAAGTGTTTAATCAACAGGACGTTAGCAATGGTCGCACACATCGCATCTATATTTTAATGTATTATATTCAGCAGGTGGAAGGATGACGTTAATATTATTAGCTAACTAAGCGAGAAGGAAGGAGTTAGACAGGTTATGATGAACATGAGATTTAGGGGACACACTCTCCCTGGCTGAATACCGAGCTAATATGTTCTTGGTTCCGTTTGACCCGCTCCATCTCTGGTGTGAATATGACAGGAGTTCCTTTGCCAGAAGCTTCTTTATACAAAACCTGGAGTGGAGAAGAACAGGAGCCATAGAGAGGCCAGTGAAAAGAAGATACCAGACTTTACACTCACACATCAAACATTCCTTCAGCAGATGAGAAAACACCACTCAGTACATCACAGTTGATGGTTACATGACACATTACGGGGCCAGAACCCTGCAATGAGAGGTTAAGAAAAGCAAATAAAACAAAAGCTGAAGAGGTTACACTGGTGTTGGATTACATGGTCTCAGGTTTGAAAGCTTGGAACAGACTGGAGCGCAGAAGATTTGAGCTGCTGCTTGGAAGGGTTGGTGATTATATTAGCAGGGGATAACAGACAATATGGATGGAATGGAGGTAGTGTGAGCATTCATGCACATGAAGGCACTCCCAAATATACTCTGTGTAGTTTCCACTACCGAGCTGATGTGCTTCTGAGTCTCTCGGACTCGCTTCACCTCCGGGAGATCCGATATAGCTGTCCCTTTCCCCAACATGTTTTTGTACTTTATCTACCAATGGATATGGTTCCATGCAGGCAAGATACAAAATGAAGCAAATCAGAAAAAGAACAGTAAAAAAAACACAGCAAACATCATCATCTCTAACACGAATAAATCCCTTACTGACATTTACAACACTTTCTGTGGCAAACAAAAAATAAAATGATAATGATATTAATATATATATGTTTTGAGCAATATAGATGGAAAATATAAATGGTTACTGTAAGCATGAAGTG
>JAOTRN010000048.1:12468495-12486330 GCA_028566695.1 Bagroides melapterus
AGATAACATTTTATGACAAATTTATTCAGAAAACCATGAAATTCCAAAAGGTTCACATACTTTTTCTTGCCACTGTAGTTAGAGAAAGAAATCTTACGTCGCTCTGGATGTACTTGGCCAAACGAGCCCTTTCAGTGTCCACAGTGGTAGCAGGGGCAGTGTTCTTACCTTTCACATTGGTCACATAGTCGTTACGATAGTTGAGCTGAGAATGCAAACGAGAGGAGTTAGGGGTCTGTACCTCAAAATACTGAGTCAAGCTGAAGGTTTATGTACAGGTAAGATAGTTATTAATAATATTCTGGTAGAGTATTTAAAAACCTTACCTCACTCAGGTTCTGTGCACTTTGCTTGCATGTCTCATACACTGGGGTGTCTGTTACTACAGAGAAGTTCTTAAAATGCTCAATTCCTTTAGCTCTGTATAGGTTCTGAAATAGGCAAGTAAAAAAAAAAAATCAGTTAGAAGTATAACAAGCCATGCGAGTCATGATACAGAGGGTAATGGGGTGTGTATACTTGCCTCACTCTGCAGTTTCATGGCCTGCTTGCATCTCAGAATTTCAGGAGTATCCCATGCATAACAACCAACACCCTTCAACCAGTGTAGATCATCTTTATAAAAGACCTGGTAATAAATATAAAGAACAGAATAAATAAACAGAATAAAACAAGAGGTTATTTCAAGTGGAGGGTTTTACTTCAAAAATGGCTTGTAATTATTCAGATTTGATTTCAATAACAACATCTCATGAGGCATTTGTCGTCCATGTGTAAGCTAGAAGGACTGCAGAGCACTGCGTTCTAGAGTTCAATTATACTGAAATGCTAGAATTGCTAAAATTTCGTCCTACACTGAATCCAACACCCAGTAACTATATGTCACAAAGCAAAAAAGTAGGAATGTACTGTATATAAAATGTGAAACCAGCTCATTTACTCACATCGCTTAGCTGCTCATTGACTTTGCGGGCATGTACATAGACCTGCATGTCAGGCAGGCAGATCCACTGGTGCAGGTATTTACGGTAGTCCACTTCACTGATCATTTTCTGAGTGTTGCGGGCAGCCACCACATCTAGCATATCAGGAGGAACAGTGATTTTGGCTTTTGTCTTTTCCCACTTCTCCCTGTATAAGCGCTGTGTGAGTACATACAGAAGTAAGAATTAGAAAAATATTTAATATAAAACCCAAGAACATTTAATATAAAACCAAAGAACATATCTAAAAATATCACATACGTCCAAGTTGAGTTTTCCAGCTTTGATGCATCTGGCAGTGGCTGGGTCATCCTCCAGACACTTAGGTAGGCTGTACAGGGACTTAAACTTCTCATAATCTTCCTTGTATTTCACCTGTAAGAAATCATAGTATATACAATAAATATGTCCAGAACAGTTTTTGGGTATTTTGAATATTAGTGAAGGCGTGTAGAAATGTACTCACATTGCTCAGGAGGACCTTCTGCTGTTTGGCATGGACCAAAGCATTAGAGTCATGAGGAATGCTATAGCTCTTGGCCTTTATTCTATCCCAAAGGGCAGAATAAGATTTCTGTGGGAGAAAGAAAGTGTTTATGGACACAGCTCAAAAGAATAAAGCATTTTAACACTATACTGTTTTCTTCAGACTTACAGTGCTGTAAAGCTGCTTCAAGTTGAAGCATCTTGCGTAATCATAAGTGTCCAAGACAGTAGTGTACATGTGTTTCTCTTTGTGGTAGGCCTCTCTATAGTTTAGCTGTAAGTGAAGTACAAAGGACACAGCATATTAACATTTAAAAGTACAATAAAACCGAATAGAAGTTTGTTAAAGAAAATGATGAAATAATCGAGTCGTACCTCGCTGGCCCAAGTGTGGCCCAGTATAGCAGTCACGTACACAGGGGTGTCTGTCACAATAGAGTAGTTATTGAACTCTTTCTTACCCTCTGCCTTGTACTTGATCTGTAAAAAGAAATGTAAAAGGTCAGAATCTGAATATATAAACCTAACAAAAAAAAATTCAGTTTATATAAGTGCTACTCACGTCACTCTGAAGCTCATACGACTTCTTGGCACGCACAATTTCTGGTGTGTCCCAGACATAGCAGCCAATACCCTTCATCCAGTTCAAGTCATCTTTATAGAACACCTGCAGAAAAAATTATAAAATCGTCCAAATTTGATGCTGAAACAGAACCTGTGTATTCCATATATGATTTGGTTCTGTGATTCATAGATAACATACATCACTCAGGATCTCATTGGCCTTGCGAGCACGGATAGCATCGTTCTGCTCTGGATGGCACGTCCACTGGTGTAGGTAAGTGCGGTACAGTATGTCACTTAGGATGTCTTGGCATTTCTTGGCTACCACATGGCTGATCATGTCATGTGGAATGTGGACCTTAGTCTTGCCAGTATGGTAATCCTTATGATAAAATCTCTGTAGAAAAGCAAAAAAAAAGATCATGCTATAGTGCATGCCATAAATGCATGATTTTTTTACATTTCTCAACCGCTTGATCTACAATCCAGTGTGATTGATCTACAATCCAGTGTGATTGATCTACAATCCAAGCTTACCATATTCTTCATCTTTTCCATTTGTCCAGCATGGACCACTGCAGGGAAGTCAACCAGAGTGTTGGCCATGTAATGACCTTTGGCTTTCTCATGGGCATCATGGTACTTATACTGCAAAGTTCAAATGCACAACTAGTTAATTAACTTACACACACACACACCACACGTATTTACTGCTACATTAAACTTTACACATAAACCACGCAAAATGAAGAGACACTCACATCGCTGACAATGGTTCTGGTTTTCTTAGCTGATACAAGTGGCAGGTACTCATGGTTCAGCTGATATCCTGTGGCTTTAGCTTCATCCCAGCTAAGTTTGTAGAGTTTCTATATTAAACAACAATAATCATAGGTAGGTTATCACAACAGGAACTTTCATGCCCATACAAATCTTTATTAATGATAATCAATGAGGCGCAGGGAGTTAATTACCTCACTGATAATCTTAGCAGCCTCCCTGGAATGTGCCAGTTGTGGTGTATCTTCAGATCCAATGTAGTGGCCCTTCTCCAGGTTGAAGGATTCTTTGTATTTCAGCTACACAAAAATGGCACAGAGATTTAAAAATGGAAATACTGTACATTTTATAAAAGCTTACAAAACTAACAGGGATTGAAAATATTTATAATAATTATGAAATATTATCAAATTAAGTTATGTGGACCATTTGGTTTAAGTGACATGAAAAATTACAATTTAAAAATTAAACAATCTAATTACATTTTATTGAGTGGAAAATCAATTAAATAAATCTTCAAAATAACAACCAATTTCAGTTAATCTGAGAATTTGAATTTATTTCACAAAACACTATAATAATAATTTAATAGTTTATGTCAAATTAAAAGAAACACTTACATCACTGAGATTGAAGGCATTGACCTTGGCCAAGAGAACTTCAGGTCGGTCCACAATGTTTGTGAACCTGGCAAAGTTATCCTTGGCATCTTTCTTGTAACTTCTCTGTTTGTAGGAAACAAATGTAGGCATTGCTGAATAAGTACATCTTATCATACTAAAGACTTGTTTCAGTTTCAAAAACCCTCACAACTTACATCGTTAAGGATCTCCTGGGCTTTTCTGACTTTGACATGGTCAACAGAGTCAGCTGCCACCCATCCACAGCCACGGATCCATTCCAGATCTGCTTTGTAGATATTCTGAAAAGAGAGTAGTCATATAAATATTACATATACCAGACATATATTATGTACACCAAGTTAACCCCAGTAGTCAAAACTTCCATATTTACAGAAGAAATGTTTTGCTTGAGTCTTTTACTTACATCACTGGCAAGATCATAAGCTTTGCGAGCCTGAATGACATCATTCTGATCGGGCATGCAGGTCCAGTTGTGCAGGTAAGTTCTGTAGTTATCATCATTGACCTGGATCTGACACTTCTTGGCTAATTCAAAGGCCAACATGTCTACAGGAAGGTTATATTTGGTCTTGGACATGTTGAAATCTTTCTTGTACAGGGCATCACTAGCAATCTTTGCAGAGTTTATTGCCAGCATGATCAGTGGATCATCCTGGACGCAGCGAGCTCCGATATGGTGGCCAACATCCTTGCGATATGCCGCCTTATATTTGTACTGAAAAACAGACGGTAGATGGTTTTGCAGATGTTATCCAACAGAATATCCAGAACACAGTAACAACATGTAACAAAACATTTAATGAGATGTACAGAAAAAGAAAAAAAGAAAAAAATTATTTTCATTTTAAATCCTTCACTCACATGACTTTGTACTTTGGTGTTGGCAATACATTGCTTAATGGGAACGGCATCTCCAGGCATAAAATAGGATTTTGCTTTTGTCTTTTCCCAGGCATTTGTGTAGAGAAGCTGAAAGTGAAAGTAGTGTAGGTTTTAGTTCAGACAGATCTGAAAAAGTATGTAATTTGCACTTGAAAGCCTGAAGTGAATCTCTCTTACAGGATGTAAATTCTTGGCCACCTCCCTGGCTGTGGCTAAAAGTGGGGTGTCCAGCATTGTGTATTTGATCTTATCCTTGTGCCAGGCCTCGCGGTAGCTTGCCTGGAAGATGAATTCACAGGTAAAGTTATATTCAGGAATGTATAATACCAAATGTCACCACAGACAAACGTTCTTGTGTGTATATATAAATGTGTCTGCATTAAACAAATATTAATCCATAGCAAACTACAATATTGGTTTTAAGCTTTACTTTATGAACCTGACTAATATTCTAGAATTTTAAAAACGGCATTCTCACCTCATCGAGTACTTTTGCCGCATTTTTGGCACAAAGAAAGTCAACTCTATCAAAGGGAATAGTGTACTTCTGATCATCCAGCTTCACACGGTAACCTCTCTAAAAATAAGCAGAGAAAAATTTTTGATATATGCACATTTACTATGTATAAATATTGAACAGTTTACTGTCTGAATCCAAAGTAAAAGAGTAGCTTTTAGGGACTTACTTCAGCCAGGATATTTTGGGCATTCTTCACCTTGAGGACTTCCACAGATTCATGAGGGCTCCAGCCACATCCTTTCAACCACTCTAGATCAGCCTTATATACAGCCTAAGAAGAAGTTTCAAACAGGGTCAGCTGTGAGGTAACAACTTGCTAACTACATATTCTGCTAAGTAGCATATTTAGAGCTCCTCAAACAGCATATACATACATCACTGCGCAGATCATAGACCTTCCTGGCCTGGACAACGTCATTGGAGTCTGGCAGGCAGGTCCAGTTGTGCAGATAAGTTCTGTAGTTGAAATCATTGACCTGGATCTGGCATTTCTTGGCCAGCTCAAGTGACAACATGTCCACTGGGAGATGGAATTTAGTCTTGGACTTGTTAAAGTCTTTCTTGTACAAGGCATCACTAGCAATCTTAGCAGAGTTTATGGCCAGCACCATCAGTGGGTCTTCCTGGACACAGCGAGCTCCAATATGATGGCCAACTTGCTTTCGGTATCCAGTCTTGTACTTGTACTGTCCAAGATAGTAAAAAGTAAAGTTAGTTTGCTATACTTTTGAGTAACACATAATGCAATTGCATGTTTCTGTTTGACTTACATCACTAGCAATGTCTCTAGAAGCTCGGGCCTTCAATACAGCAACAGCATCCTCTTTGATATGGTATGCTTTTGCCTTCTGTGAATCCCAGTCTTTGGTGTAGAGTCTCTGTTAACAGGTTAAAGAGTCAGTGAAGGTCACATTCTCAGTGAATGCTACATAGACTAACAGAATTTATGGAAAGAATAGCAGGATTGTTGAAATGTTATAGTACACTTACATTGCTAACTGCAATGGAATTGGCCTTGGATAGCATAATTGCTGGTGTGTCTGGCTGGATATGGATTGTGGTCTTGTCTTTGTCCCATGCCTCTCTGTATTTCCTCTGTGATAGAAAAGAAACAAAAATTATGTACTGTTTTGAGCAACCGTCGTTCAGTGCTTTCATTTGCATGTATTGGAACTTGTTGACATGGTAGAGTGGAATATTACTGTAATATATGATGTATACAGTATATAATACTGTATACATCATATACTGTAATATATGATGTATACAGTATATATGCAAATAAGATCAGCTTACATCACTGAGAATATCAGCATTTTGTTTGGCCAGGACAATGGATGGCAAGTCCACTGGGGAGGTGAATGGAACTGTGCTTGGATGCTGTTTGTATAGTTTATCGTTGAGGATCTTCTGGGCATTCTGTGCTTTAAGCACATCAAGAGAACCTTGTGGCATCCATCCACATCCACGGAGCCACTCGAGGTCAGCCTTATATACAGCCTGGGAAAAAGATACAACTGAGTGAGCTGTAAACGTACAGTACATTGTACCAAAGGTCTAACAAATAACTGTAGAAAGCTGTTAGAAATTCCTCTGAGGAGTATATACATACATCACTGCGCAGTTCATAAACCTTCCTGGCCTGGACAACGTCATTGGAGTCTGGCAGGCAGGTCCAGTTGTGTAGGTAAGTTCTGTAGTTGAAATCATTGACCTGGATCTGGCATTTCTTGGCAAGCTCAAGAGCCAACATGTCCACGGGAAGGTGGAATTTAGTCTTGGACTTGTTGAAGTTCTTCTTGTACAACACATCACTAGCAATCTTAGCAGAGTTTATGGCCAGCATGATCAGCGGGTCATCCTGGACACTTCGAGCTCCGATGTGATGTCCTTGCTGAAGTCTGTAGCCAGCTTTGTACTTGTACTGTATTTAGAATATTGCAATAGTGATAAACATCCAATCTTTGGTATGTAACTAATGTGCATCTGCTTAATTATGATGACTTACATCACTGATGATGTCCCTGGAGGCCTTGGCGGATTTGACTGCAACAGCATCTTTTGGCAAGAAATAGCCTTTCTGTAGACCTTTAACATATTCTTGACGATAGTATTTCTGAAAAAAGACCAGATTCTTTACTGCTAAGCTAATATCAATCAGTCAATAATTAATAATAAATAGTATTGATATTTTCATTTAAAGTCATATCCAATTCAAAGGAACAGCACTTACATCGCTGCTGTTGATTTTGTTCTGCCTGCTAAGGATGATCTCTGGAGTGTCTGGCATGATGTGTATTGTGACCTTGTCTTTATTCCAGGCGTCAACATAAGCTCTCTGCAAAGAAAAAAGATTAATAATGAGATATGATTCATTACATATTTACAGATTAGTAATTCATTCTAAATGTATTTGGTTGTAAAAAGATTAATAAATTAATTAAATAAAAAATAAAATTTTTCACAGTTTTCAAAAAACAAAATTAGGAAAAACCATACCTGATCCATGACCTTAGCATTGGCTTGTGCAAGAGCCATTGGTATAGAGTCTGTTTTGCTAGTAAACTTGAAGTTGCTCGGATGCTGGCGGTATTTCCTTTCACTCAGGATTTCACCAGCTTTTTTGGCCTTTTCTACATCAAGAGACCCTATTGGAACCCAGCCTGTGCCTTTAATCCATTCCATATCAGCTTTGTAAACAGCCTGGTTTTACAGAGAAACCAAAGAGGTCAAAATTTGGCAATGTGAATTTGTCTTTAAGGAAGAACAAGACTATGAACAAAGTAGTGTTGTGTAAAAACATTAAGAAACTCACATCACTGCGCAGATCATAGACCTTCCTGGCCTGGACAACGTCATTGGAGTCTGGCAGGCAGGTCCAGTTGTGCAGATAAGTTCTGTAGTTGAAATCATTGACCTGGATCTGGCATTTCTTGGCCAGCTCAAGTGACAACATGTCCACTGGGAGATGGAATTTAGTCTTGGACTTGTTAAAGTCTTTCTTGTACAAGGCATCACTAGCAATCTTAGCAGAGTTTATGGCCAGCACCATCAGTGGGTCATCCTGGACACAGCGAGCTCCAATATGATGGCCAACTTGCTTTCGGTATCCAGTCTTGTACTTGTACTAAACATAAAAGGAAGAATTAAGATACACATTTATATATTTTTATGTGCTCATACAACATCTATCACGTTGAAATGTACCTAAACAAATATATCAAAAACTAATATATCATAAAAGGCAGCATAAATAGAACTAGAAAACTCACATCACTAATGATGTCTCTGGATGCTTTGGCAGCTTTGATTGAGACTGCATCAGCTTTTAGGTCATAGCCTTTTCTGAAGCTGTCTTCAACTCCTTCCCTGTAAAGTTTCTAAATTTTTTTCCAAAAAACATACTGGTGAATATTATAGCTAAGAAAAACAAAGAATACATTATATTAAATATTAAAAGAGTGATTAATAACTGATATCTACCCTGCTGTTGATAATAGCATTGGCCTTCGAGAGCAGAATTTCTGGGGTATCTGGGTTAACATGGATCTTGACCTTATCAGCCTCCCAAGCTGCAATGTATTGACGCTGAAATAAAACAAGTGAACAAAAAATCATCATTACTAGTTTAATGGTAGTAACCTATTGAAGATCATTAAAAAAATTAAACAAAACATACTAAAGAAAAATGCCATGGGCTCTTTAATGTTTTTAATCATCTAATCTTCTATTCTAAATGTAAATAAACTTAAATATAATCCCTCTTTTTTGTTTTCAATTTCATAGGCAATAATCAAGGTGTTTTATTCACCTGGTTCATGATGTCAGCATTTGTCTTTGCCAAAACCATGGGCATGGATTGCATGTCTTGTTTGTAATGCAGTCTGTCTGGTTTCTGCCTGTAGAGGCGATCACTGAGAATCTCGCTTGCTTTCTTTGCTTTCAAAACATCCAATGAACCTATAGGGACCCATCCAATGCCCTTCAGGTCTTCAAGATCTGTCTTGTACACAGCCTGAAGAAAGAGAAAGTCAGCTGTGATGCTTCAATCAAGTTAATAAAAAAAAACCCTGAACAAGAAAACTTCAGACTTAATTCAGTCTAATTGTTTTCATAACACACTTACGTCACTGCGCAGATCATAGACCTTCCTGGCCTGGACAACGTCATTGGAGTCTGGCAGGCAGGTCCAGTTGTGCAGATAAGTTCTGTAGTTGAAATCATTGACCTGGATCTGGCATTTCTTGGCCAGCTCAAGTGACAACATGTCCACTGGGAGATGGAATTTAGTCTTGGACTTGTTAAAGTCTTTCTTGTACAAGGCATCACTAGCAATCTTAGCAGAGTTTATGGCCAGCACCATCAGTGGGTCATCCCGGACACTGAGAGCTCCAATATGGTGGCCAACTTGTTTGCGATATCCAGTTTTGTACTTGTACTAAACATAAACCAATTCAGGAAGAGAATAGAGAATTTCATCTAGTAATTTTACACAATATCAATCATTTATAATTGTGTACATAAACACTTGTGCACATGAGCACATAAAGCAAAATAGGCATACATCACTGATTATGTCTCTTGATGCTTTGGCAGCTTTGATAGCAACAGCATCACTACGCAGGTCATAACCCTCCTTCTTGGATTCTTCATTGGCAAGTTTGTACCTTTTCTGTTGGTGAGAAATATTTAAAAAATTTGAAAAATTATTACTGCAATATTAACTGCTTTGAAGTTTCAAATAATACAAATAAACAGGGAATGATAAGGAAAAAAATCTTACCTCACTGTAATTGATATTGTTTTGTTTTGCCAGCAGAATGTCCATGGCATCAGGCATAACATGAATGCTGGTCTTATCCTTATCCCATGCCTCAGTGTAAAGCTTCTATAATATACAAGTGAAATACCATTGTTGAGGCTTGTCAAATTCCAGAATGATTAAGATGTATGGTTTGTGAAAAAATATGTAGTTTTGGTTAAATTATTATCACACCTTATTGATAACAGAAGCATTGGCTTTGGCCAAGACCATTGGCAAGTCTTCAGTGGTGCTTGTGTGCCTGAAGTTGCTTGGGTGTTGACGATATTTTCTTTCACTCAAAGCCTCTCCAGCTTTCTTCGCTTTCTCAACATCAAGTGAACCAATGGGGATCCAGCCAATGCCTTGTAGCCATTTCAGGTCTGCCTTGTACACAGCCTAAGCATCAGGGATTAAAAAAACTGTAAAATTATAGCAACATAAAAATGTAAAATTTTGATACCAAATGGGTGGATAATACTATAATGATGGTGTTGCTCAAAGTTTCAATTATTGACACAAAACCTATTCAAAGAGTGAAATCCAAAATAATATATTTACATCACTCTGAAGGTCATAGGTCTGTCTGGCCTGTACAACATCATTAGAGTCTGGTAGGCAGGTCCAGTTGTGCAGGTAGGTTCTGTAGTTGGCATCATTGACCTGGATCTGGTTCTTCTTGGCCAGTTCAAATGCCAGCATGTCCACTGGAAGGTGGAATTTAGTCTTAGACTTGTTGAAGTCCTTCTTGTACAGATAATCACTAGCAATCTTAGCTGAGTTCAGAGCCAGCATGAGCAGTGGATCATCCCGGATACTGAGGGCTCCAATGTGGTGGCCAACTTGCTTACGATAACCAGTTTTGTACTTGTACTACAGAGAAAGGATAATTGAGACATTACTTTTTACATCAATTCCATTTTATATATATACTGTATATATACATATATCAATGTCTAATTTGCAATGAAGTGTTTCGATATCAGACAACTTACGTCACTGATGATATCTCTGGATGCCTTAGCAGCTTTAATTGAAATCGCATCACCACGCATGTCATAGCCCTTCTTCTTAGACTCTTCATTAGCAAGTTTGTATAGTTTCTAGATAAGCAAATAGGAATTAAAAGGTTGCAAGGAGAAATCTATGGCAGTAGAAATCCTTTTCAAGGGTCCTTCACCGAATCTTACCAAGCTGTAGTTAACTTTATTCTGTTTTGCAAGGAGCACCTCCATTGTATCTGGCATGATGTGAACCTTGGTCTTATCGCTCTCCCAAGCTGCTATGTAATTTCTCTACGGTGTGGGAAAAAAAGCAGTTATATACATCAGAAACGAAATTAAAACATAGGTATGCAAATGAAATATGAACAAAGTCTGCAGGACTGCTTCTTGAAGCGCTACCTTGTTCATGATATTATTATTGGCTTTTGCCAAGACTATTGGCATGTCTTCAGTGGTGCTTGTGTGCCTGAAGTTGCTTGGGTGTTGACGATATTTTCTTTCACTTAAAGCCTCTCCTGCTTTCTTCGCTTTCTCAACATCAATTGAACCAATGGGGATCCATCCAATGCCTTGTAGCCATTTTAGATCAGCCTTATATACAGCCTGTGAAGCGAAAGCAATAAACAAAAGGATTTTTACTGATTTTCAACCATAGAAGAAATACATGAACAATCAACTTAGATGAAAAACTTACATCACTCTGAAGGTCATAGGCCTGTCTGGCCTGTACAACATCATTAGAGTCTGGTAGGCAGGTCCAGTTGTGCAGGTAGGTTCTGTAGTTGGCATCATTGACCTGGATCTGGTTCTTCTTGGCCAGTTCAAATGCCAGCATGTCCACTGGAAGGTGGAATTTAGTCTTAGACTTGTTGAAGTCCTTCTTGTACAGAGCATCACTAGCAATCTTAGCTGAGTTCAGAGCCAGCATGAGCAGTGGGTCATCCTGGACGCTCAGGGCTCCAATATGGTGGCCAACTTGTTTACGATATCCAGTTTTGTACTTGTACTGTCATACCAAAAGATTGAATAATAGCAAAATGAAACAGAACAGTCAAACTGTGATTTTACAAAATCTTTTCTTTTTACCAAAAGTATGCATTTTATAGGGATACAAATTAAATTCAATTCAATTTTATTTGTATAGCGCTTTTAACAATGGACGTTGTCTCAAAGCAGTTTTACAGAACATAAGCATAAAAAAGCACAAACATTTATGCCTTTCAATCATTTATAAGGAAACTCTTACATCACTGATGATATCTCTGGAGGCCTTTGCTGCTTTAATAGAAATGGCATCACCTCTCAAATCATAGCCCTTCTTCTTAGCCTCTTCATTGGCAATTTTATACAGTTTCTGAGAGGTAAATTGTGAGAAAAATGATTATTTAAACAATTATTGTTTAAATAAACAATAATTGTGCAATTTTAAAAACATTACTCATTACAATACTAACCTCACTGTAGTTGATCTTGTTCTGTTTGGCATGGAGCACCTCCAATGCATCTGGCATGATGTGGATATTGGTCTTTTCATTCTCCCAAGCTTGGATATATGACCGCTAACAGAATCCATGTAATGAAAAACAGTTAAACACAAATGATAATATTTACAAAATAATGTGACTTTGCATACTGTGTGTTAGCATAGCCTCTACCTTGTTCATGACATTATTATTGGCTTTTGCCAAGACCATCGGCATGTCTTCAGTGGTGCTTGTGTGCCTGAAGTTGCTTGGGTGTTGACGATATTTTCTTTCACTCAAAGCCTCTCCTGCTTTCTTCGCTTTCTCAACATCAAGTGAACCAATGGGGATCCATCCCAGGCCTTGTAGCCATTTCAGATCAGCCTTATACACATTCTGTAGATTGAAGGTAATAGAAAATGAACTGGCTTAATATCAGATGAGTAAAGAAATCAGGAAAGCTACTTTACCAAATAAAATCACATACATCACTCTGAAGGTCATAGGTATGTCTGGCCTGTACAACATCATTAGAGTCTGGTAGGCAGGTCCAGTTGTGCAGGTAGGTTCTGTAGTTGGCATCATTGACTTGGATCTGGTTCTTCTTGGCCAGTTCAAATGCCAGCATGTCCACTGGAAGGTGGAATTTGGTCTTAGACTTGTTGAAGTCCTTCTTGTACAGGGCATCACTAGCAATCTTAGCTGAGTTCAGAGCCAGCATGAGCAGTGGGTCATCCTGAAGGCTCCGTGCTCCAATGTGGTGGCCAACTTGTTTACGATATCCAGTTTTGTACTTGTACTATAGACAATACAAACTAGTTCAATATAATGAAAAAAAATAAATAAATAAGCAATGTCTTTGTAGCTTAAAAAACTTACATCACTAGCAATATCCCTGGAGGCTTTAGCAGCGATAATAGAAATAGCATCGTTGCGCAAATCATAGCCTTTTTTCTTGGCCAGTTCATTGGCAAGTTTGTATTGTTTCTGGAAAAAAAAACACAATCCAATTAATGTATTTATTTACACAGAGGAATGGCTGTTATCTTTATTCAAATAAATCATTGTCTTGGGAGTTTGTGTTGGGTATAATCAATTGATTAAAAATAGCAACCTGAAATTTTCTTTTCTTTTAAATTAACATTATGTTAAGAGCAACAGATTCAAATATACAATAATGATACTGACCTCACTGTAATTTAATTTGTTCTGTTTTGCAAGGATTACATCCATTGCATCTGGCATGATGTGGATCTTGCTCTTTTCATTCTCCCAGGCTTGAATATAAGATTTCTGTAGGAAAAGAATAAATGTTATAACACTTACATATATTCTCCATGATAAATAATTAAATAGCCAATTATATAACAATTGTTACCTTGTTCATGACATTATTATTGGCTTTTGCCAAGACCATTGGCATGTCTTCAGTGGTGCTTGTGTGCCTGAAGTTGCTTGGGTGTTGACGATATTTTCTTTCACTCAAAGCCTCTCCAGCTTTCTTCGCTTTCTCAACATCAAGTGAACCAATGGGGATCCATCCCAGGCCTTGTAACCATTTCAGGTCTGCCTTGTACACAGCCTGTGAAATGAAAGCAATAAATGCAATAGGCAATCTATAAGCAAATAACCAAAATAAAATCACCATGTTAACAAATCCAGAGAAAAAACTTACATCACTCTGAAGGTCATAGGCCTGTCTAGCCTGTACAACATCATTAGAGTCTGGGAGGCAGGTCCAGTTGTGCAGGTAGGTTCTGTAGTTGGCATCATTGACCTGGATCTGGTTCTTCTTGGCCAGTTCAAATGCCAGCATGTCCACTGGAAGGTGGAATTTAGTCTTAGACTTGTTGAAGTCCTTCTTGTACAGGGCATCACTAGCAATCTTAGCTGAGTTCAGAGCCAGCATAAGCAGTGGGTCATCCCGGATACTCAGGGCTCCAATGTGGTGGCCAACTTGCTTACGATAACCAGTTTTGTACTTGTACTGTTATAAAAAAGGGGTTATTTTTTGCACACACTGTATTCAATCTATGAATAACATTTATTTTTCCCTAAATAAAGTGAAACATACGTCACTAGCGATAACCGTGGATGCCTTGGCTGCTTGAATTGAAATTGCATCATAGCGCATGTCATAGCCCTTCTTCTTTGCCAGCTCATTGGCAAGCTTGTACAGTTTCTAAAAAAAAATAAAGATAACAAGTTAGTGAGAGGTTTGCTTCACAAACACAGTATGTGAAATCTATGCGTTAAAGTTTACTAACCTCACTGTAGTTGGCTTTATTCTGACGTGCAAGAGTGACATCCATTGCATCTGGCATAATATGGATTGATGTTTTGTCTTGCTCCCAAGCATCAATATAGCTTTTCTGTGAAAGACATACTGAAAGTATTTAATAAATTGATCATATATTTATATAAATATTTATATATATAAAACAAGTAATTAAATACAGTAACATATAAAGTGACCTAAATCACCTTGTTCATGATCTTATTGTTAGCTGCAGCAAGAGTCAGGTCCATGGAAGACATATCTTTGGTGAACTTGTATTTGCTGGGGTGTGTACGATAATGTTTCTCGCTACCTATCCGACTAGCAGTTTTGGCTTTCTCCACCTCTAGTGAACCAATAGGAACCCATCCCATTCCTTTCATGTAGTTGTTGTATTCACTCTTATACACATTCTGTAAAAACAAAACACATTAAAGCATTATATGATTATAAAAACAATATCATTTGTATAAATTAAAGATTTAAGTTATAAACCACCATTTCTCTACAAAAATACACAATATAATGTTAATGGGGACTGTGAATTATTGGCATGATATTATTACTGGTATGTTTAATCTCTCATAGATTAATCTCAGTAGTTTATATTGGTTGTGTCTTAACTCTTATAGAATGCAAATTTAATATCAAGAAATATGAAATCAGTTAGGCTAACATGTCAATCTACACTCACATCACTAGCAATCGTCTGCATGTTGCGAGCCAACTCCAGATTCATGGCATCAGGCAGGACTGTGTAACGAGGAAAGTGCTGTTTGTATCCAGCGTTGGTTTGCACAGCAGAAGCCTGCTTAGCCTGCACAACACTCCACATATCCACAGGTGAGTGGAACTTCAGTTTAGCCTTATGATAGTCCTTCTTGTAGTTCCTGTCACTCTGAATTTTAGCAACTTCCATGTAGTGCACTAACAGTGGGTCATCCTGTAGACTACGGAAGCCAACATGGTGACCCCTGGCCTTCTGATATTCCAGTTTATACTTGTACTGATGAAAGTAATATATGAAATTAGATCAGGCAACGGCAGACACTGGCTCAGAAAAGATAATGATTTTGTCTTTTAAGTAGGTACTCACATCACTGGCAATACGTGTTGAAGCTTTGGCTGCGACCACAGATATAGCATCTGCTCGGAGGTCATAACCCTTCTTCTTTGAAGCTTCCATTCCAGATTTGTAAGCTTTCTGAAATAAAATGTCATGGACATAAACATTAGAATATCCAACAAATAAAGTGAGAACCAAGACAGTCAATAAGCTTTTATTGTCATTTTAACCATATGTAGCTGATGCAGTACACAGTGAAATAAAACAACATTAATCCATTAATCCTACATGCAACAACACAGAATTAGGGGCCAATTTGTAAAAACCTTCTCACATAAAGTGAACGTGTGCAACCTTGTGCAAACAGTGCAAAGCAAAAGACAAGACGTAGTTTAAACAGAAAATACATTAAAGGATGAACACATAAAAAAACAGTTCTGTAACATACAATTTAGATGTACCTGACTCATATTTATTGCATTAGCCTTTGCCAGAACAATCTCTGGGCTGTCAGGCATGATGTGGATCTTAACCTTGTCCTGGTCCCAAGCAGCTGTATATGCTTGCTGCAATTAAAACATAAAATACAGTTTAATATCAACCAGAGAAACCACTACATTAATTAAATAAATGCAGAAATATTTTTCTACAGGAAATAAGGCACCTTGTTCATGATTTGTTTGTTTGCGGTAGCTAATGCCAGGTCCATGGAATCCATGTGTTTCTGGAAACTGTATTTAGATGGGTGAACTTTGTACTTCTTGTCACTGAGTATCTTGCCTCCGACTTTTGCGGTTTCCACTCCCAAAGATCCAATAGGCACCCATCCAAGTCCTTTTATATATGCGTTATAATCACTCTTGTACTCAACCTGGAAATATTAGCAGAAACATTGTTTATGACATGAACATCTATTGTTAAGATAACACAAATTTATACACGGACTGACAATGGGAAAAATATTTGACTTACATCACTAGAACTGTTGTTCATGGAGCGAGCTAACTCCAGTGGCATGGCATCAGGAAGCAATGTGTAGTGATGGATAAGATGCTTGTAACCTATAAATGTTTGAGCTTTAGAAGCCTGTTTGGCTTGCACTACACTCAACATATCCACAGGGGAATGGTACTTCAGTTTAGCCTTATGGTAGTCCTTCTTGTAGTTCCTGTCACTCTGTATTTTAGCCACTTCCATGTAATGCACCAGCAGTGGGTCATCTTGAAGACTACGGAAGCCAACATGGTGACCCCTGGCCTTCTCATATGCTAGTTTGTACTTGTACTATAAAAGAATAATAGCTCTATTAGGAACAAGGACATGCACACAAACAAATGAAAAGCATATTAGTATATCTTAAAGCAGAAAAAAAGATAAACATACATTGCTTGCAATGTCCCTGCCAGATTTGGCAGCCAAAATTGAAATAGCATCAGCCTTAAGGTCATAACCCTTCTTTTTCATTTCCTCAAGACCAGCTTTGTAGAATTTCTAAAAAATACAGAGAAAAGGATTAGTACAATGAGCACAATTAAACCACTCTAGCAAATAATCAGTAGCTAAACGTAGCTATGTCAAGGAAAAACACGTTTTTTTTTAAACCTTACCTGGCTTGTATTGATGGCATTGGCCTTGGCAAGGATAAATTCAGGGCTGTCAGGCATGACATGGATTTTGAGTTTATCTTTGTCCCATGCAGCAGTATACGCTTGCTGTATAAAAAGACATGGACAAAAATGGTTACTAGACATGAATAAAGACACAAATCTTACAATAAGACAGTGAAGTTACAAAATGCCATCTTGCCTTGTTCATAATCTGGTTGTTGGCAGAAGCTAAAGCCAGGTCCATGGAATCTATGGGCCTGTGGAAGCTGTATTTGGACGGATGAGTACGGTACCTCGTGTCACTCTGTATTTGTCCGCCAACCTTTGCAGTCTCAACTGCTAAGGAGCCAATAGGAACCCATCCCAAACCTTTCATAGAGCTGTTATAATCACTCTTATACTCAACCTGTAAAGGTAGGAATGATGAGAATTGTGAACTAAAAACAAGAGAACAAGAGAAACTGATTTATTTGATGATTTAGGATTGTTGCTCTTGTTTCGCTACTTTTAGTTTATGCACATTTTTTAAATTCCAGCATTACAAAAGCTTTGCAAAGGAAATAAATTTGACTCACATCACTAGAAGTGACATTCATAGAGCGAGCCAGCTCCAGTTGCATGGCATCAGGAAGAAGTGTGTACTGGTGAATGGACTGTTTGTAGCCTGCGTTTGTCTGGATTTTAGATGCATTTTTAGCTTGTACAACACTCCACATATCCACAGGGGAATGGTACTTCAGCTTAGCCTTGTGATAGT
>JAOTRN010000048.1:12550303-12560946 GCA_028566695.1 Bagroides melapterus
ATTAACTGGCAATAACCTGGATGGTTCCCCATTTAAATCTACAAAATGGTATCGATCAGACAGGTAGGATCTAAACCTGTTTAAAGCCTGTCCCTATTTATATTATATTCAAGCTTTTATGGTTATTAACTTATTTGACTATACAACTAAATACTCAGTGGTTATTAACTACTCACTAACTTAATAGGCTTATTTAGGCTTAAATGTATTCCAGCAGATTAAAGTACAGAAATTAGAGGCCTTATGGCTCCAATAAATATTCAAAATTTTATTGAATATATATACACACACACACACACACACACACACACATATATATATAAGCCTAAATACTTGAGTTAGTGAGTAGTTACTACACAATATAATATTAAAATATGTAAACAGTTAATTATGTTTGTAAAATAAATGAATCTGTACTGACTGAGTCCATATAGATACAGTTGAAGGTGTCCATGTTTTTGACATCTGTTTTTCTGAAGAATATCCATCTTTGCAGCACTCCACCAATCATGCCTTAGAGGTTGATTGCTGCAGAGAAAACACTTCAAACACTTAAAAGACTCACAATCCATGAGAAACTACATGCTGTATTCTGATTTGCATGAAACCCAAGCATTAAATCTGAGAAAACAGGACCCACTAATGGCATGGCTAATTCCATCACTTTGTGGAAGCAGCAGGGTGTAAGGATACTTTCTAGCAGAATACTGTTTAGATGATGAGTGAAAACAGAGCCCTTAATGCACCTCTATTTATGATTTCAGTAAATGGTCTAACGTAGGAAGCAGTAGGAAATTTCCAAGTTCCCAGGTGTGGTGAATGCAAGATTAATTGCTCCGAATCGCCTTATCAGCAGGTAGTCAAACAGTATTGTGGGTAGGATTGGAACCTCAACCAAACTGAAGCAAAAGAAATTTAAACTAAAAAAGTTTAAATTTAATCACACACACACACACACACACACACACACACACACCAGAACTGGACACGACTAAAGATAACACTTCCTGCTCTACCAGTGCCATGCTGGTACTAAAGGGTCAAAACCTCTTCCAGCATTACAGTGCCCAAATAGAGCCCAACCCCATTAAACACCTTTGGGATGAACCAGAAGGCCAGCTACACACCATAACACCTCACCCACAACATCAGTGCCTGACCTCACTAATGCTCTTGTGACTGAATGGGCAACTCCACACAGCCATACTCCAAAACCTAGTGGAAAGCCTTACTAGATGAGTGGAGGCTATTATAACAGCACACTATATTATTACATATTATATTAGCATATTATAACAGCAACAGAATAAATCTGGAATGTGATGAACAGCAAACTCATATAATGTAGGTAGGATTATTCAGATGTCAACTTACTTTGGACATTTATTGTAGAGTAATTCTGGATGCATGGCATTCTACTATGTAGAATTTATGTAGATTTTATGTAACGTTATTTTATGTATACAATGCTTGTAAATTCTTTTAATTCTGATGGAAAAACAAATTACTCACCATCAGGGGCGCCGCTAGCAATTTTGGGCCCTATGAAAGAAAATGAGATTGGGGCCCCTGCCACACCCAATCTACATCAATAAATCAGATTTCTGAGGCCCCCCAAAGTGCATGGGCCCTTAGAATCGTCCTAACTTTCCCCCACTTAGCGGCGCCCCTGCTCACCATAATTCTATGTTCTGAATGTAAGCACAAAGAGCATTAACCATGGTGAAAAAGCATTGTCATTTTGCCCCTTTCTTTCAGGAATTATGATTCGATTTTGTTAGTAGTAAATAACTCTTGAAAATTTAATTATTCTGAAAAATCTATAATTTAAGTCTTTACTGAAACACAATATACAGTGACTTGTGAATCTACTGCACATTGTAGCTTTGATCCAGCTTTGACGGGATTTTTTTTCTGAACAGCAGGTGGCACTATCACCATTAATAACATACTGTATGTTCTACAGTATTTCTACCTGTGACCCTGCTGGGAATCAGTAAACTGGTCTACAGAAAGCATTCGGTATCTGTTTTCCTCAAATTATTAATTTAAACCCAATATAGCATTTTATTTTCATCTTCTATGACACTAAACTGCTCATCCTCTTTTAAATGAAAAATATATGCTGAAGCAGTGAGTGGCAGTGAGTGACATGTATGTAGTCCCTTAGGTTAAATTCCTGAAAATCCTTACATATGGAAAGCTGAACAATATAGTGCTATAAAGTAACATTACCTAATGTACTAATAATTAACATTGTAAAACATTATCCATAAAATAATTATCATCATTCAGTCTGTTGTTGTTGCAGTATCACCTTGAGGCCCATAATTAGATCTAATGTCCAAACAAGTGAAGAGAGAAATAAATCTGTTTCTCAAACAATGACTCACTCACTGCCAAATCTTTATATAGGAATTGGGATTTATTGGCAATCCTTTCCATCTCTTTTGAAAGTGTGTCACATTACCCTTGGTTAAAGCACAATGAGCACTTGGCAGATGTTCTTATTCAGAGTGCTTTGTAATCTCCATCAAAAACATCCTTGTTTTTCTACAAATAATCCAGCATCTGAGAATCTAAACTAAAACCCTGTGATAGAGGAGTTACAACACAAAGGATTTACTGTCCATATAGTATACATAACAAAGCTTTTATTTTTGTCACATATACGTTATAACACAATGAAATTCTTTTCCTCACAAATCCCAGCTTTGGAGGTTGGGATCAGAGTGTAGGGTCAGCCATGATGGAGCTGTGAGGGTTAAGAGACTTGCTCAAGGGACCAACGGTATCAACTTGGCAGTGCTGGAACTTGAACCTGACCTTCTGATCAACAACCCAGAGCTTTAACCACTTGAGCTGCCCCTGCCCCCTGGGCCAGAGTGTAGGAGCAGCCATGATTAAGGGGTAAGTGCCATGCTCAAGGACCCAACGATGGTAGCTTTGCATTTCAGAGCCTTGAACCTTGACCTTCTGATTAGTGCCTTAATCACTGAGCCACCACTTCTCTGTAGTATAACATTAAAATATTGATTCAAGGAATCGTTACTGCTGTGCAGGACCAAATAAACATTTTTCTCAGAAATAGTGCTCAGAAGCAGTAAACCAAAGCAGCCCCATATGCCTTAGACAGAACCAACCCCAAAAGTGACCTACATTCTAATCTCCTCTTTAGACAGTAACCAGGGTGCTCTACTGATGCCTTCTCAACTTTTGATTGACAGTGTGGATGATATTATTCACTATAATTGCAGTGACTGTAAAGAATGAAATTGTGTGTTTGTAAGCAAGTGTGAGAGTCAGTAAAACTCTCGCTGACTCCGCTGGCAGCAGCGTCTCCTAGCAACACTTCTAGAATGTACAGTATCTCTGGATCTCATGGGCTCTGCGAATATACAGCTCCTGTGTGTTCCACAAGGCCTTCAGTAAAAGATTCATGAGGCATAAATGTGCATTTTAATGCCATTTTCTTTTCTTATTTTTCCACTTAAAATCTGCCTGTTCCTTTTTATGTTTTGTGTCTGTGAAAAGTGTTGCCATGATAAGGAGTCATATGACATGGCTGATTAAATCAAACAAGACATTATAGAAATATTCACCTTAATGTTAGTGGGACACTGATAAATAACAAACAACAAAACAAATAACAAAGAAGAAAAAAACACTACACTGAAGTGACACAAAACACAATTGTCCCAGGGAAGCTTCTTGTGCCTAAGTGTCCAGAATTACAATGAAAAAAATGGGATGATCGCTGACGTTCTTCCTTTTTTTTTTTTCTAATTGGAGATGCCTTCTCAGTCGAAACGTAAATGCTGAATCCAGCTCTGACACAAAGTGAAGTTGACAGCATGGAGGATTAGATAGGCCTGCTGAAAGGTTAACAAAAAGGAGAGAGAAAGAGAGAGAGAGAGAGAGAGAGAGAGAGAGAGAGGTGGAGAGATAGATGGGGAGATGAGTGACATATATTGTTGCCTCTCTTGTAGGAGATGGAAATTTAGGACAGATAAAGACGAACCTAATCATCAGAGTGACAGGAAGTGTTGTTGCTCTGACAGGTTTATGACTTCCTGTGTCCAGCAGCATTGCCACTGAGAATTGTAGCTCTTTCACGTTGAAGAAATACATTCACTGTCCACTTTATTAGAAATGCCAGTACTCTTCCAAACTCATAGTTACCTATTCAGCCAGTCGAGTGGCAGCAGCACTGTGGCATGGATGTCACTAGCAGATGGGTTAGATTAAGTATTACAGAACCTGCTGATCTCCTAGGATTTTAGCACACAGGAGAGGAACCTGATGTGGTTTTCTGCTGTTGTAGTCTATCTACCTCAAGGGGTGATGTCTTGAAATGCTTTTCTGTTTACCACGGTTGAAACTTCCTGTCCGCTCCAAACAGTCTAGTAATTCTCTTCAGATCTTTATCATCAACATAGTCTTCAGACTCTATGCTCACAGGAAGTTTTTTGTATTTCACCCCATTCTATGTAAAGTCTAGTGCCTGTTATTTGTGAAAATCCCAGGAAAGCAGTTAGAGGAAACTATTTCATGATTAAAGTGCCTCCTGATTTTGTTAAAAACCCAACTATTAAACACAATATTTCCTAAGCAATTGATGGATAATAGAGGGTTGTAGTTTGAGTGAAGTGGTGTTTGAGTGAAGCCTTGAACGCTACTTAAGTCTACGCTTCTGTGTGTCTCTTATGGCCTTTCCTGAAGTGAGAGATATTGTGTCTCCCATCCGATACAAAATGCAGACCACTTGTAACTCCTCACTGAGTGGAACAGCTGCAAGCACTGAATTAATGCAGAGGAAAACTGTCACACATCTAGGTATTAAGAAAAGAAAACATGGCACACAATTCAAAGGAAAGAGTTGAAAAATCCCTTGGGGCTCTTCGAGACCCACATTCTGTATATTTGAGGTTTCACACTAACACGATGCTGTTAGTATTATTTTACCGTTACACAAGGTTTGATGAGTCATGAATCTCAGGTCTTTGAAGGAGGCAAGACAACAAAAGTTACAAATTATTATGACTAGTAGAGTTGATAAATATGCTTTGATTTCCTTATGTAGTATTAAAATGCTTATTTAGTATTAAAATGCTTCCAAAAACCAAGAATTTATCTTCAGTAATCAACCTTTGCCCCCCAACAGCCACATAATAAATACACAATATTTTTATGTATTTTCCATAATTTTCGCTGATTTGCGTTCAGTCCTACACTTCAGCGGTGAAATGATGTCTTTAGAGTTTCTCTTTTTGTTGTTTTGTTGTTTCTTGGCACAAGCACAGGATTTTCATTACATTTAGGTCAAAGCCTCAAGAAGGTTAGTTGGAAAAATAGTTGGGTCAGATTTCTTGAACTTGAACACTGTATTCCACCATGAAATCAACATCATGCTGTTCTGCTCACTTCATAAAATATTTACTGGCTTCACACCAAGATGCCTTGGGATCATCCTGACACATTAAAGATATTGATTCTGTGTGATTTATTGTGTGTTTGTGTGTGTGTGAGAGAGAGAGAGAGAGAGAGAGAGATGGATGGAGAGTCCATTCCAATATCAGAAGTGTAGTAAGTGTAAGTGTCCCCCTGAGAAAAATGTTTATTTGATTCATTAAATAACAGCTTTTTAAGTGTCCAATTTTACTTCATACTTGTCATGAACAAATGATCAATCACATTCCCACGCTCTGACAAATTACCCTGGAAAAACCATGACTCAATTCAATTAGTGGGAGAAAACCAGCTCGGCAGTGGACAGTGGGTTCTCCTAAGCCTTCCTTGTTCCTGGTTCATCGTTGTGTCTTGTCTCTCTCTCTCCTTTGAACAATAGCCATCCATGAGGTCAACAGTGAACTTCTCTACCTTCTGAGGTGAACTGGGATTGTCTATCTGAGACAAGACTGCATTTGGAAATAATACAATGGCACAATACATTATTAAAGCTTAATTTTAGATTGAATGTAATGATAAATTCAGGAGACGAAATATGGCCTAATAAGATGCTACTGAGCATTCCTGGGTGTCTGGTCGGAGTTGATATACCTGCACTGTTTTAGCTCAGGCATGTCAAACATCAACTTACTCCAACTTCACCGATGAAAGCAGTCTGACTACAGGGTGGCATACAAGAGCTGTCAGCCAATCAAGGGAGAGAGAGAAACAGAGCATAAGAGAGTAAACAAACTAGAGAGGAAAAAGGAAAGGATGATTTCACTGCTATGCTGATGACACTCAACTTATCTTCTCCTTCCCGCCCTCAGATACCACAGCTTCTACTCGAATTTCAGCATGTCTTGCAGGCGTATCATCGTGGATGTCACCTCATCAGTTGAAGCTCAATCCCAGTAAAACTGAACTGCTGATCATTCCAGGTGATACATCCCCAGGTCAGGATCTTTCAATATCCTGACACAATGACCTGATCTCCTCTTCAGATACAGCTCGTAACCTTGGGGTAACCATGGACAATCAACTGTCCTCTCACATGTTGCTAATGTGACACGGTCTTGTCGGTTTCTTCTCTACAATATCAGAAGGATTCGACCATATTTGACCACACAGGCTGCACAGGTACTTGTTCAATCTCTTGTCATTTCAAGACTGGACTACTGTAACTCATTGTTGGCAGGTCTACCTATGAACGCAATTTGTCCTCTGCAAATGATCCAAAATGCAGCTGCACGACTGGTGTTCAACTTGCCTAAATTTTCGCACACTACCCTGCTGCTGTGTTCCCTCCACTGGCCCCATGGTAGCTGAGCGCATCAGATTCAAAACCCTGGTGCTTGCCTACAAACCTAACAATGGTCCAGCTCCCTCCTACCTCAAAGCCCTCATCACTCCTTGCACTGCACCTCGCACCCTCAGATCTAGAAGCACTGCTCGTCTGTTCCCACCATCTCTCAGGGTAAGAGGTAGATATACTGTACAATGAGGCTCTTTTCTGTTCCGGCAACGAGGTGGTGGAATGAATGAAGGTCCGAACAGCTGAGTCACTGGCTGTCTTCAAATGACGGTTGAAGACCCATCTCTCCATAAAACACTTGAGCTAGCACTTTCTCCCCTGTTTGTTTGTATCGTTGTCGTCCCGAAAAAAATAAAAAATAAAAAATTGAACAATGTTTTAGGCTCTTGGTATCTTTAGTCTTGTAACATATTGAACCTGAATTAATGTATTCAAAGACAGAAAGCACTTTTGTATGTCGCTCTGGATAAGAGCCTCTGCCAAACGATAATGTTTCAGGATTGATGGAGGTCTTTCTTGCTGAAATGGTAAGACATCAGTTCTCTAATTTTGTGGGAAGTCAGTAAATTGCAAACAGCAAAAGTTAGCCAATTTGTTCTTAATTGGAATTTGTTTCATATCACAGAGTCATCTCCATGCAGATAGAGCTGAATCAACAGAGGATTTGGAGGCACACTGATGTGCACAGTACAGATTTTATTTTGTTTGTATTTTGTTTGCAAACTTTGCACATTTTGATTTGATTTCCATTCCTTCATGCTAATTTTCTACATTTTTTTATATTATTTGGAGAACATTATCAGTGTCATGACACAGATGTTCAATTGAATTTAAGTCTAGGCTTAGACTCTGTTATTTCAAAATATAAGCCTTCTTTTTTTAAGCCATTCCATTTAAGTTTTTGCCCTGTATGGCCACAGGGTATGGCCAAAAGTTTGTGGACATCTGACCATCAAACCCATATGTGATTTTTTTCAACATCCTATTTCAGTTTTAGTCCTGCTTTGTTTTTATAATAATGCATGGCTGTGAGTTCAGGCAAAGAGTTTTCATCACAAAGGTGTTCAGTGGAGTTAAGGTCAGGTTTCTGTATGCCACTCAGATTCTTCCTTTCTATCCTTGTCAAACTATATCTTCATGTATCTCACTGTGTGAACATGGGCATCACCAAGCTGAAACAGGTTTGGGCTCCTTAGTAACACTAGAAGTGAAATATTAATGATACAGCTCACAAAGGCATCATATACAACGGTGTGCTTCAAACTTTGTGGCAGCAGTTTTGGGTGTGTGATAGTTGGGCGTCCACAAATGTATGGTCATATAATGTTTTCGGCCATATACTGTATTATTTTACCATAAAAAGATATCAGTGTAAGTAAATATATTTACTTATATTAGGCACCATCCATGATGGCAACAAGCTTTCTAGTTTCTCCTGCTAAAAAGCAGTACCACATGGTTCTGCCATCAAATATTCTGGATCACAGGAATGGCACTTTAGTCCCACTAACTGGTTTTAGTGGTCAAAAAGCCATCAGAATCTCTAACATGGCCTTTCTCAGAAGTGGCCATTTTATTATGAAGTCCGCATCTGTCAAGAGCTGGTGATATTAAAGATGTCTACACAGGTTATAGTATTTCAGAGAGTGAGCTCTTTAGCTCCTTACAGTAAGTGGACTCTTGGTCACTTCTCTGACAATTGTCCTTCTTGCCAGAGCACTCCATTTGCCATGAGTTTAGGAGTGTCTGGGTTGTGCCATATGTCTTCCAGTATTGTAGATTTTACGATGCTTCTAAGATGGTTCAAAGCATTGTGGATGTTTTAATAACCTTTTCATCCTTTGTAGCAGTGGCAGTTCTGTAGTCTTTATGATAGCAGGGCTGATCTGATCTGCTATTTTAGCTGTGAGACCTCACGAAGCCAGAGAGCAGAGAAATGGAGTACAAATTAAGCACAGAAATGGAGTACAATTTAACAAATGTATCCTGTTTAAAAAAAAAAAACAGTCCTAATTTAGATAAAAAAGGGACGTGAATATTTAACAATTAGGCATTTTCTAGACTTTTAAAGAATTCTGAAAACATCTAACTATTTTTTTTTGTATTTCTGTACAGTGTCACATCAATAATGGGTATTCATGAGTGCATTTTTTAAAATCAATTTCTTACATTTTTTTCATTTTTATTTACTTATTTCACTGATGGTGATATTTTACAAGAATGCATTGAGGATAAAGGAATGAGAACAATATACACAGACATATGTTTAATATTAATGATAATACATTATAATATTAATTGTAATACATATATTACACTCCAGACAGAGAGAATAATCTACATTGCTTCATTCCATGGCTATTTCTATTCCATAGTGAGAGCAGCATTGTTGCAGGAGCTGCCCTGCTTTATTGTAATCATCATGGCCAGTGGGAAGATGGATGAGAGAGATCTCACTGCCCTGCTTCAATATGGCAGCTCTCAATCACACACAGCAGCACATGATGCAGACACACTGCACAAGCTCTCAGTCAAAATACAGAGACCAGATGTGTCTCAGAATAGCACAGGCAGCACACTTTATGTGAATAAATACACTGAATCTAAGATGATGAAATAATTATATTATTACACCAGACAGTGTGGGAATGTAGTTGGCATTTCTTTTTTTCATGCTTTGATTAAACCGAGATCTTTCAATGTCTTATTATTCATTTACTTATTGCTTATTGCTTTCTACATGTACATGCCCAGAAATAGAACATCCAATATCTTCTGTCTCTGATCTGCCCTGCATTTTTTACACTGTCCCATTGTGACTGAAGTGGTGATCATCACCATTGTTTGGACCATCTAACTATTTTATTCTTATTCTTATTAAATAATTTGTTTGAGAGAACAACCTGAGCATTAATTATTCTCCTCAAATAGGTCACCTGACAATTCCCTTCTACTAGCCAGCTCTCCCATCATACATCAGCTACAAATCAGGGATGGTGATGGGGGGTGTGCTGTCTCTGAGCACATATTTTATAAACTGTTCATGCTGGACCACAGAGCAGTTTGCACAGAGCTATGGCAGTGTAACACACTTGGAAGAAAGAGCTATATACCTGCTTCTACATACATGATTCACAGTCACTCCTGGCTAATGATGTAAATGACAAAGTTTGTTCCGAGTTCTCCTCCTTCATTTGGCCTGTGTGTCACAAATGGTAGTGGCATCGTCTGAATTCTTGACAGCTTGAGGGTTTATTTGTTAAAGAATTTATATGAAATTGCAACCCACATCCACACATCACACAAATATGGTAGCTAGGCCAGCAGTGAAGATTGGAAATACTATTTTATTATTTTTTAGGCACTATCAGCTCCAGGGTCTTCAGTTCAATCCCAAGCTCAGGTTACTGTCTGTATAGTTTCACATGTTCTCCCTGTGTTTAAATTGATTTCCTCCATAAATGCTATTTATTCCTGCATTATGCTCCTGGAATAGTCTCTGGAGTCACCATGACCTTGAACAGGATAAAGCGTTAACTGAAGATGAACAAATTGTTGTTTTTATTCATAACAGCAATAAGGTTTGGCTTGGCAATTTAAGGGTGCCTAATCAGCTACTAAAGTTACTATGATAAATTGAGCTATAGAAGTTATTGAGGAACTAAGAAAATAAATGTGTTATTAGTTTGTTAATCACACACAAATACAGTATGTTATGGTATGGTTTCACAAACTTGAAAATTACTTTTCACACACACACACACACACACACACCATACTTAGAGACTGGGCCACAGCTGCACCTTCTTCTCTCTCTCTCTCTCTCTCTCTCTCTCTCTCTCTCTCTCTCTCTCTCACACAAAAACACACACACACACAA
>JAOTRN010000048.1:12561046-12573668 GCA_028566695.1 Bagroides melapterus
CACACACACACACACACACACACACACACACACACACACACACACACACACACACACACACACACACACAAACACCATACTTAGAGACTGGGCCACAGCTGCACCTTCTTCTCTCTCTCTCTCTCTCTCTCTCTCTCTCTCACACACACACACACACACACACACACACATACACACACAATCATAATTGCACTTGCACGCTCTAATTTAACTATCTCCAGTCGTGAGGGCTGCAGGTGCAAGACAGGGCATTGACAAAAACCCAGAGATCAATTAGCTCCTTTACTCCGGCTGATATGAATGATTACCTGTGGGAGGCAACCTGCGGGCGCTTTAATTTGCTGCCGCACAGCACTGCCTGCGTAAGATTATCACTTGTGTTGTACTTGTCTAATGAAACACCATTAAAACTCAGCTCATTTTCCTGCACCCTGATGTGAGCCACATACTCAGGAACAGAGGAACTTGGATTTAGAGCATAGCAGTAGTGATGGGGAGAAAATAATCATACACCTAAACTGTTGCAGTCTGTTAACACCCCGATCTATTTTAATAACACGTTCCATTATAAGACATTAAAACATAAATAATAAACAAAGTATAGTGTTGATTTGCAGTGTTATCAAATAACCAATTAAAAAAAATCATGCCAATAAATAAAGAGTCAATGACACTGTGTTCAAGAAAATCTAGTATATATATTGCAAAATTAAAGTGTAAAAAAATCTTCTTTTGTTAATTTAACCAATTTCAGGAACTTGATTTAAATCTACCTTGATTTAATAAAAAAATAAATACAATTTTGATATAGGTTAATATCAAAGTGACGAATTTTAGTTTCATTAACCTGCCCAGCAAGTCTCACTGTTAATACTGACACTGTCCTGCTTTTGCAACAGTCTAGTAGTAGTAAAAATATCTCTCTAAATATAAAAACAGGACAGACTGAAATATGGGATGCCTCATGGCCGTCACACTTACAGGGCAGTGTTATTTCAGACAGCCGTATTAAGAACAAATGTGACCTGACCTCAGTGTTGTTTAAAATGAGAAAGGTTTTAATTGGAATTTCAGAAAGAGAAAGAACTGCAGAGTCATCTCAGTTTTCCTGAACAGACTTCATGGTGTTGTGATTTAAAGGTCAGTGTCCTTAACCTCATTACACAGACAGCTCTGAATTATTTATACCTTGTGGTTTTACAATGTGTTCGGAGTCAGTACACAAATAATCAACAGCAAGGAAAACTGTTGTAATGTAAAACTAACAAAACACATTGCACTGCATTTCAGATTTTCAGCTTTAAGACGAGACAATTTGCGAGAAGGAGTTCAGTGACTAAACAGATGGTTGTCATAGAAAATGGGCAAATGACATAATTAAGCTTAAATGAAATTTGAAAAAAGGGGGAAAAAAACATCTTTGGACAGATGATTGCAAAATATGACTTATGGTAGACAGGTGGGTGGCACAGTGGTGCAGCTGGTAAGCTTGCCGCCTCACAGCTCAAGGGTCTCTGATTCAGTCCTGAGCTCATGGGGCTGTGAGGAGTTTTATATGTTGTCTGTGTGGGTTACCTTACAGAAACATGCTGGTAGGTGCACTGACTATGGTACATTGCCCTCAGGTGTAAATGTATGTACAGTATACAGTATATGCTGCTGTGTGATAGACTAGAGTACCATACAGGGTGTATACTCATCTTGCACCCGGTTCTCACAGGGATCACCTCAATTCTACTGACTCACATCTCAAATGATTCAAAAACAAAATTTCGAATTTGTAAATTGATGTAGCATGGCGATTTTAAAGCATACTAACAAGCTGCTGGATATTTACGAAGCTTGCAGTCTAGAGGATTTTAGGAGGTGCTGTCAGAGCCTTAAGGAGCCACACTTTACCTGAAGGACTATTTCACATACACTCCTTGTGCTGAGGCAACAGACAAGCAATAAAGGCAATGATTGTTTTTATTCTTTTAGTAGCCTTTTGCAGGGTGCAGCTCATCCGCTACATTCTATACTCATATTATAAAAAACCCCCCAAAAACGTAATGGCTATATTAATATAGTAATTATATATTAATGGTTCACCCAACTACATATGTGTGTGTCAAGTATTATAGAGGACAATCATGGAGGTGTGATAGGCTGAACAGTTTGGGCAATTCGAAGCAAGAATATGTGGATATTTAGTGCTGTCTATACAGTATATCAAAACTCTAAGATAATTATACATATACATTATACAGTGCTTCACAATTCAATACAAAATTTAGTACAAATTGCAAATGATTGCCAATAAATGATATATTTATTATAGCATTAAATTATTTGGCTATGGAAATCATTATAAAAAGTTTTGTGCACTATTTAAGATTATTTATTTCAAACCAATACTTTATTTCCAGATTTTTTCCTGTAACTTTTCCCCCAAAATACCCAACCCTGCCTGTTGTAACAAGCTGTATCTAGAAATAATTCAGTAAATATTAATGTGAACATTATAATTATTTTGACTGCTTAATCTTGGTATACTGTACCATGGTACCAGTATACCATTATCTTAATGCTTATCATGTAGTAATACAGGTTGGGGATGAGGAGCCGTTTTCAAACTAGATGTTGAGGAAGGTTGATCAGCATCTGGACCAGGTCCACGTGCTTCGTGAAGAGTTACTTCCTACAGGCCATTAGA
The DNA here is from genome assembly GCA_028566695.1 of Bagroides melapterus. Lineage (NCBI taxonomy): Eukaryota > Metazoa > Chordata > Actinopteri > Siluriformes > Bagridae > Bagroides > Bagroides melapterus. The sequence goes on from JAOTRN010000048.1 coordinate 12,563,742, forward strand.
CTTGTAAATTGATCTGTCTGATGGCCACCTCAGCTCATTTCATTATCACTTCCCTCTACTACCTTACCTTCTAATCTTACTGCACTAAGTCACTGTAGAAAAGAGACAGTCCCACTTATAACTTTCTTTAAATCTTCTATTATGAAGAAGACTACTGTGCAGTTCTTGGTTTCTGTAATGTTTACTGTTGTCATCTGTTACTGTATTGTTATTTTATAGTTTACTGCACAGTTGATTGTCTGTATTTATTGATTTCCACTGTCTGTCACTGTTACTTTGTCTGACATAGGGAACTATATATGATTCTTAAAAATGTGTGTGATGAGAAAAATGGCAAAAAAAAAAAAAAAAAGCCTTGAAGTTGAAAGAAGCTGAAGAGGTGTGAGCGAGATGAATGATAAAGTCATACATCTAAAGATACAGTACATAGTGTAGAACAGACAGAAAAAGAATGACTGTGTGTGTGTGTGTGTGTGTGTGTGTGCGTGTGTGTGGTTTAATCAAATCTAAACTGGGGTCTAAAACTCTGGAGCGTTATAGTAGACTGACAGCTTGCAGTTGCTAGGTAACTACTGCAGAAACCCCTGCTCTTGAAGTATTTAGAGCAGATCATTAAGCACCAATTTCCACTCAGAGAAAAAAAAACCTCAGGAGGTTCATGCAGAGCAGCAGCACAAAAGAGCAGAGCTGAAACATGTAGGGTAATTGTAGGTAGTTGGAGAAATTGGTGTTATAATGTTTGTGGTACGTAAATGAAGAGGTCACAGGGAATAGAGTCCCGCAGTAAATTCGTACACTTTCCACAGCATATGTACTAAATTTGCACAGAATGCAGCATTTCATTCACGTGTGTACTTTGTTGAAGATTCTCAGACTTCAATTGAATGAAGAAGAGTTTTATCAATGACAGACTCCTTAAGATACTAATTCAATGCAACCAATTTTAACCCTAATATTCCTGAATCAGTGAAACATTGGGGCAAAAAGGAAGTATTCTATTATACGATTATAGCCCATTTCTTGGGTGATGAAATATTTTAGATCTAAATGTGCCACTCACTGATAGTGGTGGTCTTGTTAAAGAGTGTGTTAAGAAACTGTGAATTACTTGTGCAGAAAAGCTTTTGTTTTTTTTTGTTTTTTTCCATCTCAGTCGCTGGTCTTAAAACAGTGCTGTTACAAAGCATTTCTTCTTGTTTATGGTCTCTTGCTCTTTCTTTCCTTCTTTCTCTGTCTCTCTCACTCTTCTCTAGAGACTGCCCTCTAAACACAGCCAACAGATGGGGGAGCAAATGCGATGTCATGTTTTTGGGACTGGAACACTGAAATATTCCTCAAGGCTGAGTTTATGATAAATTCATCCTCATTATGCATGCTGCAGGAAATAAGAGAGCGTAATCTGATGCCATGCTCATAAATAGCACAATGGCGTAAAAACAATGTGGCTCAATGACAAACAATGTGGATAAATGTCAATTATGGATGTAATGTATGCAGTTGTGGACTGACTGTATTCTAAAACATAGTTTGAGATAAATAATGCTGCCAGTTTTTCTATGTTTTTTATATATACAGTTGTATAAATATGACCAGGTCTGTGTAAACATTTAATATCCTTCATCTTAGGGAGATTTATGAAATCAGCATTCATATGCTATGTTTATCTGACACACACACACACACACACACACACACACACACACACTGTTGTAGACAGCCTACTGTTCTTGGTGTTTTTGTATTTTGTTAGTCATGGATATGTCTGTCTAGCTTTGACTGGTTTCTAATTATGGCTTTTTCAAACCCTGTCTTCTTTCAGATTATATTCTTGTGTTTTTTTCTTTTTTTTTTTCCATCCACTTTTTCTGACATGACATTCATTTTGCTATGTAAGAGAGCATCAAGGTGTTATCTTGACATTTAAGTAACTCCACAAGCATCACATGACTTATATGTTATGCATTCTTTGTAAAGTGACATTTTACAAAAAAGAAATGAAGAGAGAAAATAAGGAGAACTTCCTGCATGTGTACTAACCCAGAAAATGTATATTTCATTGTTGTGAATCTTTTTATATCTTACTGACTGAGTATAACCAATACGCATCATACTATAGACTATAGATAGGCTGGAAAGAAATATAAAATGTCAATTCACACGAATGACTAATGTTTTTAATACTCATTAATTCATTCTTATGTAAGTGTGTTTTTTATCTGGTCACAAAAAACCTCATCAGGTTAAAATATTACAGTTTTGTTTTGAGTGTGTGTGTGTGTTATTGGGCCGCAGGTGCACCCCCATCTGCACTCCCCTCAGAAGAAGAGGCAGCTGTTGTGGATGAGATATTCCCCCATGTGTCTGGCATGGAGAGCAAACCTCCACTAATACCATCAACATCACTGCACTGATGATTTGGTGCACTCTCTCTCTCTCTCTCTCTCTCTCTCTCTCACTCACTCTGCTAGGAAGAGAGAGATAGAGGCACAGAATAAACACAGCCCAGATGGGTTTACAGGAATAACATAAATGATACAAACTTAGAAGTGAAAAGTAGAGAGAAAAGGGTGAGAAGATTTTATTGTTTATTTTTAATTTTAGCCCGCTAACATTCCAATCTCCAAGAATATGAAGATCAATACGAAGTCCTCGAGCCTTATTCGGCTTGTTACTGAGAGACTTGATTTGCTTTCTATTTTGCCTCTATTATGATCAATACAATGTTTGAGTATGGTTTTATTGAGGATTATCATTTTTACAGACCATAATTTGTCTCTGTATTATGAAACACCATCTACCAGTATGAGTTTTATTTGTAAAGCTAATGACCGATCATGACGTACTGTGTACGTTGTAATGTAATGTAATATTGTCTATCGTATATCTACTACTACTACTACTACTACTACTACTACTACTAATATGCTAATTAAAGCAAAATCCTCCAGTATTTCTAGAGTTTATTTTAAGGCCAATGATGCATGTGCTGAGATTAAAGGCTCCATGAATGCTGACAAGGACACCAGCAGAGCAAACACTCTGACATCTGCATCCTCTTCATCAGCACACAGCCAGCCAACATCCGCTACAAATTTGCTTATTGAACTCCTCGACCAGTTTATAGGTTTTGATTGTAGATAAGATAAACTTTTTTTTATATATATATAATGAGGGAAAGGATTCATTATACAACCAAAAGTTTGTGGATATGACACCATTATGTGCTTCTACGCAAAACTGTTGCAGCAAAATCAAAAGCATTTGAAGTCCACAGTGCACAGGATGTTTTTGTGTGCTGTTGCTTTAAAATTTCCCTTCACTTGAACTAGGGGCCAGAACTAATCTTAATGATGATCAGTATGACAATGGTCCTGTGCACAAAACAACTTCATTCAGACATGGTTTGCCAGGATTGCAGTGGAAGAACTTGAGTGACCTCCTCAGAGCCTTGACCTCAACCCCAGTGAACACTTTTAGGATGAACTGGAACACGAGACTTTATCTACACTAGACTGTAACCCAGGCCATCTTGCTGACATCAGTATCTGACCTCACTAATGCTCATGTGACTGATTGAGCCCAAATCTCCCGAAACATGCTCCGACATCTCCGAAGTCTTCCCAGAACAGTGGAGGTTACAAAAACAGCAAAAGTGGATTAAATCTGGAATAGGATGTTCAGAAAGCACATGTGAAAGTGATGGTCAGGAATCCATAAATGTTTGGAATATGTGGTGTATAATTGATGTTCAAATGTATTTCTATGCATCAAATGACATTCTTACTATTACTTTACAATTGCCAAAGTCACATTGAAATAATTGTGTATATTTTTTTCCTTCCAGATTTCCCTAAAACAACATCAGAACTCTTGAGTTTCCAACCTCGGCACCTGAACACGTAAAATTGGTTATTTGGATTATTTGGTGTTTATCTGGACTACTGGAGTGGCTTGGTTTCAGAATTTATGCCAGGACTGTTTAGCCATCAGTCAGCAGTAGAGCGAGTGGGCAAACACTGCAGCTCCACAGAGCCGACACTCTAATTATAGAGTCCAGCATTCATTTTTTGTCATTTTGTGACAAAAAACAAAGCTTCAGTCACTACAAAGTGCTACTGAGTGCATTTTTGCATTTATTTCAGCAAAACAACATTGAGCCTGTTTAAGAGATAATATTTAAACCTTTTAAGGGGATGCTGATTGGTGGCAACATATGAGCCATTTGAATTATCCCACAGGATCAAACCACATTATATGGTGGCTCAAATCTGAATTTATTGGGTAATCAAGGGATAATGATAGCAATTTTGTATCAGAGTGAAGCAGTCATTCAGTATGAAAAATGGCTGAGCACACTATTATAGCCACGCTGCTTCAACGGCAAAATTAATCAATTATGCAGACAACAAAAACAATGAAAGAAGCAAAACTGGGTGAAAAACAAGCTTATAAAATGTTAGCATGACAAGATCATTAAGTATTTTTGTTGGCACCACCATCATTTAAAATCAAAAAGAATGACATTTTCATAAAAGTTGAGCCGTGTTTAGTCCGTCATGATCTTCAGTTCCTCCGTCTGAAACACTTTAATTACTTTATGTAGACTCCTTTACTTGTAACATTTTAGAGAGGTTTCTAGGTAGAAGCCATTTAAAAGCTTAACTGTACCAAAGCTTACCTGAAACAAACAAACCAACCAACAAAAAACATGTACATTAACTCATCTTGACATCTACACTCGAATTTTCTAATATTAACATTTACATAATATCATCCAATAAAATTCCAGTTGTCACACAGAGAGAATAAATCGTTTTTATTTACGGTACCATCATTACAGTTAGGAATTTCTTTTAGCTATAATGCTAATCTTAAATGTCTAATGTTTCAGAGTTTATTGTGACTTGCTTGTGTGCGGTCATTAAGCTATATTACAGTACACCACAGGAAAGATTGGATATGTCTATACTTGTATCCTAAGGCCAACTACATCATACGTTTGCGAATCCTAAAGGTTTATGCTTATCCCTCAGTATATTAAGACTGATGTAAAGAACACATGAAACCTTACTTTACTAACAAAATATGTAGAAAAGGTTTATTGGGCTTACAGTATCTTTAAGACTTAAAGACATAAATAAACTGAAACTTAAGATATGTATATGTATGTATATGATAATAATTGAGGTAATCTAGGAAACTTTTGCAATAAAGAACAGGCATTTTCCATACATATGTTCTTGATAATCAGATTCAATACAGTATGCAGCCCTGATATTTGAATACATCTGTGATTAGGTCCATTGTCTTGCTTTCATTTTTCAACTGTCTGGATAACAGGTACAGTAAGAAAAAAAAGGTAAGAAAATCATTGGGCATTATATCTTATTATCTATTATTGTGACTTACCAAACACAAAGAGAGTGGGTGAGGCAGAAATCATATAGTGACAAAGCAAGACCGTGATGTATTTATGCTAATAAAGGATGCAGCCCACTTAGCGGTGCAGTGCAATATCCACCATTCACAGCAGCGAAGGTCGTGATTGGTGATATTGCCACTGTGTTCCGTTGGATGCAGAGTAAAAGCTTCTATTCTATAACCCAAGCCCATCTCCACTGTCATTTCCTCACCGTGAGGCTAACAGTGGGACAGTAAATGGCAGTAGGTGCCGAGATCTCCATGGTGATAAAGACAGAGGCTCAGGGGAAAGAGTGCTGCTCAGTCAGGGTGTATTAACAAGATTTAGACACCACTTCATCGGATCAGGCACTTGCATGCATGACTCTACCTTGCCACTCAATCAAGCAGCGAGGGAGAGAATTAACTTTGAGGTTAGGTAGTAAATGTGAGTTGATTTTTTTTATCTCAAAGGTTAAACATTGAACCATGTCTCCATGTCTCCTGGGATTTAGTTATACAACAGTCTCAGTATAATCAGACTACAAAATGAGTAAACTAACCAAACGAATTTAAAGCACTAGTAAAGCTGAAAAAACTAATTATAGTTCTTGTTAAACAGTCTACCACAAAAGGCATGTACTGGAATGTACAACAGGAGTTCAAATTAGCCATGTTCATGTGTCTCAGAGATCAATACAACAGACATATTAATCAAAGTGGCTCCACAGAGGTAAGTGTTTGTACAGCAGTTAGTTATTGCTTAATTTAGGCAGAGGGGAAAATGCATTGATGCTAGTGCAATGAATTTCATCCAGATTCTAAACGAGCTCAGGGATTTATAATGATCTTGCAAATTTCAGTTGTTTTTTTTTTTCCTTTAATGCAGGGCTGATAGTTCTAAAAACCATTAAGATCCACTTAGCTTACATAATTTTCCTTTTACAAAACTGTTTTGATGAACTGCCCTTGATCCCAATTTGTGGAAGAATGAAGCTTACCCTGTCTCTTAAAATCTTAAAAACAATTATAGCCAAGCTGAGAAAAATGAAAGAAGGTAATATATTCGTCTAACATTACCTCTCCAAGTAAACATGCATTTTAACATAATCTAAGAAACACTTTTACACAAGACAACAAAAGAACAAATAAAATAAATAAACATCAGGCATGTTGTCCAATCATATGGCTTGGTGCTCAGATGACCAGCTTGTCTTGGCAAATTTGATTCGCTCTTCAAATAAACGTGCCTAAATAAAACATGCCTGATAGCAGATCACTGCATTAACATGCGCTTTGTGTTCCAAAACATGCCAGATTGTGCTTACAAATCACAACCTGAAAGAGTTAGCTCGCTGCATGTCTACCCACAAGTCTCCATGAATGTGCTTTATTCAAGTTGTCCTCTTTTATAATTTACTAGGCAAAAGATTCTGTCCATGCTAGCAAGACTAAGGGAGAAGTATAGTACAAATTTGTGGATGCTCGTGCCACCTACGTGAAGCGATCTGAGTTCATCTTTCGTAATTTGGGTGGCAAATGTCCGTCCATACGTCCTCCACCCCCTCCCCCCGCCAATCGCTGCAGCTTAGGAGGCAAATCTGCAACAGATTGGCTGATGGGCTCAGCATTTATTTTGGCGCTCTTAGATACATTCTTTTCTTCAGAGACACCTGGCACCGAGCTGATGCGCTGCAGCTTTGTGGACAGGTCTCCCAAACTGTAGGTCATCTCAGATGTAGTGGAACTCATTCGGAGCAGCTTCCTTGGCATCCCATCTCGTCCCGTCATCTTCTGCAGCTTGGCTGGGAGCTTGGCGGTTGTCTCTGTATCCTCCAAAAGCTCCAGGCAGTCCAGAGAGTTGTTCTTCTCACCACTGTTACACAACGACGGAGCAGTGAGCGGCGAGGACATGAGCAGGGCCTCGTCCTGCTCTTTTACACTGTAGGGTGGAGTGGGGACTTCAAATGTGGCATGGAACTGAGAGTAGTCCACCTTGAAGAATCCCTCCTCCAGAGAGATGACAGGGAAGAACCGATGGCCCCACAGCACCTCATCTTCCGTGTATGATGTCCTCGCTTGGCAAGTCATGCCTGCAGAACAAGATATGGAGAAATAATGAAATTTACACATCACAGAGATTAATCAAGCAGAAATAAGACCAATGCCTCATCAAAGCCCAGCAGAATATTAGAATTCAAAAGCCCAGTGGAAGCCTGCCATTTGTACGACCAATAACTAACCCAATTCATCAAGCAGAGATTGAAACCGGTTTTAGTGGTTAATGAAAAACATTCACAATGAAACAGCAGTGCCTTTGTGAAGCCAATGAATATGGATGCATAACATGCACGTGGGCTCACTCATCCAAGTAATCAATTACTGCAACACGATGAAAAATGATACATACTGTGCATACGTTCGTATCACTTCAAAGCTATAAACCTATGACGTGACAAAAATCCCCTCAATGTTAGACAAAAGAACTTGGAATATGCAATAATGTGATTGTTAGAGCATTAGTCAAATCAGTCAAAAGACACATCCAATTACTCATTTGGCAACCTGCCATAGGACTCATGCCACAAAACCACAGCCATGTTACACAACAGTGTTTACTTCAAAGCTGTCTCTGGATATTTCTACAAAAATATGGCAGAATAAATGTGTTGTTGTAATTACACAAAGAAATATACTGTAGTACCATAGCATTAAATTATTAAGTATAGAAAATAGAATTAAAAAGAGCCACTCATTACCATCATGAGCACGGAGAGAGATTCAGCAAGATTTCGAGTTCATCCATGGTTTAATTTTCTCACATTTAAACTAAACTCAAACTCTCATTATTTAAAAAAAAAAAAAAACTCCCACTGAGGTAGAAAGCATCTATCATATTACATGAGATGTTATTGAACATCGGTATGCTAGGAGGATAGGAATACAGACAGACAAGAAGATGATACACTACACCTGATAGACTGCGATGGACTTCTTAAATTCAGTCAGTTTAATTCTATTTCAACAAAGTTAATGCGGTGCAGCTCAGAGCATAATACACACAAAAGGACATGGACATGCTCACGTAATTGCATTTATACACTACCACAATGTCTCTGAAATGTAGGAGTTTAAGGCTTCCATATTTTACAGGGCAATAACATAAAGAAACAACTCACAGAGTCTGACAGACAAAGCAACAGCATCCTACAGGGCGTTGGTCAAGGAACAGTGCGTTCTTGATTTTGTGTCCCAGCTATTGTGGCATAAAACATCTATTCTTCTTTATGAGGCAGATCTAGAGTAGTAGATGTTCTAATAATAATATAATATCTAGCCCAATCAGGTTTCATTCTGAAAGTGTCACAGCTTTAACACCCGAAAACAGTTAATCACATATTTTATGTATGGGGGAACGCATCATAAAGAATTCAGGTTTGTAATATGAAAACTGCAGAAAATGACTACACATTTATATTAGACCGTACACATGTTGCTTTCTGCTTACCTCTCAGTCATTATTACTAAAGTGATCGCTTTAAAAATAAACTAAAAGTAAAACTGTACTTTCTTCACTAACTGCACACCCTCTCTCTCCAAAGAACAAATTCAATTACTTGAACCTCTCACTCATAATTGCTCAGGTCACAACAACCAATGAATGCAAATGGAGCCAGGGGCAGCAGTGGCTTAATCTTAATCTTTGCCTCTTAATCTTCCACTATAACAACCATCCAAGCTCCATTGTGGCATTGCCACGTAAAAACAAATGGAAGGTTAAGATAATCAAATTACTTAAGCGGATTTACACCAACAGACCGGACGAGAGGCCAGGGCTCAGGGAACTGGCCTCATGAGATTCAGTCAAAACACTACATCATTAGTTATATTCCACAGATGTGGAGCCTGAACGTACAGTACACACAACTGACACGATGAAAGTCATGCAGACGTAAACATTCAGTAAGACAGTGAAACTAACACAATGTTTGCAAGATAAATATTCTTTTTTTTTTTTACATTCATGAACCTATATCTAGGTTTCACTTGCTTGCCTCAGACTGCTACATAAAAACACAGAAGGCTCAAACAGAAGGCAAAAGGCTATAAATAGAGAAAGTAATATGAAGGGATCACATAAATCATTTCCTCACATGAAGACTTGCAAAGGCCATGTGCTATCAGCACAGTACAGGCTTCTTTATTCCTAGAGACTTTTTCGCGGGTATGGTGTTACAACGCCGCCACTTTCATAAAGTACAAAATTACTTTCCGTGAGGGCAGACCTATCCTCATCAAAAATCCATTTTACTATCATGGCTTTTCCCTCTCCTCTATGTACTGTGAAATATCACACACACACACACACACACACACACACACAGAGGAAGAGAGAGAGAGAGAGAGAGAGAGGGAGAGAGAGAGAGAGAGAGAGAGAGAGAGGGCAGAAAAGGTGTTTTGTGTTTGTTCATTTAAATAAATTGGACCATGAGCCATCACATGATGCTGACAAAAGTGCTTATAACC
>JAOTRN010000048.1:12725666-12737776 GCA_028566695.1 Bagroides melapterus
ATACCCACTACAACACACACAACCCCACCCCCCCCGGGGGGGGGGGGGGGTCCAGGAGGAGGAGAGAAAAACATAACTCTCTCTCTCCCTCTCTCTCCTTCTCCCTCTCTTTTTCATGGCCCTTCTTCTTTTCACTGTCTGCCTCTCACCGCCTTTTATCTCTACCACTTCTGTCTCTAACAGTGTTGCTGGGCCCCCACTGTCTCTCACAACTATTTTCTCTCCTCTGTCCTTTTTTCCACTTGTATTTGCTTACAGCTCTTGTGCCCTCCTCCTCTTTCGCTCTCGTTTTAACTGTACTTTCTGTTTCTTTCGCCCTCGTACTCATGCTGCTGAAGATCAGAGTGCGCAATACCAGGAGGGGGGGTTGGCTGGGTGTGTGTTGGCTGGGTGTTTTCTCTCACCCTGTTTTCTCTCACCCTCACATGTACTATTGCCTGATTTTAAAGAAATAACAAGAAAAAACAAAACAGAGCTCTATTTCCAGAATATAAAATTGTTTTCACCTTTCCATGACAGACATGGTAGGTAGAGCATATCACATTAGAGGTAATGCATTAGATAAGCAACTGGTCTAACTCCTGTAGCCATAACGGTGTTAAGTGTGAACAGCTCTGCTGATGAACCCTTTATTCAGTATTCTACTCAGCCTGAGTTCATGTAGGAAATAAACTCTTCATTCACCACTAATCTCATCGATGGTAACATCTGCATGGTTTTGTATGCCTTGTCCTATCTCCTACGTCTTTACCTCCATCTTCATTCATTCATCATTCTCTTGTCTCTCCTGTCATCATCCATCTGCTCTCCTGTCACCTCGTACTGGCAAAACCCCTTGAGGAGAAAACTTTCCACCCAGTATACACTCTCTCCTTCAGAAATGTACACTTCTCCTGAACTCAGTAATAAAACACAAAGCTTGGGGTTGTCAACTTGTTCATTCCACATTTCCTCAGACACACAACATCTCAAATGACCATTACACAATAAGTGAAAAAAAAAAAATCCTGGAGCTACTCTGGGGTCTGAACTATTGGGGTCTGGATTTTTTGTTTGTTCAGCGTGTGAGATGTGTTGCAGCGCTGCAGCAAATCACAACTGACCTTCCTGGTGACGGCTGGGTCCAGATAACTCTTCAACTTCTGGATGTATGTGTGAGGAGGGTTTTTCACTTGAAATCTTTCCTAATGGAGAAAAAGACATGGTTACATGAAAGAAAGCACAATGTAGGAAAGCGGAACAACTAAGCAGCAGTGTAGAAATTAGTAGCATGTGTTGGTATTTATGATAAAGCTGTGTTGCGGTTTTAGCACATACAGTATCATACAATTAAACTTCATTGTATAACTGACTGAAAACAAGGTGGAAGAGCAGAGCGCTAATCACAAATTTCTGAGCTACACAACTCATCACCTGATGTGACTTGATGGAGACACTATGCAAATCCAGTAGAATGAATTTATGCTTCTGAAAAGTGAGGGAAAATTTCGCTGGAAAAGTGAGGGAAAAGTTCGCTGGAATAGTGACGATCGTCTACTTCGGTCTACCTACAAAAATGAACTAAGAAATAACTAGCATGTAGCTCAGTTATATTAATGTTTTATAATCAAACAATTATACATCATACAAAACTTTTCTTTGTAACAGGTTCGATGTGGCATATATGTTGAGAGAGGAGGTCACAGTGGGCATGTTCGCTGTGGTCTGAGTCCAAGTGTGATCGCTGTTGGTCTGGTTTCACACTCATTTACATTTACAGCATTCAGCCTTATCCAGAGTGACATTCATATCTCATTTTTTTTTATACAACTGAGCAATTCAGAGTTAAGGGCCTTGCTCAGGGGCCTAGCAGTGGTAGCTTGGTGGAGCAAGGATTTGAACTCACAACCTTCCGATTAGCAGAACGACATAACCATTAGGCTACCACATACCACTTAGCGCTTGATTCTATCGAACCCCGATGTATTTGCGTTCATCGGACATTGTCACAAATGTGCATGAATTATTATACTGGCACCTCAACTCTTCTGTCCCCTAACGTTCCCCTGCCACGCTTAGTACACGTGTGTTATGGAAACAAATGACGACATCAGCTAAAACATATGCATAGTTTATATGAGTATCAGTTGCGTTCCCATTTACAGGAATCACAGCACGCTTCCAGTGCAACTGAACTCGCACCACCTACAGATCAGGTTCAATTACCACGCTGTGTTTCTGAGTCCACATAACAGCTTGCATGTTAATAACTGTTCCTGCAAACCCCCAGTGTGAAAGCCCCATAATATTCTTAAATAAGTCTAAAAGCATAATGTAGCTCCTATGTAGAATGCAGTAGACGGTCTTTGCTTTTCTTTAGCTGCTGTGTTTCTGGTCTGCATCTGTGTTATTACTAGGCTATTCCTAATCAGAATCAGAATCAGAATCAGAAAAAGGTTTATTGCCAGGTACAGCACAGGGATCATCAAAGAGCACTTTACAGTACTAGGAATGTAGTACTGTAGGACTAGGACTGGAAATAAGAAAAATAATACAAATTATATTTCCCACATTTCCCACAAATTATATTTCCCACATCAACAGCACTGATATTTAATAGTAGTGTTTGAGCGGGCGTGAGATGGTTTAACTCAATTTGTATGTTTTTTTTGTTTGTTTGTTTCATGTTTTAATTTGTAATGGTAGAAAACAATATGGAAAAACAGATGATTTGCCAACTAATAAAATAAATTAATAAAAAAAAAGAAAAAGTTTGGAGTTTTAAACGTATGTTCGTCATACTCTTCCGACTGTTGGAAAAGTCGTCCCGTTTGTTTGGCCTTGGTAAGGACATTTCACAGATAACAATGGTGTTCCATACACAATAACAGGAAAAACGACAGGCCCCAGGAAACCTCAAAGCAAGACCCTAACACACCAAACACACCTAACACACAGCACTAATGGTGATGTTAATATACACTACCTTTTCATTTTCATTTATTTTTGCAGACATGTTTATCCAAAACAAATCACAAAAGAAGATCCAGACATCGATTTATCTGATTGACAGAGAGAGCTTTCACCCTGGCACCGTGGTCTCTCACCGTGGTCCCAAACCTGTGACTAACTAGAAAAGGTGGTCTGGGTTCGGCTGCACTGGCACTGGGTCTGTGCTGTGATGTAGATACTGAGCATTAAATCAGACTTGTGGAAATGTTCTTTATTCACTAATATGACCATCCAGGGAGCATTAGAGAGTTAACAGAGTGAGGCTACATGACATCAGTACTCATTCATGCAAATGTCAACAGGCCTGATATAACTAGAAGCAACCTGGTGATTTGGGAGAGGAAAAACATGAGAAAAAGTATGTGGCTTTGACTGGAGGCCTCTGGCCAAGGTTAAACAGTGGCTTAGAGGAGCATAAATTGACATGGATTTATACGTGCTGCTGTTGCTGTGTACTTTATCCACATCGAGCTTAGTCTGTACACGCAGTCAGGTGGGGTAGAATGAGAGCAGGATTTGAGTCGTGAAATCAAACGGCTCACCTGGTCGCAGATGAGCTCCCACTTCTTCTCGTTGTCATACTGACGCAGTAACCGGGCTTTGTCTGGAGGCAAATTCATAGAATTCTAGAAAAACAGAACAAAAACAACAGAGAAATGGATGAAGAATTTCAGATCAAGAGGCATTATAATAGGCATGAACTAAATGAAGGTATCACAGATATTCGGGGCTTTGTAAAGACATTACAGAGTGACACAGGGTAACAGAGACTTGTGGGGGAAAGATCTGAGCTGTCGGAAAGCATAATTCTATAATAATACTGAATAAATTAATTGTAGCTGTAGGACTGTTACTGTAGACTGCAAATATCTGCTCTATGTCTGCCTCAAAATCCAGACGGTGCATTTCCACAGGCGATGGTTTTATTTGTTGCACGCTTGCTAGTGTTAGGTTAAAGTGTTGGTCTATCAGTCGGAAAGTTGTAAGTTCAAATCCCCGCTCCACCAAGCTACCACTGCTGTCCCCCTGAGCAAGGCCCTTAATTGCTCAGTTGTATAACAAAAATGAGACATGAATGTAAGTCGCTCAGGATAAGGGCGTCTGCTAAATGCCATGAATGTAAATGTAGTGTATGAGTATTAAATCCCTCTCAGTGCTACCCATGTCACTTCAAAATAAAAGCACACACAAATTTAATAATCACATTTTATATCCCACTCACAACTCACATAAGCAGAAAGCTGTGTGTCAGTATAAATCTTATGCTTAGCTCAGCAGTATACAAAAACTGAGATTCTTATGTATACAGCTCACTTCCTCCTGAACTTCCTCTGGACTAAAACAATGTTACAGCGAGGTGTGTACTGTGTGATAGAGGTTTTATATACAGAGCTAACTGCTGTGATTACATTACAACACCCTGAAAACACAAATGTTACCCTCTTTTTATCCTTTTAAATCTTAATTTTTTTTTATTATTAATTTCAAGTAAGATTTTATATATGTTTTCTACTCTAACCTTTTTCCTGATCATCTGTATAAATCTATATGTCATATATCTATATTGCAGGAAGTGACTGGGATGACTACAGCTTTGTTTTTCCCAGTTTAAACTTGAGAATCCACACACAAACACACACACACACACACACACACACACACATACACACACACACGTTAGTTCCAAACCTGAAAAAAATAAATAAATCAAGCTCTCCTTCCTTTTCCGCTCTTACACAATCCCCTTTTCCCTTCTGCCCTACTTTTAAACATCTGCACCATGGAACTCCCCAGAAATACTGCAGTCAACATCAACATTTGGCTCCAAATCTCCTCCTGAGCCTTTCCTTCGTATTTTATCCTCCACGCTTTTTCTTTTTCAGACTTTCCCTTTCTCATGCTGCTTCACTTCCCACCTCTGTTATACTAGCTCTCTTTTCTCGTTGCACTCCACCCTTCAGAGCATGAGGTAAAAATGAAAGGAATAATAACAATCGAACTGTCCTGCCCTGTCACTCAATCTGACATATACACCAAAACCATGAAACAAGAGGAGTAATTGGTGCTGCTTTAAAGTGTGTAATCGCTCATGCTCATGCCCCGCCCACTGCCCAAAGCACTTTGTAAGGTTGTCTCTTTATATGCGGAGAAAAAAAAAACCCAACTATTTCTCATGTGTTTTCAGCTGTAAACCTCTACTGTTTTCCACTGCAGGGCTGGGCATGAGAGCACTAGAGAAGCGATCAGGATGTTGTCTTTTCCAGCCTCATCACAGGGGCTCTAGGGGTTGGAGAAAACCGCCACATGGCATTTAAACAGCAGCAGATGAGCTCCACCAACAATCTGCCTGGAGCTTCAAGGATACGTGGATATGGCTGCATTTTGTCCTACCATTAAATCATAAAATAAAAATGGGAACGTTAATAAAAAAAAAAATCAAAGTGCTTATTAAATGTATTAACCCTTTCAGCTTCACTTTGGAGTCATAAAATCGAGGACGCAAAGCATCAAGCATCAGGTAGATGATTTGTCAGAATTTTGTAAAGCCTCTGTGAAGTGATTTGGTGATGATGATGATGGGTGTCAAGTGAGGTAACACTGGTGCCGTGTTCACAATGGCAACCGCATGGTCTGAAAGACGTCCCGAACTTGACGCACAGATTGAGACTGGAGGCGTGTGAATCCAGCAGATGCAGACAGAATCACAAACACACACCAGACCTGGGAGCGGCAAGTCAATATGTATCATGAGATTAAATCATGCCCTGTTAGAAAACCAATGAGAAAAGCATTCAGACAAACAAGCAGACAAATCCACTCACAGGTCCAGTAACCACAAACTGGCATTAACAGACATTTACCATCACATTAATCCACATAAATCTGATAAAAGACATGCTCAAATTAAGAAGCCTTAAGAACGGAATATTCAGTGGAGGCGACTTGTTATGTTTGGAAATCGGGACGGAGATCAATGTCCGTAATGTAGTTTGCAGAAGAAAAAAAGGAGAAATGTCTAATGCTTAAGCATAAATCTAATCCCGAGTGCAGTATTTAACCGAAAATAGTGAAACGTATTTCAATTACGCAAATCATAAAGAAGAGAAGTAGAGAAACTGAACTTCTGACCTTGCCTTCAACTCAGGACACAGATGGAGGAAAAAAGAAGTGGGAGAGAGAAAGAGAGGGAAAAATGAAAAGGAAAGAATGAGAGGGCTACTAGTCCTTATATAACACAAACCTTTGCTTACTTTATAAACCAGAATGAATAATGAAGCTGAGTCTGAATTATACAAACTGAAATAAGGGATGTTTTAACATAACATACAGTCCAGAGGCTTTCACAATAACACGTCAATCTGTGGACTGTGTGTTACCTGAGTTTTAACTGGCTCGTAGTGGTCAGCACCGACCTGCCTGAGCTCTCACCGCCTACAAATTATATCATTCCTCTTCAATATAGCACTAAATACAAGCCAGAAAAAACTACACAGCAGCCATATGTGGTAATTAAAAAAAAAAGAAGTAGTTCACACAATCCGTTTTTATTCTGAGTAGCAATAAATTCTATGTTGAATGGGGTCTTTGGCGTTACAGCCTCCATGTTGCTTCATGTTCACAGATAAGCATCTAGCAGCATGCTGAAACACACTGTGTATAATTTTGCAGGTTTGTGTATCAACTATGATACTAAAACATTTATGTGTAGCCTGCTAACACTCTACAAGTTCCAACACACACGCATACTTCTCGCTAACGTGTGCTGAAGCAAGATTTGCTACTTGTTCAAAATAGGCTCCAAGGATGTTTTAAATTAGTTAATGGACGGCACAAACTCTAAACCCTATTGCCTTAGTGCTTCATATCACTCTCAGTGACCAGCAAATGTGAAGTCTACAGCTACTGTGTGTAGGCTTGGGTGTGTACTCAGGCAGAAACAACTGCAATTGGAAAAAATAAATACAGCGTAAAAAGATGATCAATCTTGATAGAAGCCTAATTAAAAACTGTGTCAGCTACAAAATCCATCTATAAAGTTTTGAACCAATCACTGCACGCTGACTTCAGCTGACGTCACTTCGGCTTGGTTAGTTAAGTATCATTTTAAAAAGAAAATAGTGCTTCTTTGTTTTTTTGTAAGTAATATGAAGTAACTTTCTGTAACTTGGAGCAAAGGAAGATTTTGACTTAATGCTCAGCAAGGACCAAACAACTATAATAATATGACACTATAATAGGTGAGACAAATAATACATTTACTAGCTGGCTGAACAGGTAAGTAAAAGCTCAGGTCTCATGTTGTGGTGTTGCTTGGGAACAGAGCAGGTTAAAAAAAAGGGGATAGCTAATGTAATATAGTAATGTATGGTGAGCTAGTTTGCTGGCTAAGTGGATTAATACAGAATAAAGGGACACGAAATACGATCGTCGATCCTCTTCTGGCGTAGTTTCTAATGTTGCGCATTGTGTTTGCATGTAATGTTCAGCACTGGGTGGTGGAGTTCTGTCCTCTTGTTACAGATAAAAGATAATACACCTGAGTCTGGAGAGCGTCTTTATTTTTTGTCGGCATGTTTTACTGGGAAATGAAGTGACTACATGTAGTTGAAAGGGGGATTTTTTTTCTTTTGCTTGATATTATCTGTGTTTCCACAAACCATGTTGATCTATGCACACTGATTCACGTTATGCAAACCGGTGTACGCACAACCGGTATCACGTTTCAGCAGGTGTGTAGAGGAGCAAACGGTGGGATTCAGATGGATTCGCTAGAGTTAGAGGAGTGAGGTGTCTGATAATCAGCTAGGAATCTAATTAAACACACAAAATCTGCTGGTCCCTAGTGCCTGGGCTACTGATTTTTCCACCCTTACATAATTATGCAGTGTTGGTTATATCTTAATATCTGTTAACTTCACTACTTCAACAGAAACCAATTCATGTCATAATGAATTCATTAATCATGCCAATGCTCCTATTTATTTATTGCTCAAATATTCATTAGGGAAAAATAGACACATATTATTTATAATTATTATATATATTACGGTAAAGCTGTTTTGCTGAACCGCTGTTACTTAATTTTAATAGCTAGTAAGCTATTAGCTAATAACCTTCTAATAAAAACTGTTCTGCCTCTGAGGCACAGCTGCCTTCAAAACGTTATTCAGAAATGACATTAACGAATAATCCCAAATCAAATGTGACTTTCTGCACCATGATTTAAAAATGTAAAACTAATTTGTTTTAAAAAAATAGTCAGTGTAGATTTCTCTTCATTTCTAGCTCCTTTTGCTCTTCCATCTTTGCTGTAATCTTTCCTGTTTCCCTTCCCTCTCTCTTGACTGAAACACTTGGCTGTACTTTCTCACATTATTGTATTTCCTTAGTGTTTCCTGAGGCGGGTGGAGAGCGAGACGAGCAGCCAGACACCGTCTGTCCCACGGCTGAAGAAAAGCGTCCTCTCTGCTGGCCAGACAGAGTGAGATGAGAAAACCACCAGGCAAACAGAAGAGATGACAAGAGTTTGGTTAATAAAATACTACACCATGGCAGTCTGTTAACATTCTTGGCCTGTGTCCCATCTCTAAATTGTACATACTGCACATCACCATGCTCAGAGAGATCATTAAAATACTTTACAGGGACGGCAAACTTTTCTCAGTTTTATTCAGGCAAGCCCTAGACTGGAAAGTTATCTCCAGTTATGCTCAATCTTGTGCGGGCCTGGCTGGCTGGCTGAGTTAGTTTCATCCCCTAATTAGTGCAGTGTATTTGTGGAATCTGGTGAATGTCTGAGGGTGCACAGATGTCCCTCGTCTGTTTTAGGATAAGCTGTGTAATCCTCCCTCCAACCCCCACTGCAGGATCATAAGATGAAGCACATGATGTTTTATGTTTGTGGATTTGGACATTTTATCGTGTATTTAGACACATATTAGATGAAGCATTTTCTTGCACAGATCAACTGTCCATTTCCTATATAGCCATTTCTCTTAATATCCAAAGAGGAGAAATGAAAACAGACTGGTTTCTAAATGAAAAGACGAATATGATTATGATGTGTAATCCTTTTATCCACTGTAGAGTTCATCTAGTCCGCTGTATCTTTCCACCTCACTCCAGTCTGAGTGTGGTGAAGTGCGCGTTCCGCCACTTTCGCTCGGTGTCGGAGAACTTTAATAGAAAAGTGATGAGATCATGCTTAGTCAAATATCTATTCCACCTGTAGCATCTGTTAGTGTCATTCTCCTCTACAGGCAATGATAAACCTCTCTTTGTTAAAGCTATGAAACTTGAGCTCTAGTGGGTTTGTACGTTCTGCAATTCCTGTAACTTTCATGTCTCTCTATCTGCCACTCTATCTGTCTTTAATTTACCTACTCATTCACCCACTCATAAAACGTAATTACTTGTGTCTTTAGTGTCCAAATCCTAAAACAGCACCATATCTGCAACTCCATCCAGGATGTCTAGACTACCGGTTCTTTTTCTAAGCTTGGTGAATCAGCTGTAGGCAGAAGTGTTTTGAGTTTCTCACAGTGGACTGCACGTAGAACTGACACCAAGGATGTCTGTGTGACATCAATCAACTTTTTCTCAAAATCCAAGCATCAGATTTTGAAAGTGTTGGCAGCTTTTTCACAAAAACATAAAATTGGGAAAAATACTACAGTCTACAGTAGGTAAAATATATAGCTAAACGTTTGTGTGCCTTTGCCCATCACACTCATATGTGTTTGATGAACATGCCATTCCAGATTTTTTCCTCTACGCTTCAGGGAAGGTTTTCCACTAGAGTTTGGAGCGTGTCTGTGGGGATTTTTCGTCTTTCAGACAAAAGAGCACTATTGAAGTCCGGCACTGCTGGTAGGTGAAGAGTTCTGGGGTGCAGTTAGTGTTTGGGTGAGTTCAGAGCTTGGGCCACTTCAACTCCAACTTCAACTCCAACTGCAGCAAACCATGTCTTCATGGAGCTTGCTTTTGTCATGCTAGAACAGGTTTGGACTTCTTAGACCAGAGAAGGGAAACTGTAATTCTTCAGCAAACAAAGACAAGTTCCTTATAAATGTGTGCGTCTAAGTTTACAGGAATAGTTTTGGAAAGGTTCGGGTACGTTCGGGTACGATGGTCAAATGTGTAGATATGGTATATGTTTTATCACTTAGCACTTAAAGCACAATAATAAGCCATATTCAGACTGGATCATTTTTACACAAGAAAGTAGAGTCATTGAGCTATTTTTGATAAAATTCTAAAATTAGGAATTTTGTGTCTCAT
The DNA here is from genome assembly GCA_028566695.1 of Bagroides melapterus. Classification (NCBI taxonomy): domain Eukaryota; kingdom Metazoa; phylum Chordata; class Actinopteri; order Siluriformes; family Bagridae; genus Bagroides; species Bagroides melapterus. Next base: position 12,735,939 of record JAOTRN010000048.1, read on the forward strand.
GACGGAATACTTTCCAAGTCAAAGAAACAAAGAAATGGCCCATGTAACTATATTCCATCTAAATGGTGGTAAAGATTTTGTTACAGCCTACATTCCTGTTAATGATCTTCTGACCAGAGGCCCTTCAGCAAGCAGCTACAATGAATGTAAAAAAGAAAAAAAAGTGGCGTTTATGTAGTACAGTTCTGATGTGACGATCATGTGAACATCCTGGAGACACTCCTATTGACTGTAATTATTTACAATGTCCTCGAGCGGTGTTTTTTTTAACTGAGTAATGTTCTACCTGATTAGTCCTTCATAGCCTCCTTATAATTAGGGGAGGCCTGTTATGACATGATGGATGTTTTGTGTGAGGTGTAAGCACTACTGTGAGTAGGCCCAAGCCCAGATTACACACTTCCTGTCCGCAGCTGATGGCTGCAGACTGATAACCTGGCACAGAGTCACCCTGAGGGCATAATGAAGACATCTATACAATGAGCTGCTGTCAGTGCCAATGAAGTGTCAGTGACACACCTACTCAGTCATTCAGGAGGCAAACTGCTAGGTGGTACTTTTTATTCAATCTAAAAAAAGATGATAATAAATGTTATGCTTTAACCGCTGCCTTCTTACTTGCCGACGTTCACTTGCACTTGTCTTCCAATATAACCTCTTATCGTGTTTTCCAGAGGTTACTTGATGCCTTCTGTATAATTATTGTCTAGTGTTCTCGAGTGGTATAAAGACACGGTTGCGCTAGTGTCTTAAGATTTCAGGCTAAAATTTTGAGTTTGAACCTGGAAAGGTTTGGTTATAATATTAACAACTATAAAAGCTACTCGACTCTTAGCAATGGATGGGTGTGGCTTTGGATTCAATCAATCTGAAATAAAATAGTAGAACCTTATTCTGTTAAATTCCAAATGCATGAGATTAATTAAGCCACGTTCAGAACACTTTAAAATGAATCTTTTGCCAAGCTTTACATAAAAGTGCATTATAGCCTTTAAAACGTAAACCTTTCAGTGTGTATGTAGAGTACAAAGTATTATCACTGACGTAAACAACCGTTATCACCTCCTCATGACTGCTTCACAGTTGGGTTCTTTACATTTGTGTTCTATCATCAAAACCTCCTCCGCTGTTGGTCTTTTCTTAATGTCGGTCAGGAAATTTGCTTGACTTGTTTGTCATGTGGAATAAATGATGATGCCCTCGAGCCGGGTCCAGACCAGAAGCACTGTGATTAATAAAACTGTGACCAGGTTGGTATGTGGTAGAGAAGCACAAAGTTGGTACGGCTCTGCAACCATGACTAGCTCTGTCCTTCCTGCCTCAACAGATAGACCTGCTCCCTGAAATCTCCTGTCCCAGTAATAAGCACAGTTTAGCAGCATCTTAAACATAAGGAAATAAAATGATTAGTATTTAGTATTAGGCTACGACTGAGCAGTGGGATCTTGAAGCCAAAGACAAAGGGTGTCACTGCCTGACCTTTATTGCACATAATCACCATTTTTATAGCGGCTTTCACTTTCACTGAAGCTTCGGTCGAATACGACGACAAAAATAAGTGAGGCTCAGCTATGGAACTAGTTCAACAATTCACTAAACATACACACACGCATCTGGGACTGATTTAAGCGGTGAGGAAAGACACTATTATCGCAGTAGTTGCCCTGTTAAAGGGTGTTTAATGATGTTTAGAGAGCGAGGCAAGCTGTGACAGACCCACACAGCTTCGGTTCACTTACCTGTGTAACATCATTGACTGGAAGAGATATATATACAGTATATATTTATAAGCCTGTCATTTAACTCTAAACTTGATAACAAAAAAAATCTAAAAAAAA
>JAOTRN010000048.1:12908903-12924382 GCA_028566695.1 Bagroides melapterus
GATTTGAAGTAATAACCTTTCAATCAGAAAGCACAAAGCACTTCACCTCTCACCCACTACGAATACCACTGATTTATACAGTATACAGAACACTCACTGGTCACTTTAATAGGTACACCTGTCTGTTTATGTGTTTAGTATGTCAGCCAGCACCACCATCACATGCCAGCATCACCTGACCTTTTTTAATTTCAGCTGCACTTTTTCATTGATCCTATGGCCACTGAAGCCACTAACTAGAATTTATTTAATGCACCGCTGCCACATTGTTGTCTGATTGGATAATTACAAATTTATAAAAACTATGTACTGTTGTTCTTATTAAAGTGTCCTGTAATTATGTATTGCTCAATAAATATCGTGAGTGTAACCTGACTGCACTGTCCTAGGAGACTTTTTTGCAGTCTAGGAGCTACACTTTGGCCAGCAAGGAACCACAGGTGCACATGAGGCAATACAATAATCTCTAATATCTGGGGATATTCATGGAGAGGTTTGTCTTACAGATGGATGTTATTATGTGTGAAAAAAGAATGTGTGATCATTTGTTTTAGAGTGACAGTGTCATTGAATCAGACAAACAGAATGGTTTAGAAGGGCTTCTATATTCAGCTTATATAATGTTTCCCTGTTTCCTGCTTCTGAACACGTCGGTGTTAACAGTACATTTCTCTATATCTGTAATGTACATGCTGATAGCAGACTAACAAATATTTGTGTCTCATGGATCAGAACACCTACACTAACGCTGACAAGCTCCTCGAGGCAGCCGAGCAGTTGGCTCAGACGGGCGAGTGCGACCCGGAAGAAATCTACAAGGCAGCGCGGCACCTAGAGGTTAGGATCCAGGACTTTGTAAGAAGGGTGGAGCAGCGGAAACTCCTGCTGGACATGTCCGTCTCCTTCCACACTCATACCAAAGAGGTAAACTTTCCTTTGGACTTGAAGTTCTTTATTAGGACCTCTTTACAATAACTGAAACCTTATATCAGCTAAGTGCAGAAATTTCTCCATGATAGGAAACCTAATGGAATAAGTAGGTGTGCTGGGTAATGTAGTCTGCAGGTTTATGGACTTTCTGGTAACCATAGAGACAAACATACCAACCATTCATGGGGATAAGGTTAAATTACTTAAGATTGCTGACTCTTTCCCCTGTTTAACACTCACTGATCAGTACCAGATGTGACATTGTTTTACTGCAGAACGTCTATGCGTCTGTGTGTTTGGGTCTGCATGTGTTTATGAGCATGTTTACTGATAAAAAATGAAACCTTGTCAGCACTGAGACAGAACAAAACTAACTGCTACTGGAATCAAGTGACACATTTTGATCTTTTCAGCTTCACACACTGATTTCAGTGAAGGACACGCTATTACTCATGCAGCCGCAGCAAAGTAAATATTTTATAAAACAGAGCAGGCACCATCTGTCCCAGCTGAGTGGATACCATTCATCTCATTGAGTTCTCTTAAAACAAGTCCCCTGTATGACTGTCCCCCTGCTTGGCTTCTGTAATGGAGATCTCATTTATTTTATAGTGCGGTTGATGGATGGGATTTTAGGCTAGTCTCTGTGATTGTGGCGCTTATAAAGGCACTGCTCTATCAGACACTTTAGGGATGCTGGGTTGCTCTGGCTGGATCTCTGGAGGTTATGCCATGCTGAGGCTGGGATTATGTACAGGATGAACCACAGCTCTCAGTGAGAGAATTCTCTTAAAATGAGTCAGAAGACGGAGTTCCACTTTCGTCTATTTATGGTTGTGTTGTATTTTGAGATATTACGTCACAAATAGTCCACTGATTATAGTGTAACTTGAGTACACCAACTAAAGGATGCATTGTGGTCAATAAAACACCATTTTCTTCGCTTTTTTTTTCTCAGCTTGTCAGTTAAACATGTGCTAATGTGTGCTTGCTTTGGAATATTGGCTTAAATAAAGTTTGGAATGTTTAAAAAAAAAAGTTGCATATATATCTTTAATATACATTATACTAATAATTAATCCCCTACAAATGTATTGAAACAACGAGAAAATTGTATTGTTTTTGTCATATACTGAAGAAATCTTTTTGAGATCAAGAGATCAAAAGATAAATCATAAATAAAATTTTCATTTCCTATTATTTACATCTGCATTTGTTAATTGTGCAGAGCATAATAACAGTGCATTCAAATAAATATCAGTTATTTTTATATCTTGTTGGATATTCTTTGCTTACATGGGATGGGGTTGGGGTGTTTTTTTTTGGGGTATGTTTTTGGCCTTGAGAGACTGAATTAAGGATCTTCTTGTTATGATATGACTCATGATAATCAGTTATAGGGTCAGAATATGTTTTTGTGGACATGTTGGTGAGGACAAATTATCCCCATAAGGATAGGAATTTCTGGCACATTTTTAATTTTGGAAGACATTAGTCTGGTTTTTAGTACACTAAACATTCTGTCTTTTATTAAAAAAAATGAAATAGCCAAAATGTTACTAAAGTAATGTTAATAAAGAAAGTGATAATATCACTGAGAGTTGAACTTGGGACCGTAACACTACAAGCGTTCATCATTGTCTACAGCATCCACTAGCGTGCATGAAGACCTTTTGTGCTGCTGAGATCTAAGCTGATCCATAACCGGGTCCTGACAATTATGAATCCCATTTTATACTGATTCTGCATGTGATCCTATGCTACACTATGAAATCTTGGGTTAAAGGATGTGTGTGTTGTGTTTGATACGATTCTCACCTTAGCCTGAGCATTAAGAAGTAGATCAGCATGAGCAGCGTGAAATGTGTTTGCTTTGGGCAAAGTTGTGCATGCTCATTCTGATTTTATGTTAATCAGCATGTCATTCTCTTCATGCCAAATCTCCCAGTTTGCCAGTTTGAATCGAGGGGATTGCATGGTCTAATAAGAGCTGATAAATACTGACATCTGAGGTGCTGGTAAAAGCAACAAAAATGTTTATATTATAATTATATATATATAATTTTAGATATTTATTATTTTATGTGCACACAGACAGGGGGCCATTTTATAATTGCACTGTGAACACTTCCATTCATCATTTCCACTGTGTGTCCAGATATTAGAAAAGAAATATAATTTTTGATCCTTAATTTCTACTAATCTTGACACACAGAAACAAACATGATGATATATTAGGCAGATCCTTATAACTGAAATTGTGTTGTGCTTTTAGGCTGAAAAATCTGCAAATGGCATTTCCTATTCAGAAACCGCACTGATTGACTGTGAATAAGGTTACTATGGCAACTCCAGATGTACTGCTATTAAACCTTATGAATGTGTTAACCCTTTAAAGCCAGGATTACCAATTTATACTCCAACGTGCTTGACAGAGTTGAAAAAAGGATTATTACTGACATACCAACAAGACGTAATGAAATTCATATAGACGATAATCTCATGCTGTCCTTTCACCCTTAACACACACATTTGTAGCATAGTGAAAGTAGGTATTATATTAGAATCTGTTATTTTGTCCCTGTTTATTTTGTCTGTGTGTGATGAGAAGATGTGGGTGATTGGATGAGAATTTTAGATGAGAGTCAGTCATTTATTCATTTTTCAATAACACTGGTCAAGGTGGTGGTGGTGGGTCCGGAATAATCCACCTATTCTGGTGGAAAAAAAAAGGGCACCGATCTGTCATGGAGAAGGTCCAAGAATCAGGCTTATAAATGAGAGAAGTGTTGGATGTATAAGAAGTTACATGCTGTGGGCTCCAGGTTAATTCTAACTGATGATCCCTGCTTTAAAGGTTGAATGATTACTGGATCTGTTAAAGAAAAAAAAAAGGTTATTTGTAGCTATAGTAATTAATTCGGTTGGAAATAGCTTGCATCCTGTTTCTGCCATTCATGCTGCCATGCTAGATGTCATTACAGTAAAAAAAGAAAAAAAAAGGTATTTTTCACATCAGAGCTTCCTGAGTCATGCTAATTTGCCATATGTCAAACATCACCAATCAGTATGGCCTGAGCTGTGGGTGTTTGTTCTGGGACTATATGCTGCCAAACGCTGGAGAACTTCATGGCTTTTTCCCAACAATAACTAACTTGAAGGCTCATATAGATACCTGCTGATTCTTATAGATTAGAGCATATTTCCAACTATGGGACTAAAAAAACATGCTGCATGTTGATCATCAAAAAATAAAGAACAAATATTTCATTCTTTTCTCAGAATTACTTTAGCTTATCCTTAATATATGTATATATATTTGTCTTTGTGAAGGATTTTATTTGTATGACAAAAACAGATGACTTTTTGAAAGCAGTAGAAGGTCATTTGTTGTGCCAGTGCATTGTGTGTGGAAAAGCCCGGGGCTATGAGTAGTGTTTCCAGTTTATTTACTCTTATCTTGATGTGTCAGTCAACCACCAAGAAAACAGCACTAAATAATCACCAGCAATGGCATGTTTTCTTTCTCTGGGCCAAATGTGGGAGCTGTGCAGAGCCTTGAGATGTTTCATATGTTCCTGTAACTCTTTTTTTTTTTTGGTTATATGAAAAAGAGAAACTCCGTGTCTCCAAAGGCATTGTGTCACTTCCACTAAAATAGTTTGTTTTTCCCAATAATTACTCTGGCACTCTTGTAGCACACCAGATGTATCGGACTGAAGAGTGGATTCAGATGGGACACTTGTGTGACACACAATTGTGACATATAGCAAACAACCTGATAACATGAGATTAAGATTACAATGATTTAAAATGACTGAATAGGATAAAGTCCTTCACATTACCCACGGTATTTCTCTCTATGCTCACACACGTGCATGAGTACTCTCTGCTCTTTCACTGCTTGCTAGCTCAGTTTTTCTGCATGATAATGTGCTGACAGAAGGATATTCATTTTTGCTGTAGTTTGGGGAATGTGATGATAGGTACTGTAATCAAAGCTTGTTTGTAATTTTCTTTAAGCCTAGCTGAAGTCTTGGGTGCAATTTTGTCTTTCATCAATATTTCAACTGATCCATGGATTAATACTGCTTCCTGGACACAAGCAGAGATCATCTTACATGGGTCATAACACCCCATGACCCCAGGTTACATCACTGTCCAGTAGCATTGAAATTATGGTTATTATTTCAAGATGAATCTTCTAGTGATGTCAAGTTCAGAATAATGGTGACAGCTGGCCAACCTGCACCTTTTCAACGGAAGAAACCACAGCAAGCTACAGCCTGACTTAGCAGGATATTCTCCCAAGGGGGTGTGAGTGTAGTGGAGGAGTTACCCCACATGTGCTCAAACATCCAGCTGATACAATCTAGAGCACAATATCTGTGTCAGGTGGTTTCAAGCCTCCAAGGAGAAGATGTTTCTGTAGATGTTGCACAGGCTGTGTATCATCCAAAGCAGCTGATAACAGTACACTACAAGACATTAGCTCAGACCAGGGCTACTCTGAAGGTTCCTGAAGATCATCTGGAGTAGGAGCAAAGCAGAGCTGTACAGATGATGTGTGAAGTCCGAAGATTAAATCAATGAACCTTTTCATTTCAGGGTCATAATGCGTCATAGTGTTGAAGGAGAGATATTATTTAACATTGTTGTCATGTACGTGATAGATTAGCGCTTGAATCTACATCTACACCTCTGCCCGAATCGGGGAGGCTTGAGAGAACAAACAGGAACTGGCAGTTCACTGGGTGGCTTTCAGAAATGTTTGCAGCTAAAGAGCAACCAGTACTGGCGTGAAAGCGACGGCTCAAAACTGATGTACCAGTTCACATATGCTTTTCACTCAGATTATAAACATCAGCAGAAATTGTTGTGCGTAGATGGTCAGTAATTAGCATGTCATCTGGAATTGTCCCATTTGGATTAGAAGTAGATAGAAGTGTCCTTTGACCTCTTTATCTACTCCTAGGGCTAATGGTTAATGCTTTGGGCTACTGATCAGAAGGTCATGGGTTCAAGCACCACCACTATCAAGGCCTTCAACTCTGTCTATACCATGGATACTGTATCATTACTGATCTTGTGCTCTGACCCCAGCTACCTAGCAAGCTTTGTATGTTTTATTGTGCTTTAATGTACTGTATATGTGACAAATAAAGGCTTGTTGTGATTATTCTCCAAATAAATCTTTTGCTCTTTCTCTGGGTGCAGGTGGAGACTGAAGGGATTGGATAAGGTTAAAAAAATATTATATTCAAATTTCTGGCTGTAGTGGTGGAGGTAGAGAAGATGATTGACACGTTTTAAAATACACTACAATATCATCCATCACAGCAAAAAATCTGGGCAAAGTATTTAAGTGCAGCCATAAAGATGCAAATTTGATGCATGCAGCAGGACAAGGGGTGGAAAGATGTATCGTTCCAAGATGGAAGCAATTTGAGCAATGAGTAAATAAAAATATATTTTTGGTTCAGTTTCTGATCATGGAAACAGATCCAGACAGCAACGATTATGAAATAGCTTATTTATTGAAGTAAATGGAGGCAGTGTTTGGTCATAGCCTGTGTGTACATGTGTGGTGTTTCATTCTCCTTATAAGGAACAAATGTCTTTACAGTGGTCGGAAAATGATATTGCAATGGCCATCAGCCCCATCAGGAAAACCTGACTATTTACCTGAAAAATGTAAACTTTGTTGTTTGTCTTTGCAGCTGTGGACATGGATGGAGGATCTGCAGAAGGAACTGTTAGAGGAGGTGTGTTCAGACTCTGTGGACTCTGTGCAAGAACTGATCAAACAGTTTCAACAGCAGCAAGCCGCTACATTGGAGGCCACGCTCAATGTCATTAAAGAGGGAGAGGACCTCATTCAGCAACTCAGGTTAATACACACACACACACACACACACACACATACACACACCACAAACATCTAGGCTGACCTCTTTTCCCTTTCTCTTACAGAGACTCAGCGATGAACAGTAATAAGATGCCCCACAACAGTTCTATAGCTCACATAGAGAGTGTGCTACAGCAGCTAGACGAGGCACAGGGTCAGATGGAAGAGCTCTTTCATGAAAGAAAGATTAAACTAGACATCTTTCTTCAACTGCGCATCTTTGAACAGTACACAATCGAGGTGAGCGGTTGAGGTCAAGCAGTATTATCATTTATATGTAATAACACATAATGTATCAGGCTTACTCACTGCTCACACTCTCTCTCTACTGTGACTAATGTGGCATGAAGTCGTGATTATTACACATGAATTGTGATGTTTCAATATGTAAATGAAAAAAGAATGTTTTTTTCGCATGTACTTTCTCGTGTCGGGCTGTTTCAACAGGCTACAACTGCTCGATCCTTACGTCCCTCACAGTATCTGAGCAGAGCAGAACTTTTTTTGTGTTTTGTGTCATGTGTATAAATTTAGCTTGGGTCTTGATTGATACTGAAAAGTGTCAATATAGGAAATAATTGATTAGCAGAACTCTATCCACATAGAAATGACATCAATATACATTAAGGTGGCAGTAGTTCACTTAGCACATTGATATGTAGTTTAGAAGGAAATTTTCTGGTAGGTTTTTCCAAGAACAACTTGCCACAGTTTTCACTTCTATTTTTGTAGGTACAGGACAACCACAGAGCCCAGATATTTACTTAATATCTTTCTTTTTTTAACAGCATACAAACAATTAAATAAGTTTTCAAAACCATTGTTTGGAAATGAAATATAGCTCAGTCCTGCAATGTCAGCCTGACATGACAAGTTATATCAAATTTTAAATCAATTTCTTGTAATAAAGTATTGTTTCACTGTTTACGTGACTGCCGTTAGTTAGAGTCATATGACATGGAAAGTTGACTTTGAATGACTTTTTTGTCTTGTCCTGTGATTATGCAGGTCACTGCAGAACTGGACACGTGGAATGAGGATCTGGCACGGCAGACTAGCGAATTCAGTGCAGAGGAGCCCAGTCTGGTGGAACAGAGGCTCCAGAGGCAAGCTGATAGAAAATTGGCCATGAACAACATGACATATGAGGTCATCCAGCAGGGCCAAGACCTACACCAGTACATCATGGAGGTCCAGGCTTCAGGTGAGAGAGAGAGAGAAACAGAGAGAGAGAGAGAGAGAGAGAGAGAGAAGAGAGGGGAAAAAGGAATGGATGGATGGATGGATGGATGGATGGATGTTTAGACTAGCTTACTGTCACACAAGCAGAACTTGAAATCAATAAGCAATCTATAAATGCTGGTGGAGAGTCAGACCAGAGACAGAAATGTGTATAGGGCAGACTGATGGATGTAGATAGATGAATAAAGAAGGGCGATAAGCAGACGTCGAGTGTCTGAGCCAACGAGGCAGCTGAGCTTTACAGTCTCTCTGGCTTAACTCAGCAGCTGTGCGACTCTCCATGCAGAGAAGCCAAAACGTAGGTTAAATAATCAAAGTCCCTCTCTCCATATTCCCTGCATCTATCTATTTCGATTTCTATCTCCTCCACCCCTTCACTCCTCCACCCCTATAATCCTCTTGCTCTCTTTCTGCCGGCGTTGCTGTGTCTTCGAGATATTTTTAACATGGGAAACAGGCTTTCTTTTTCAAACTGCTGACCCATCTCACACCCCCCCTCACTCTCACATATGGACCTTGGCTCCTGAGTCTCTGCCTGTCCTGGCTTTGGAAATGCCACTCTGCCAAATCACACTGAGGCAATCTCACACACTCCCTCTCACTCGTGCACTGTCTTTGTCTCTTCTCTAGTGCAGGTTTAAACACTTTAATTAAGCTGCATAAATAATCTTTATATTTTATTTTTTTAACACAGTTTATATATTTTGTCTATTGCCCTTTAAAGAATTGTTTTACTGTTTTGCACATTTTTCATTTGATTTTTGTCTGTTATTTTGTTCTAGAAGAGGGATACATGCATAACCTTATGGTGAATTAATAAATGATATGTTCTTAGACAATGATGTAAATTATAAATCATGCACCATATGGTTTTACTATATTGACCCCAAGCACTATAGTGCACACAGGTTGTCGGACGCACGCGACACTCCATTGAGAAAGTAAATAGGTACTGCCACCCAGTGGCTATGTTAGGTATATGTATCACTACATGCAAGCAGATTTCCTTCATTACTGCAGTATTAGTATTATTAGATTCCCTCGATTTACCATTTTGCTCTTTATCTAAAAGACTCCCTGGCAACACAGGGCACAAGATACTAGAATTTATGCTGAAAAACACATTAGTCGATCCCAGGGAAGCTTTATTCAAGGGCCCAGCATTGACAGTCCTGGGATTTGAACCTACAACCTTCCACTCAGTAGTCCAACTTCTTAACCACTGATACACCACTTCTCATGCTCATGCTCTCATTCACAGCCCTATTCATACCTAGAGGCAATATAGCATGTTTTTGAAGGAGGAAACCTGTGCAGAGTACATGTAAACCTGCACAGACAGTGACTCAAGCTCATGATCAAAGCCAGAATCCTGAGCTGTGAGGCAGAAAAGCTACTCACTGCATCAGCATACCACCCTCAATCCAAAACACCACAGAATTTTTCATAATAATAATAATAATAATAATAATAGTTTTAAGATGTCAGAGTTTGACAGTGATTTTCTTAGATTACAGAACCTGCTTTGAAGAAGACAGAGACATCTGTTGGTCATACAAATCAGTCATGAATAGATAGGAGAGCAGATTTAACTAAAGACTGTTTGTTATTAATATTAATATGTATGTAGTGTTGCATCATGGAACAGGAAAAATGACATTCAGCACCAATGTATACAACAGGAATGTCAATAGAAACCCACATGACTTGATGCCGTAATATATATCTTAAAATTATTTGACTATTTTGTTAATTGGGATAATGATAAAATTGAAAAAAACTCTGTGAAACCTAACACACCAAAGATCTTGTTGGTATAATTAGATTTTTCTCTGTTCCCTCATTTTGCAAACCAGGTTTGAACAGGGATTTTCATTCTGAAATTAACCTTTATACATTTCCACACAGCCAAAAACTCTCGTTGTTTATATTTGTGTGTGTGTGTGTGTGTGTAGGCATTGAGTTAACAGGGGAAAAGGAAGTAGATTTGGCAACTCAGGTTCAGGAGCTGCTGGAGTTTCTTCATGAGAAACAACATGAGTTGGACATAAGCGCAGAGCAGACACAGAAACGGCTAGAACAGTGTCTCCAACTGCGCCATCTACAGGCTGAGGTTAAACAGGTAAATCATTCACACACACACACACACACACACACAATCTTGCACAGGTATACTTACATACTCATAAAACTATAGGCACAAATCATATTCATCATAAACACTCATGCAAAAGTGATCCATCTTATACTACTTATATACTTGAGATTCATACTGGTGAAGGCCTGACAGTGACGGTGGCAAAATCTGGCCTGTTAAGCAGCAGCGAAAGATAAAAAAACAACAACACAACAATATGCAAATCAATGCAATCATTTGGCTTTGCAATGGAGAAAGTTTTTCCATAGAATCAGCCATCAGTCTCCAGCAGAAAGAGGTTTTGCAGCCCTACTGTATGTGACAGCAACATATGCAGGTGCATACATAGTGTTAGAAATATAACCGACTGAACCGTTCAGCTTGAGTCATCCGTATGCAAATCAGAGAGAACAGCAGTCATGCAGAAACCTGTCACTTTTAAAGCGTGTGCTGTGAAGTCTGAAGACATACAGTACAGTGTAGTCTAAAGTGTGTTCTCATTCTCACTCTCACCTCTCCAGGCAAAAACATAAAAGTTTGGACATATGAATAAAACATACCTGTCCTTAGCTATGGTGTGGTGTTCATACAGTATTTTACCCTGAACACCTCTGGTTTTATATCATTCAGCAATCCTCTCTCATGATGTTCATTTTTAAATTGACACCTTGAATGATGAGCCTCTTTCCCAAGATTATTAATAATACTTTGCTACCAAGGTTCTCCCTATACAGTCCCTGCAGGATTTTTTTACAATTGTTTCAGCCAAAAATGCTTCAGCACTTATAAATTCTGAGGGATTTTGGATGGACTGTCTGTGAGTCTAAAGGAACTTTTAGAGAACTGTATGTAATTTCTATACAGGTCTACCTTTTTTAGGAATGGTAGTGCTTGGTGTGCACGTGTTAAGCAAAAATTAACATTCAGAATTCATCTGTAGCAAGATAATAAAAAAACAACAAAGATCACAAAATAATATCCACTTACGCATTCAGTAAACTACAATATGTTTACACAGACCTATCAGTTGTGTTAGTTCAGAGGCTAATGATGCCGCCGGCTACTCAGATGTCTGTCAGTTCTTCCTGCTTTCTCCGAGTTCTTCTCATTCAGGATGTAATACAGGGTCAAGCAGAGTCTCCAGAGACAGCCATCAAGTGCCTCCACTTATACCGTGCTAATAGAGAGAAATGGGCTGATTAATGCAGATTCGGAGAGAGAGAGAGAGAGAGAGAGAGAGACTTTCCCTGAATCCACCAGGGAATCTGGTTTCATGTATGTTTAAAATTCAGAAACCAGCAAACAGGTTGAATTAGTCAAGCATGTAAAGCTTTAAATACCACTGAAACGAAACACTGCTATGAATTATTCATGATGTTCGTGTTTCATATATAAGTGGTGGCCGGGGAAATCCTGTCACATGGTGAAATTCTAACAATTTATTTGATCTCCACTTTTTCCTGAACTGAAATGTGTTTCTCTTTTTCATCTCAGTATCTTAAGCATAAATAAATGTATAGATCTATCCTAGAAATGATGTCATAGTTATAACACTATGTTAACTTAGACGTCTGTGAGCTATATGGTGTAATATTATGCTGTAAGTTTACTCAGATTTGTTTAATGTTTCACATATTTTAATAGAACAGACAGGATAAATTGTATAAAAGCAACTGTTATTTATTGATATCATTCCCATTTCCCATAATAATTATAATAGAAAATATGAAAATGTTTGAAATGAAAAATATGCACGAATACATTTAACATATTGACTCCTTACATAACTAAAGTGAATAAAATCCTAGGCTAGTTTAGAAACTTAATATAGACATTTCTACATGGTTTTGGGGAAATATGTTTATGATTTCGTGTGTCAAAAAAGGTACAAATATTTTGTTAGAATTCAGATTCAGCTACAGCAACATTTGACAAGTTTTCCCACAATTCCACATTTGCTCTTCTTTAGTCATTATACAGATGTAAAAGCTACAGTACCTTCTGGATTGTTGTTTAATTTGTAATCGTGTGTGTGTGTGTGTGTGTGTGTGTGATTTTTGTGTTTAGGTGCTCAGTTGGATCCGTAATGGTGAGTCTATGCTGAATGCCAGCATGGTTAATGCCAGCTCACTGTCCGAGGCAGAACAATTACAACGAGAGCACGAACAGTTCCAGCTTGCTATAGAGGTACATAAGCACGCGCACACACACACACACACACACACACACACACACACACAGAACAGCTCTGCAACCCATTTAAGTAGATAATACAAAGTGCATTTAAAAACGTATTAGCAGCATTTTTATTACATCAGTACACAGTAGTGTAGCAGAAATAATCATCAATATTCCTGCTCCCCAGGCCACAACAGATATGCCTGCAATTACCTAGAAAAACAAAAACACATCAGACTTCTTTCCCCTTGGGAGGAAGAGTTTTATATGAAGAACTTTAGGCCAGGATCCTGTATAGAAGAGAACATTCTGATGAAACACCAAGCGAATGGAGCAGGAGCTGATAGTCTACAGCCGTAACAATACAACTAGATACTGTAGATGTATGACTCATAGCTCCTTTATAAATATTTTCCTTTCTTGGAGTTGGCATTTCAGGTTTCTTGGCTCATGTGGAAGTTTTAGGATGACGCATTGCAGCTTTAACTATTCCATACCCTGCATGACACACAGAACCACTCCATTTAATAAATATGGTCCTTATTAAAGCAAAATAGAAAAGTCCACAATATACCGTGTCACCACTATGATATACTGCATGCCTTAATATTTACACACAGATTTAATAGGTTAAGAAGTTATAGAAGAAGTATGGAAAAGTTAGGTGAGCAGAAGCAGGACGTTTTCCTCCTGGAGGCTGCAGTGCTCGTGGCTTTTGGCTCCATGTTTCCTGTGCTGTTGTTTCCTGCTCTGGGCTAAATGTTGTCTGCTAGTAGATGAGGAACATACATCCTCTTTAA
Organism: Bagroides melapterus; assembly: GCA_028566695.1. Classification (NCBI taxonomy): domain Eukaryota; kingdom Metazoa; phylum Chordata; class Actinopteri; order Siluriformes; family Bagridae; genus Bagroides; species Bagroides melapterus. Next base: position 12,922,099 of record JAOTRN010000048.1, read on the forward strand.
ACCCAGAAATCCTAAATCTGTTGTGCTAAAGGTTAAACAGGAAGGTAAAAGAACACAGAAAGCATGGATGATGTTAGGCAGCTGTAGCACTGCTGAGAGAAATCTAAACGTGATTAGATATCTTACGGTGTTACTGTAAAGCTGTACGTAAAATTCAATTACAAGTATTCACAGCAGGGAATACTGAATGTCTATCATGGTTCCAGTAAAAAGACAACATTGGTTGAAACATAATTAATAAATAAATAAATAATTAAACATATGGACTTTAGTTGCAGCAGCAGCATTTCTAGAATTCGAACTAATTATAATTTTTGTCTCTGTCTCCAGTCCCTGTTCCATGCTAACTCTCTTCAGAAGACCCATCAGAGTGCACTGCAGGTCCAGCAGAAGGCAGAAGTCATGCTGCAAGCGGGCCACTATGACCCTGACGCCATCCGTACCTGTGCTGAAAAGGTGGCCATGCACTGGCAGCAGCTCATGCTAAAAATGGAGGACCGGCTCAAGCTAGTTAACGCTTCGGTGGCCTTCTACAAGACCTCTGAGCAGGTGAGATGCACCACTGCACCATCAGCTGGTTACTCAGCTGTGTTTATTTTAAAACATTCAGCCTGAATATAAAAATTAAAGAAAGAAAAAAAAAAACAGTGAAAGGAAAGATGGGTTTATTAAATAAGAATGGAAGATGGTTCAGTGTGAACTTGTGTGTATGTTGTATACAGGTGTGCAGCGTGTTGGAGAGTTTGGAGCAGGAATACAGACGGGATGAGGACTGGTGTGGAGGACATGATAAACTGGGCCCTTTAGCTGAGAGTGACCATGTGTTGCCTCTCATCAGCAAACATCTAGAGCAGAAAGAAGCTTTCCTGAAGGTAAATCAAAGCACTTACGATAAGAAAAGCTCTAAATTAAGATCACTTTTACTCCTGTAATGATCAAGTGAATCGTATTTTTTTTTTTTTTTTTGAATATTTACTGAAATAAAACATCTAAAGTCATAATGGACATAAAGTGAAATTAGTAAATTACGGTTTAAACTTGAACTCTATTATCCATTTTTACCAGTACACTGGTGTTTCATTCTGCTGGTGGAACGAACAATGACTCATCTGACATTTTATTAAACAAATGAATTCATTTCTCACCGCACGTCTGACATAAAATTCAGGGTACTTCTGGATTTCATTGTGAGATCTTTTTTCTTCTGTTGGGATCATCTTACACAGAATTGTAGTGGTTTAAGATAACAAATTCAAGTTTTAGATGATTATGAACTATGAATTTGTTTGTTTTTTCTATGAAGATATTGTCCCAAGTAGGCTAGGGAAAAACAAAAATGATGAAAAATGTATATTTTATATATTTACTTGTATGTTATCCAAGCTTTTATCTCTGGCTGGAGACACAGTGGAGACTGAAGAATTCAGATACTTTTGAAAGTGTTCTGATTATTTCTGTTTATAAGTTTTCATTTTAATTAAGTTTACTTTCTATAATACTACAATCTCTAATAGAGTTACATTAATACACTTTGTATTTGTGTCTTTCTTTCATTTCTGAAGCTTAAATGATGAAATAATGAAATAATTCTCTGTGATGTTCATAGCCCTGCTTTATGAGATTATCCCTTTCAGCCTCTGTAATTCCTTCCAAATTTGTTAATTTGTACTTCACAGTTTCTCACTAATCCACTTTTCTCCACTTATTGCCCAGATTAGTTTAGTGTAAAACCGAATTGTGTGTAATTATCTGCAGAAGTCCTGAAAAAAAAAAAAAGAATGAGTGTTTTGTATGATTTTGTGTCCTTCTATTAAACTGATCCTGTGACTTGTTTAAGGCTCTGATCTCTGTTCCTGATAATCTGCTCGTTTCAGGCATGTACTCTAGCCCGACGTAATGCTGAAGTTTTCCTCAAGTACATCCATCGCAACAACGTCAGCATTCCCGCTTCCTCTGGCAACACGCGCGGCTCTGAGCAGCAGGTCAAAGGTCAGACCGCTGTATGCAGATGCATGTTGTGTTCTTGTATGCGGATCAGATTGAACTGTAGCATCTATTCAGTAACGCTTACGGTTAACGATGCTGAATGTGTACTGATAGTCTCTGTTGTCTTCTCTTATAGCAATCCTTAATGAGCTGTTACAGAGGGAGAACAGAGTCCTGCACTTCTGGACCATGAAGAAGCGCCGCTTGGATCAGTGCCAGCAATACGTGGTGTTTGAACGCAGTGCCAAACAGGTGAGATTAATCAAACCAGACAGCAGGACACACACACACACACACA
>JAOTRN010000048.1:12936958-12947524 GCA_028566695.1 Bagroides melapterus
CTGCTTAAAGGGGTAGTTTGGCTCCTCTTATGGACTGAATGTAGTGATTCAATGAAGACAGTTTTTATGTGAGGTTTGCTTTTGTGTGCAGAATCATCACACAGTTCTTCAGAAATACATAAAAATGAATTATGCGTTTTCTCATTATATGAAATATCAGTGATATGAATTGATATATCACTATATGAAATATCTACAAAGCCAGACAAATGTGTGCTGAATTTCTAATGAGCGTTAGCACTAGCTATCTCGAAGCCAGAGTCACTTCCTGAGTATGTAGTCTGGTCTCCTGCTGCACATCATCAGACACGGAGGTAGCACAAAGATTTTCATGATCCATCCGATTTGAAGTGATCTGTTATTTTAGGAAAAATTATAGCTACAAATAAAATTAGAACTAAATTCTACTATAAATTCTAGTACAAAGCCATATGACGTTTCTGAGTTAGGTGAGTGAGGTAGAAATCATTAATCTGTTATAGGGCAAGTGGATTTTCTAATTTCTGGATTTTTAAGATCATATAAGCGTGTATAGCATGGAGAGCTAGTTTTCTTGGTAATTGTGCATGTATAATTGTAAGGGAAACAAATATGTACCTGATCATTAACAACTCCATTCCTGTCCTATCCAGAGTATAAAAAAAGTCAGCAAGTTGTTGGATAATATTTTAGCTATGAGATATAAGCTTCTGTTCTGGCATTGCACTTCTGATACTAATGATATGTTTGATGTGTTTAATGGTGAGGGTTTAATCCCACATGCATGCATTTTAGTGATGGTGAAAAGCTTGTCTCTCATCCATGCATGCTAATTAATCATCCTAGTTCAATATTGTTCCACTGTAGTGCAGAAGGAAGTGCGATACAGAACAAGGAGCATGCAGTTTAGCTACGACATCAAGTTTGTGTCACATCAGTGTTGAGCTCCTTTTGTTTAAATATAGCAAAATACCAAATGAAAACTTTTGCTCAAACTTTTTCTTTTTCTTATAAACTGGTAGCTTAAATCTTTCCTTACTACATCGTCCCTTACTACTGTTGTACTGTAGCTCCAGTAAAAATGATGATGAATTAAATAAGATAGATAGAGATAGAGAGAGAGAGAGAGACCAAGACAGACAGAAACAGAGACAGACGGGGCAAAAACCTTTTTAGAGCTTTAAATTTCCATGACAAAGAACCTCCATCCCATACACGAACCCTGTGTCACCTGACGCGTGTCCTTTCCGAGATGGGATTTTCTCTGTCTGACACTGAAAAATCACCTAGCAACATCACCTTCCTCCCCCTCAAATCTGAGACCTGATACTTCAACATGCAGATGGTTGCTGAGAGAGAAGAATAATTAAAAAAAAAAACAGACTTGGCACAGAGTGGATCTGCTTTGTGCTGTTAAAACAAGCCACCTCTCTGACCTTTCAGCAGCTGCCTCCAGTGTGAAATGAGGCTCTACTAATCATAAAAGTCACCACATGACATGGCAACATAGTGGAACAGAAATTCGAACATTATAACAGCATGATTTAATCCTCTATTTAGTGTGTTGTTGGAAAAAACCCTTCTACCCGACCGACCTGGCCAGACCTTTTCTTTGACCTTTCTGTCTTTTATTACTAGGACAAACCCACACAGAAGAAATACGCACAGCTTTGATGCAGTTTGAAAAGAAGTTCTAGTTCAGGCGGTTTTCATGTACCGTCTGATCCTGAGGCTCGGTTACAGGGTGGATCAGGACAGAAGTCAGCTCTGCTGCTCAGTTCAAAGCTTCTATTCAAACTCGTTTTATCTCGTTCCTATACGGAAATGTAGTTGTTGTTACACACAAGAACACACACAGTGTTAAATCCTCCTTGTTAATAAGGTGTGCACCTTTTGTTTTTTTCTGTCTGTGTAGAATTTTTATGTCCATAGTAGTATATCTTTTAAAAGTGATATTTTGACATGCCCGTGGTACGATTTTTAAAATATGGATGGAAGCTTTAGAGATTCTATTATATACGCAGCATTCTGTACTATGATTACAAGGTATATGATTGATGGTACCACCACAATGACAAGAAACAATTTAGTTCTTTTTTTTCTGAGAGTAATGAAATTGACATTCTCTGGAATTGTGATTAGGACTTTTCTAGGGAGTGACACCTTGTCTCATTTATTTTGAGTCTTTAGGTCTTGGGAAAGCAGAAATCACAGCAGCTTGTACAAATTTCATTTCTCGTAATGAAATTGTTTGAGAAACTTTTCCAACAAAACACTTCACCGAGTCTGTCAGTTTGATTGAAGTCTCTGTGAACTCTTCTGGTTGCTTTTATAACAGCAGAGAGACCAGTCTTAGTCAGGATGCTGCAGTAATGTAAACAGAGCAATGGTAAGTGTCTAAAACTCTCAGCAAAATATCTTTGAAACCTGATTCAATGTTTATACGGTGATGGCTTTTAACTCTCTCGTCTAATTCACTGGGCGTTTATTGATGTGCCGTGCCGCCACACCTCAAAATATAATTTGGTGAATGTGATGTCATCACTTCCTTTCCCAATTTGTCATTTCTGAGAAGCACATTGTATGTTAACTTGGAAGAGGAGGATGACATCACGTCCTGTAGTATCCAGTCTCTATGTACACTTTGACACTTGCTGGACTTGTTTATGGTGCTGGTGATGTCTGTCATAAAATGTCATAAAGCAATCAGTGACACGCTCTAGATGTTTTCTGAAAAAGTGAACAGCTTAGAAAACCTGTCTCTCTGTATTCTAGTTATGATGAATGTGGATGACTGACTGAATGGATCTAATAGAGTCTGGAAGATTTTGGCTCATGTCTCTAGAGTCTGTCTTGTTATCTGTCTGGAAGATTCTCTGATTTTACTGTCAGTGTGGGTCAAAGCCAATCGCTAGAGGCACTTAAGTATTCGACCTTTGGCTTTGTGTTCACATTGCCCTGTTTCGAAATTCATAAACACCTTCATGAGTTTCTCAACAGTCTCTTATCTTTCTCTGTGCATGGAGCTGTAGCATACAACAAATCAACAATACATGTAATGTCTTAGTGAGCATCAGCTGGACGCCTGGACAGAGTACAGAGGAATGTAGGGTGAATATAATTCTGTAGCAAACGGCAAAAAAATTACAAATCTTACTTTTAATAATAAACCTAACCTAAACCCTGGGTTAACTTTTTTTATTTCCATATTTGCCCTGTCCAAAACCATGAGCATGTGACCAGTCTAAATATTAGCATATTAATCCTCCTTGGTTGTTTTAAGCCTCCTGAAATGTGAAAGGTTATGAAAAGAAAGGCGAAAACATAGAGGAGCAACTAATATGAATATTTATTTCAATTCCTTTTAAGCATGATGAGTGATTTTTCTTGTACAGTAGCATCTTTATTTACTTCTCCAGGTCTAGCTATAACTTTTTGACACTGCAGTAATCCTGCATCAAAAATTACAAGTGGGCTGAAAATCTGGGTTTAGAACAACAATAACCCGGGGTTAAGTGCAGTGTGAACAGCCGTCTAGAGACTTCACATAGATTTCTTAACCTGCAGTAAACACAGTGTTGGTTGATAAACCGTGTAGCAGAGGACAGTCAGTTATTCGTGTGCATGTTTGTGTTGTATGTGTAAGCTTTACATTATGGATCTGTGCAGCAGGAACTGTGTTAAATGCTAAAAAGCTAAGTGTTAGCTGATTATGGTAATGAGATTAATTCATCATTTCCCTCAACCTGTTCCCTTTATCAACAACACAAAAGAACACAAAGCGAAGAGGTGTAACTTCTACACGACACGTCATTTTTGTTTTAACTGCAAGATTATTTTCTAGTTAAAACAACACAGCTGACTTGCTGAAATCAATGCTAGCGGTTTGGATTAAGTAATACAAACATTAGCAATGTGGTATGATGACCCAGATCACTGATGTCTGTTCTATGTGTTGCTGCTTATATACAGTATAAACTGTTGTAATATAAGAAAAGACCACAGCATAATGAGTCAAACTTTTTTTTTAACTATAGTATCTGTACAGATGTTTGCTGCTAACTTGCTTATCATCACACCTGCCAAAACAGACTCATGATGTAATCAAAGGTTCTGGAAAGCTTTGAGCTCGATGCTTTGATTGGGTTTTCAGTTCCAACCATTATATTACCAAAAAAAAAAAAGGAATCTGGAGCTAATTTGCAGATTGTTTGTTGCTAAGCGGCTACGATTGCCAGCTATTGTGCTTATAAAAGTAAATTAGAATATGAAAGTTAGAGAAAGATTGACTGCACTTTTTAGGGGTGATGTTAATAAATCGAATCCAGACTCACTAATGAGCCAGAGGAAGCATTCGTTGCTTTCTGTTGGTGTTTGTGTGAAAAAGAGCCACGGATCACACGTCTAAAGAATAATTACATGACCACATTGCTTTAGCTCTCGGTGATTCTCAAACCTGTGCATTTGCACTAGATCACCCTAGCCACTGTGGGTTCACTGATCAGTTATTAAATGACTATTATTTATTCATGGTTTCACAGTTTCACGTTCTCTTTTTTTAAAGGATTGGACTACAAATCATTTTGTGTGATTGCGTGTGCTGTGTATCATCAGTGTAGCTTTAGGCAGCAAATGTTGTGCGGTCCTTCTTTAGCCACATCACGAGGAGCGATTTCTCTCATGATTTCTTCTTCACTTGCGTGTATTTCATTATTCATTTTTTTTATTTCTCCCTGTAGATGGGAGTGGCACTCAATTTTTCTCTTTTATCATTTGATAGTAATAGTATCTGATTGTCCAACTCCTACACACCCGATCAGACAAAAAAAAGAGTTGACCTATGTGTTTTAAAGCTCAGCACATCACTCCTCCTGGCCTTCTCTTGATTAAAATGATAGGATTGTATTCGCTTCATCCTCACAGGGGAAGCGCTATACTCAGATGATGTTATCACTTAGTAACTATAGATGGAAGAAACACTGATTTTTGGCTTGAACTTCATCTAATTCCTAAAGTACTCATTTTCATAAAGATCCCACAGGAATATGGCTTCTGCAGGATTTATTATAATGGTTCTGTTGAATGCAGTGCAATCTGAGACTGTTCGATACCTAATCCCTCTGTGTCTGATTTATAAAAGGTGCTGCCACTTAAAACAGGAGACATCATTGTTCTTTCTCTCTTTTATCTTTCTCTCTCTGCGTCTGTCTCCGTGGGCAGCTCTCTGGCGGGTGTGAGCTGACGGTGGTGCTGCAGGACTTTGCGGCGAGCTGCGTGTCGGAGCTCAGCGTACAGACGGGACAGACCGTGGAGCTGCTGGAGAGACCCAGCGAGCGACCAGGATGGTGTTTGGTACGCACCACAGATAAGAGCCCGCCTCAGGAGGGTCTGGTGCCCAGCACGACGCTCTGCATCTCCCACTCCCGCAGCAGTGTCGAGATGGACTGTTTCTTCTCTGCAGGAAAAGGTAGTGTTATGTCGTGTTATGTCTCAGATATCTTCTCATTTTATCCTTATTTTCACGGATTTAAAAAAAGAAAATGATTCACAAACGATTAGTTTGAAACAAAGCTGTCTTTGTTGAATCATAGTGTGTGACTCTGCGTGTCCTCAAGGGGGCGGCAGCTGACATTAATTGGGAGAGCTCGCTGTAACTAAAAGAGCATTATCTGAAGCAAGCGCATGATCTTCACCTCTGTGTTAGCACATATCTCTTAGGATCACACACTGAGACTGAGAGAGAGAGAGAGAGAGAGAGAGAGAGAAAGAGAGAGAGAGAGAGAGGAAAGGGGAAAAAGCCTTCAAGCCTTTATTTGAATAAGAGTCATCTGTCTGTGTGTGTCATGAGATGATTAAATCTCTCTGTCACACACCCACACACGTTCTGCTCTCACTGTTGCCTGAACCTCATTGTCAGTCCCTGGGTTACATGTAGGTCCACTCAGTTCAGCAGCAGAAATATTGTCAGTTCACTTTGTTCTTAAGGTTTATAGACAAGTCAAGTCAATTATAAAAAAAATGAGTGAATAAAAACAGAATAAAATTATTTTATATGTTGACATGTGATATAGGACGGTGGGTTGGGTAAAATGTCACACGATTAATATACATTAAAATAGAATAATGACATGCTTTCCTTCCTTATCCTTATTTTATGTCTAAATACACACACACACACACAAACACACACACACAGGGCTCATTTTAAAGGGGTATTCCATTTAATATTAAAAAAAAAACACACACATTTTTCTATCAGTTTCTGGCAATCCAGGATTTTTTTTTTTTTGGAGTTTAATAAACTCTAAGCTAATTTTAATATTTAACATAATGTTTAAAAAAATCTAATATAAAAGTCTTGGCAAAGGTTATAAAACTGTACTGAAAAAACTTTTCAGACTCTGAGAATGCAGAGATATAAGTAAAGGCATACGTTATTGGCATGGCGCACACAAAGGCATGTATTAATGACATTCACGTGGATTGTTGTTATGGATCTTTTTGTTTACTAAAAATTCCCATGTAGGGAAGTTGTACTGTCTGTGTAGCTTGTCAAGCTTAAATGCTTTATACTGTTTTAAATGTCACGTATTGTTTTGATGGTTGCGGGTTTAACAGATGCATTATAGAGGAATAGCTTTAGCAGCTGTAGTGTATCCTGGTGTTTCAGGGTCAGTGTGTATTTTCTCTCACTATTAATGGAGCCATTAGTGCACTGTGGTCAGGAATAGTTGTGAGCTATAATGCACTCCAATCATGCTGTGTGGATCGTGTGGACGAGACCTGTCACAGTACATCTACATCCACGTTGGTGAGCATGCGCATTGTCGTGGTTTACTTTGAGGTATGTGCTGAGCGTTAGCAGCGTTGCACCTCCGCTTCCATCGTGACAAAGCCTCTGAACTTAAATGATCATTGAAATTAATAGTATTCTAATAGTCAGTTCCGTCTTATTTTGATTTATTTCTGTAGCTGGTACGGGTGTTCTAAAGAGCCAGCATGTTGCTTGTTTTTTATTATTAGCAATAAGAAAATGACCAGAGAATCAGGTGTCTTTTGCTGTGTTTGAAGAGTTCACTGTATTGTCCATTTAGAGTTCTGTCTCTGTGTGGCACTGTTGCTTTTGTTTAGTGGGTTTGGACTAAATTTTAGCACTTGTCTTATTCTAACATTTCTGATACTAATTTACTAATTTAATTTTGCTTTAAAAAAGCACGTTGAGGAACAGAAGTTCTTTCAAACCTAGCTGGATAAAAGAAAAACACTTTTTTTTTTTTTTAATTTAGAACTCCTCATCATAATGTAATTCTTGAATGCATCTTCCTTCTGGTGAAACACAAGTCTTTATAATAACAAATAATCATTCTCGTCGCCCGCTGTGAGTTAACTTCACACAATTTCCTCTTTCATAGCCGCTCTATTTGTGAGTATCGCTTACGTAATCAATGAGTCTTTTGTTTCCTTACGGAGTGTGGCCTCGAACCAGTATATTAACTTTGGTTCTATCAGGGGAAAAAAAAAAAGCTAAAAACTGTGAGTTTCCTCCCATGTGTCACTGTCCCTGTTTACACGTGATTGGATTTAATGGAATCGTGACTCAAATCTGATGGTGTCCTCTTCACAAAGTCAAGATTATTACATGTTTTTCATGATCTTTTACTTGTTTTTTTTGTTTGTTTTTTGTTTTGTTTTTGGCAATCTTTATCCTACCTGGTCTTTCTTTCTCCCACTTCTCCTGCTACAGCATGCGTTATATAGTTAAGCAGCATGGCATTTGGCTTATAGAATAAGAAACTTATTTGCTTAGCCATCTTCCGTTTCATGTTTAGAGCCCTTCCTCCCCATAGACCTGTTATCTCTTCAAAGCCAAATGCAAATGACTCTCACTAGTAATCTCTATCCAGTATGGAAATGGCAGCAGTGCTCCAAAACAAACTTCATTGCAGTGGCCAGTCTGAATGCACCGTACACTCCTGAATCATAGTCATAACTCCCTGTACAATGTATACACCACTGCAATGACCTTCCTTTTGTCTGTAGTATTATTATTATTATAAGATGTGTGCGTTCAGACTCATCTGTCTCGGGTGCATAACAGCACAAAGTGTAGCGATATGACGTGTGACTACAAATGTAGTGCTATCAGTAAATGTAGGGCTACATGCAGAGAAATGGTCTAACTGCAGCAGCAGGTCTCTGTGTTGATCCTTCTCCATGGTTGAGGGCACGTTTATCCTTCTGTGCTTGTGCGTGTGTGTCTGCGTGTGTGTGCCTGAGTCTGTGAGACTGTATAGGGGTGTATGCTCTTATCTAGGACGATGCAGTGAGGAATTGGAAACCACTTTGTCAGTGCAAACCTCTTAAAATGCAAATATGTAACACAAAAAAACATTTGTTTTGGAGCCTTAGTAGAATAATACTGGCACGATCCATATCTCCTGGTATCCAACACTTCAACAAAATAAAAAAATAAATAAATAAAATGCTAGTAACCAATTATACTAATAAAAATAAATAAATAATTTTTCATTGATATTCATTTTGAATGCATTGTTAAATAAACAGCATAAATGTAAATCTCAAGGAATGATAATAATAATAATAATAATAATAGTTTCACAATTGTTATAATTATTAAACATTATATTTAAAATGAAATTGAAATAAAAATATATATAAAAAAATATATTTATTAAATTGGTCACAAAGTAAACAAAAGTTTACAGAGATACAATATCAGGGTACGACAGCAATAAATAATGCATTTGTTCCAGGATTATAAAATAATTACTGTTCCTATTCTGTGCATTGTGTTGTGAGTATTGGATTACGCTTAAAACATCAAAGGACGTGACTATGGGGCTTCATGTTGAAATGAAAACACTGATATTGTTCAGCTTTATTTGTTTCTACCTCTGATACTGTAGGTAGGATTACAGGGATTTGTCCCTCTGTTTGAGGAGACTCTAATTCCTGTGTTGCATATGAACACACAGGTTTCTAGAACATTCCAACAGAACGGGAATATATATTAACCTGATGAACCTGATTTTATCAAGAGTCCCAACCCTTACTGCGGTTCATTAACTGCAGTTTTCTAGCACATTGTGCAATGCACTTTAACCTCTAGAACCATTTCATATCCTCAGCAGAACGCAGCGTGTCATCTCTCTTTCGACTTTCTCTTCCGAGAAAGCAGCTTGAACAGAGACACATGCCTGATCTGCTGACCCGTGATCCTGGAGAACGGCTCGCTGCTGACTGAGAGTCGTTCTTTAGATTGCCACTGAGTAGAGCCTTTGTCACAGGCAGGAATGTAACTCGACTCTCTGTCTCTATAATCCAGCATGTGTGGCAAGGAAGCTGTGAGAGAAAGAGAAAGAGACCAAGAGAATGAGAGTGCAAGTGTGGGTTTGAGTGCATGTGGCCCCTCCCCTCCCCTCCCTCCTCCCTCCTGTGGAAGGGTGCAGAGTGAACTTGGAGCAGTAACTCCAGGATTACACTCCACTATCTCCACTCTCTCTCTGTCTCTCTCTCTCTCTCTCTCTCTCCTACACAATCTCTCTTCCTACACCTTGGTCTGCTTTCCGCTGAGCCATGAGATCTTGAGGAAGAATGAAGAGTGGGAGACACGTTTGTTCATGCTGTAGTTGGATTATAACGAAGTGTTGCTGCTGCTGCTACTGCTGTAGTGTGTCAGGTGGGTCGTAGCTCTGAGAGCTGGAGGGTTTCAGGAATGAGATGGAGGCTGGATTGGGATCGACTGGGTCTGTTGGTTTTGGGATTAGTTTGCAGGTAAAAAAAAAAAAAGGACAAAACTGGTATTTAAGTACTGAGTCAAATAATAGCTACAGTATTAAATGTGTCATTAATATGAATCTGGCTGTTAGTGATGAAGGCTTTAGGGGAAAGTTTCTCATTTTTTTTAAGCATGTTATATTCTTATAATTATGAAGCAGTGCTTGTGTGACAAGGAAAATCTCAAGGATACAAAAGCTGATGCTTGATACCTACAACCCAGTCAGGCTATTTGTGTGTGTGTGTGTGTGTGTGTGTGTGATTGATTCTGAAGGCCAAACCTCTGAACAATCCTGAGAATACATGATCATTATGACCTTGTTTTTAATGTTACAACCAGTGTTCTTTCAGCTGCTGGTTTTAGGTGTGCGTTTACCCATTTAAATTAATTACACTACAAATAATGACATCATAACAAGTGAAAATATCTTGAATCTAGTCAGATTTATGTAGTTTTTTCTATTATACCAACTAGAAGATTATTAAACCTATTTCTAGAAATTTTCCCTTTTTTTTGCATCCGTCTAAAATTAAATGCATACAATTAGCAACATAATCTGCCAAGACTTTTTCAAGTTTAGAATTAGTACAAATGTCTGTAATGGATTTAATAATCTTATATTTGGTTTGTTAGATAGATTAGGAATATACTAATAGGAAATACTAGATAGATTATTCACTAATTTCACTTGCTAAGATGCCTTCCCTCAAAACATCCCTCAAAGTTAGTAATCCAAGATTGTGTGTGTGTATGTGTGTGTGTGTATGTGTGTGTGTGTGTGTGTGTGT
>JAOTRN010000048.1:12972371-12998664 GCA_028566695.1 Bagroides melapterus
TTTGGTCTAACTGCTTGATGAGATTATTAGTAAAAACATTTCCTTAAAAAACTACTGCATTTGATGAGTTGTAAACGTATAAACATAAAATATTGTTGGCTTGGTATGATTACGCAATTTCCAGATATTTGTGAACCATTAATGATTGATGTATTTAGCTAAATATTTGATCGTATTACACCGTAATTCATATATCACTTGCATTTAGTGGGAGTGCCATCTACAGGGCTGTGAGGCTTAGTAATATAAAGTAATCACATTATGAATACTCCAAAGATTACTCTGATTACTCTCAGTATTTTTCTTAGCATATTTAAACAAGATATGTGACTAAATAATTCGTCAAATTCAAGGCTACATAATGATTTTGGGTTTTTTTAATGACCTAAAGCAAATATTAACTCGGTTAACACGACAGCAAGCTACATAGACGACATTTAGTAGGTGCTATTAAGAACCTTTTAGCTGCAGCATTTTGCTACTTAGATATTTTAAATATTACAAATTAAAATAAAGTAATGAAGCTTCAAAACCATGCACTAACTAGCAAGACGATTTAATTAAATATTATTGGGAATGATGTGAAATTAACTTTGTCAGTTTGAGAACAAAATAGACAATTTAAGTTTGTATTTCAAACGTGGTTTCATTTTACTTTATACTCATCTTGCATGCTTTCCAGTTAACGCGAGTTACGAGCGCAGACTAGTGGTAGTAGACGGTTATTACATCCACATTGCTAAAATGTACATTCAGCGCGGTCTGAGACTGTAAAGTGGAAACTGAGGCTCAACTAAAACTGGATTTCTGTAATCAAGAGACTCTTGAAATACAAGACCACAAGATCAATGCACAAGTTTTGTCAGAACAGGAAGTAAAGCAATGCGATGTAGAATTAGGTGTTTAATAATGAAGTATTTTACCATCGTTGAGGGCATGAATTTTAGCAAAGGAACAATTTATGATTGATTTAGCAAGAATAAATTGATGGTAATTTTTTTTTTGTGGGCTGTGTAAGTGTGCATATGCTTATACGTGTTAATCTGCAGACTCCCTGGTGTGGCAGCAGTCAGTTCGCTCTACAGCTGATGTATGTGTGAAGATCGAGGATCTTATCCCAGGTGGACATTACCAGTTCAGAGTTAGAGCTAGCAACCCCTGGGGCATCAGTCCCCCCAGTGAACCCTCCAACATGGTCACTCTCCCCAGCTGTGGTTAGTGCATCACACACATTTCCCAAACTCACTGAATTCCCAATGCAAACATATTTCATTCAACTGTCAACCTTTCCAATAATGATCTTTTGTCTTAAGCTTCAACATATGATGGAACTGGGATCCAGTGGAAAGACAACTTTGAATCAGCATTTACAGAAATCTGTGAAATTGGAAGGTAAATGATGATGACGATGATGATGATGATGATGATGATGATGATGATGACAATGATGATTACAGTTATATGCTTGATAAATCCATCCTTTTACAACAAAACCATGCACTTTTACTCACTCTTGTCATGTCTGCTTTGCAGGGGTCGTTTCTCAGTGGTAAGGAAATGTCTGCACAAGGCCACAAAGAAGGAGGTAGCAGTAAAGTTTGTCAACAAGAAGATGCAGAAGAAAGAGCAGGTGGCTCATGAGGCAGACCTCCTCAAACATGTGCAGCATCCTCAGCTGGTGGCTCTGACCGACACTTATGAGTCACCCACAGCTTACATACTGGTCTTAGAGCTGTAAGTCTAACTAAGTCTAGACTTATTTTCTATTCACATGGAATAAGATCTTTAGGGTGAACTTGGTAATATATAATAATATGTGCATTTATCTTTGTGTTAAAAAAAAAAGCTATTCATTTACACAAGAGAAACAAGAGTCTTTTCCTATGAATCTGGGTGTTTGTCACACATGGACATTTTCACATCTGGGGTCATGAATTTATTACAGAATAAATTGTGATAATAGAACACACACACATGCACGCACGCACGCACAAACACACACGTGCACACACACGCTTGCATGCACACACAGTATGATAAGGCTTTATAGTGACTGTAGCTATATCATTATAATATCAGCATCCTTTTAATTGCCTTTTTTTGAATGAATACTGGTATCAAGTATCGGTACTGGTATTTTCTAACGGTGCCTTTTTTACTTGGCCTGTCTGATAAATATGTAAATAATATTTGTCTTAAAATATTTAGATTTATATTTCTGAAGTATTTCTTTGCAGATTTTCTTCCAGTATTTTTTTTTCTATATTTTAACATGGTTTTGTCTTTGTTTCTTTTTTTTGTCCAGGCTGGAGGGTGGGCGTCTGCTGGATTACCTGGTGGCCCATGATGAGCTGATGGAGGAGAAGGTTGCGTTCTTTATTAAAGACACAGTGGAAGCCTTAAAGCATCTGCACACCTGCAAAGTGGTTCATTTGGACTTGAAGGTGAACAAAATAAAAGGCAGCGTGCCATTAAAATGTCACCTAGAATCGAGCTGTTTTGAATAATTTAGAATAAATTTGATATTTGAGACAAGGATCATGTAGATGCATCATTACTGTGATACACTTGGAGCAGTGTTGAATGCAGACAGACAGATAGATAGAGCTAACAAGGCTAATAGCATATGTTTGATGACCAAAATTCTCCATCCACAAAGAATAATCTTCACAAGTTAGAGCTTATTTTATTATTTTATTTGACAATCACCTATTATATTTTCCTAGTACAGTCTTCCCAGTCTAGCTGGCTAATGTAAACCAGGCAAAGCAGCCACAGTCTTTATGACTCATTTGGGTATTTCTCTTCTGACAGAAAGGTCTGTTCAGTAGAAATAAGTTTTGCTCATCAAGTAAGAAATAAGAAGCACATTGACAATGCCCATGAGACAAAAAAGATTAGTTAAACATAGTTATTTTTATTTAACCAGGATAAAATTCTTAGAATAAGTATATACATGTGTATATTTCCAGATCAGTGTTAGAGAAGATGGAACACATGGAATCGTGCTTTTGAAATGCTCTTTGTAGTATTATAGCTGAGCTTCCTGGCTCGCCCCTGTTACAAGAGTTTTCTGGCCAAGACACAAACATAATTAAAGGCACGGCAACAATAAATACAACATAACAAATATCACAGAAACAACTCCCAGCATGGCTATTCTCAAAGTTATTTACAAGTTCTCCAGAAATTCAACCACCAAATGGAGCACAAGAGGGTTGAAGTGTTCCTGTAAGTCGGTCCACGTTGATGAAGCGTTAAAGTTAAAAACCTTTTTCCCAGCTCAGACCTGACAAGGAGTTGAATATATTTGTTGTCTTAACATTTCACTGAAGGTGGGAGGACTGGGAGGACTGGAGGTCTAGCTGTGTATGCACTCATTGTCACAACAAACATTTTGCTCAAAACCCCCAGAACTTACCAAAGTACTTTAAACATGCATTTTTTTTTAATGAAAAAAACTTTCTCAGCTCATTATGCAGATTCCTCCACAGTCTAGTCGTGTAAGTTACAGTCTTCTTAAAATAAAAGAATGTACATTTAAGGTAAAGTTTTATATAGTTGAATTTTTGTGAGCGACACACAGCTAGTATTTGACACAGACATTTTGACTCGTGCTTTTTTTTGTTTACTTTTTCCTTTTTTAATGAAATAACAACAGCTGCATTATTTATTTGCCATATTTTTCTGCTGCATGAGCACACCTGGCTGATATCTTCATGACAATCACTCATGAGAAGAATAACTCATTAAAATAATTTTATTATAATTACTTTAATAGTACTATATTAGATGCATTAGTCAATTTTTATTTCATTACTATCCACATTTAAATAACTGTATAAAAGCCTAAGTGTCCTATTTAATGAGTATCTATTCATTCTCTGTTCTCTCTTTCATTCACTAATAAACTCTTCTCTTTTACAGCCTGAAAACCTAATGGTCAACCTCCGCATGCCGGTACCGTGTGTAAAGCTGATTGACTTTGGTGATGCTGTTCAGATATCAGGGCACAGGTATGTGCACCTCCTGCTGGGAAACCCTGAGTTTGCTGCTCCGGAGCTGATCCAGGGCACGCCGGTGTCTTTCTCTACAGACGTGTGGAGTGTTGGCGTGCTGGCCTACGTCATGCTGAGCGGAGTCTCACCGTTTTTGGATGAGAGTCTGGAAGAGACTTGTGTTAATATCTGCAAACTGGACTTCTGCTTCCCGGATGAGTATTTCTGTGGTGTGAGTCAAGCAGCGAGGGATTTCATCGTCTCAACTCTGAACCAGGACGCCAGGAAAAGACCGAGCTCGACAGCATGTCTGCAGCACCCGTGGGTGAGCGCACACAGTGGAGATTATTCCAAAACTCCGCTGGATACTGCCAGATTGGCTGCTTTTATTGACAGACGCAAGCAGCTCCATGATGTCAGACCTGTCACTAATGTTAAAGGCCTGGTCACTTCTACTATGGGACATACCATATGAGAGAGTGTGTGTTCTCAGAGAAATACACACTGGAAGAGAGGGTTATGTGTTAATTAGTTTAAGATTACTGTAACAAAATCTATTTTACTCTATACAGACCTCTCATACCTGTAATAGTGAGTCACCATTTTGGCCAATCACATCACATGACCACCGTAATGTTAAATACGATACTGAATGCTCTTATTAGCTAAAAGCTGACATCTTGGGAGTGAAATAAAATCAAGGCAATCCTGGTGTACTTCTGAATTAAACAGTGCACCAAATAATTAATATTAAACTCAGCTACACTGAAATCACTGTGGGTTTACAATCCTGAAAGCTAGCGAATTTAAAACAAGCGATGAAACCTAGGTTAATGTCTGAATGTACAGTAATATAGAATGCAGTTGAACACTGCTGTAATTGAAGAAGTATTTAGCATTGTTTTCTAGAAAAAAGGATTGTATGTAGATATAGGCAACAGATATTTTTACAAATTCAATATGAGAATAACGGGAGTATATAGTATTTAAAATGTTAGAATTTTCAGCATGACCGTTACATATGGTTAAAAAAAATACCATCACACAATCAGTTTTAAGATATGTAGATCAACATTAGGTCATTGTTAAACCTTTCAGAACTAGGGGGAATATCTTTGATGCCTTTTATTATGCCTTTGGACAGGAAGTGGTGTGCTTCTTAATATTTTCAAAATGATTCCTGCTAAATATCGAAATCTCAAATCTGAAAGTGATCAATTGATTTGGCTTTATTGATCAAACTTTGAAGCCTTAAATGTATTTATTCTGTTTTTACCATTGTGTTTAATTCAAGTGAATGATTTCAAATGGTTTTTTTTTATTTATTTTTATTTGTAGATGTTTTGTAAAGTCTGATTGTGCAGAATCACTGCCCAGAACTGACGAGACTACAGACTGCTGTCCTACAGAGTACAGAGTAGCTGCTTTTTAAATCTTCACAGCAGCTAAGTGAGAAGGGAAAACACTCAAACCTCAAAAAATTCTAAAATATCAAAATATAAATACAGAAAAAAACAAGTAATCATTGGTCAGTATAATGATATACAGTTTCTTCAGATTGACATTTGCACATGTTGAACATTTTTAAAGGTTCCACCAAAGATCTCTCAGACTTAAGGACATCCTTACTCCTGTCCAAATCCTGTTGAGAGTTTTGTCTTCAACTGCCAATTCCCGAAAGGGTCAAATGATTAGAATAAATAAGAAGCAAATAAGCAGGTTTACTTTTTTTATTATTTGGGAATTACATATCATTTTCAGTTATGATAATATGGCTACCTTGTGAGAAAAGCATCACAGTTGGAACGGGAGCTACGTATGACGGCATGACCTGTGACTACTGGTGAAGGAAGGACTCTTCTAAACAGCGCAGGCTCAGAGTCTTACTCTCTTTACTATTTCTCTTCTCTTTCATTCACAATAAACTCCATTCTGTGTGGAATGATGCTTCAATGTTTCACCTACAACAAGCTGTAACACTGGTATATCCTAGTGCTTGCTTTGATGTTTCTAAGGCTGTTGCCTCCAAGATTTACTTTGATAGTTCAGTGTTCTGGAAACTATGTTTTTGTTCTTTTAGTCATGTTAGAATTGTTGTACAGAACTCAAAGTGTACGATTTACATAGAAAAATAAAAATGTTTAATCCGATGGGCTGTTTGTTACTGGATGTTTAATAAACTGCTTGTTTAATAAATTGTTTCCTGTGGGCTTTTGATTGAAATTCCATCTTGGGGTAAGGGATGATGAAGGCTAGCACCATGTGCTTCTTATGGTGCTCATGTTACCAGTCAAGTGTATACAAGCCTTAACTATTACTGTATTACCTTTTGCCTGTAATACAGCCCTCAACCTTTTTGGGGTAAGTACCGACCAACCTCTTGATTTGTGTACTTCATGATGTGCCAACATCATGCTTCATCATGGGTATGAACTACTTTTTTTGCACCAAACACCTGATCAGATTTTTTTGACAATTGGTTTAGTTGGGTCTGGAATAATTTTTCCCATGAGGAAAAGCTTCCATTTAGTCACCCTAACCATAGCCCAGAATACAACAGATATTTAGGGAGTGATCAGTTGCTGCAATGATGCTGTAGGTTTCTTGACTCTCTCTCTCTCTCTCTCTCTCTCTCTCTCTCTCTCTCTCTGATGCCATTCTTCTTGTTCTCTAGTCCATTTTGTAGAGATGTTCTTGCTCTAGCCCCATTTTCTACACTTGTTAATGACTCCTTTCATGGAGTTTCATGGTATATCTGATGTTTTATAAATGACTTTTGTATCCCTCTCCTTTTCATGGACAGTGGCGTCAGCAGTGAGAAGAAAAACAAAGGAATTTGTATAGGTACAGCTGATCATCAGCATCACTTCATTGATGACACTGACAACCAATTTTCAATAAACACTTCAGTCCTGAGCTTGGCTTACTGTATGTTTTAAGTTTCACATGTTCACCCCATGCCCTTGTGGGTTTTCTCTAGTTTCATCCTGCTCTCCAAAAACATGCCAGTAGGTGGATTAGCGACTCTACATTGCCCCCCGGGTGTGAATGTGTGAATGTGGTGTCTTGTAATGGACTTGTGTCTTATCTAGGGTGTACTTCCTCTGCACATCCACATTCACCACAGCCATGACCAAGAGACAGTGGTTACTAACCATGAATCAACAACAGTTTTTTTTCTTTTGGCTGTTATGGATCATCACAGCTGGATCACTGGTCTACATATTAGATTTGGCACAGGTTTTATGCCATATGTCCTTTCTGGTGCTTCCCCAGTAGGAGTATTGTGGTGCCTCAGTGGCTGGTTCCCTGGCCAATAATTGAACCAGCGCCACAAATGTGAGAGCAAAGAAGACTAACCACTAATCCTCCCAGGAACAACAACAAAAATAAGAATTATTAAAAAGTTATTTTAAAAAAATGTTTTCTGGCTAATTTTATATTTTTTTCTACTACTACTAATACTTATTATTATTATTATTATTATTATTATTATTATTATTATTATAAAACCTTAAATATCAAATACAAGTTACATTAAACTTAGTAGTGAAGATATAAAACACAGCTGTAAATGTAACCATATTTACATCAATATTTACATCAGTGTAAACTGGCAGTAGAGAATGAATATGAAGAACCTAGATAACATAAATGCTTAAACTGAGAATTTTTACACTTTTATCCATTAAATGAGCTCATTTCAAATTTGGTGCAGTTACCTGTGAACCATCACCGAGGACCTCAAGTGGGAGCTGAACATAAACTCTCCAGTTAATAAAAAACAGCAGCGGATGTACTTCTTGCGGCAGCTAAAGACGTTTGACCAAAAAAAAGGCTATGATGGTGCACTTCTACACGTCCACCATCGAGTCTATACTCACCTCCGCCATCACCATTTGGTACTCTGCTGAGACTGACAAAGACGAGTGCGGAATGCAGAGTGTCATTCTGTGAGTGATCACCGCTGAGAAGGTGACCGGCTGCAGTTTACCATCTCTTCAGGACCTGTACACTTCCAGGACCCTGAAGCGGGCAGTTAAAATTGTGACTGACCCCTCTCATCCGGGACACAATCTCTTTGATGTACTCCCATCTGGCAGAAGAAAGCGATCTATAGTGTCTAAAATTTCACATCTTTCCATCCGCAACTGGCCTAATCAACGATATCCAGGACCCAGGATGGTCTGTTATTCACCACCTTGGACATTAATAACTACCCCGACCACTGTTCAGATGTATTATATTAATCTTCACAAATCTTATAATGCACATTCCTTCCTCAAACTGGGCGCATTTGCACTGTATGCAAGATTTTTAACTGAATATTTGCACTGGCCACTTTGCACATCCTTCATTAGTGTACAATTCATGTTGCTATTTTTTATTTCCATCTAATTTCTGGTTGTAAATCTTTATGCTTTTTTAAATATATAACCATTGTTTCTTATACTTCTTCTTTATTATTACAACACACCAAGACAAATTCCTGTACATGTAGTCCCTACAGTACCTGGCACTATACCTAAACCTGATTCTGATAATATTAATGATTGCTAATGGCTCGTAATGATATTTGTTATTAAAATTCAACAACAGAGCTTCTTCCAAAAATAGTAGTCTATGTTGTCATCTGACCTCCGTGGGCATGTTAGAAAAACAGCATGTAGTCTTGCCAGCTGATCGACCCTCTCTTATTTACTACCAGTCTGTGCTGTCAGTTGGGCAGATCGCTTCGTGATATCGCGAGAAAAACCGTGAACATAGCAACAAGACAACCAAAATAAATTGTGGACAACAGTTCGGAGTGAACGATGGCGGCGTCGCTGCTACGCCGGGATAAGAAAGCTACAGCCGCTCACTTAAAGGCAGATCTCAATCGGACTGACAACAGTTCTGGGGTCCGGCAACTTCAGGAACTGCTGGATAATGTACTTAATCCGGAGAAACCGGCGGCGGACACCGAGGCCCTGGACTGGTGTAAATATCTGCTGGCAGGAGGGGACGGTTTCGAGGAGTTCTGCAAAACCGTACGCTCCTACGATAACGCTACGCTGTGCGGCTTGGTCTGGACTGCTAATTTTGTAGCATATCGCTGTCGGACCTGTGGCATTTCGCCCTGCATGTCACTCTGCGCTGAGTGCTTTAACAACGGCGATCACACGGGCCATGATTTTAATATGTTTAGGAGTCAGGCTGGCGGGGCCTGCGACTGTGGAGACAGTAATGTCATGCGAGAAAGTGGGTAAGTTCATTTGCTTGATAGCTACAAGCTAGCTAGCTACAAGCTAGCTTGTCCTGCTATCCATATTTAGTCATTTGCCAGCTGAGGTAACATTACTAGCCAGTGTGACCTGTCTGTCGTGTATTTGGTTGGATAATTGTACTCAACTGAATGCATGTCATGACCACCGGAATGCGGAATAAAAACAATAACAGGCTGATTAGCAATGCTAAGTAGCAGTGCTACCTCCAGGTTCCTAGCACGGTAATAGAGCTAACTTAGCTTAGCTTAACTGCACGCCTTACTGAGTGTCAGTGGTTTATTTTTAACCACACAGCGCCTCACTGACAGCTCTTGCCTTTTCCCCCCTTACATTTAATTGCATTCAAATATGTTTAAAAACAAACCGAACAGTTCTATTTTAAACACGCTGAATATGGACCTATTGAATGTCCGCTGTTTTTTGGAGTTAAAGCGCACAGTGCTTTACTGTGTGTGTGGGGCATTCCTCCATAGGTGTTCTTGGTAACTAATGAAAATGTGAAAAGGGGGGTGAATAGATCATGAATTATGGCATTGATTTCATTGCTAATGTCGTCAGAGCTTTTGTTATTCTATTCATGCACGAGTATACAGTAATACGGTGGACTTCTCCAAAGTTTACTATAGAAAAGTGAAAACAGGGCGAAATCAGAATCACTGGACAACACTGAACGTAGGGGTAAAGTTACAGTGCTGAAAGACAAGATACAAGACATTCAAACACACTTCAGTAAGTACAACACAAATGTAATGCAATACCACCATCATAAAGTGACAGGGAAATCTCATCACTCCTAACAGTAAACTTATCCATATTTCTTTATCTTTCTTCATGTGATGGTCAGAGCAGTACAGCACAGAGAGCCGCATATAAAGAACCTCTATAATTGTATATTTTAATGAAGGCTCTCACTCTAAGAATAATGTTTTAACTTGAATTATTCTAAAGAGTACAGAAGGCTGCACCATTAGTCATCGATGAAAAGGTGCACTTTGTTTTAACTGTTGTCATGACACGATCAAATTGTATACCATTATATCTATATATTGTAATTACAGCAGATTAAAATATCATATAACTACTCACGAGGAATAACGTCTGTTACACTGAGCAATTGATAAATGAAGAAATGAGTTTTAATTATTTTACACAGTTTGCATTTGATGTGGTGTTTTTTGAATTATGGAACTTGCGTTTAGCATCAGCGTTGCTTTAGGAAGGTGTGTGTTTTTATTCTGGTTGATCTGTTATCAGATTTGTGATGACATTGACCAGAGAAACTGGTATTAACCAACATTTCCATTAGAAAATTCTGCTTATTTGGTTGTTTCCCCCCAAAAACACATGCACACCTCTCTTCAGAGGAACTGTTTGGATATTAATGCTAACATACAAGACCTCTGCTCTGATCTAGCCTGGGAGACGATTGCGTTACCCTCAATAAACCCACACTTAAATTTTTATATGCACCTGTCCAGATTATCCACAAAGAGCTCTAGGTATGTGTTTAATTTTTTTCTGGGAATGTCCTGCATTCTTCCTCTTCTGTTCTCAGCTTGCTCAGAATATATTATACTTGTTAGACGTGGACCTGGTTTTCACTTCAGAGCTTGCTCACTCCAGAGCTTGCCTTCCTAAATACCTTCTCTGAACTGGCACTGTCTTTGTAGCAGTGAAATTGACATTTAGCTGCTTTCACAGCTGTGGAAAAAAAAAAGCTAGTTGCTGGAAGTGTATGGGCCGTTTCTCTACTGGATATAATTTTCTTTGGAGCAATCCACAGCTCATATATATGCAACCAAATCAAATCATTTGTTTCTTCTTTCTTGCATTCTAATGTGTATGCAGGGAATTTTTAACCCTCCTTTTTTCTCACCTCTGCAATGTCTTGCAACTCATTATTACTGTAATAGTCTACCTAGGGCATGGGTTATATCACATTATGTGTTTTCTAATCTCTTTGTACTAAACCGGTTATTTAATGAGACAATAGCTGTTCACAAAAAAAAAAGAAAAATGAACCAATCATTTTTAACCATGAATGTGTCATGGCTATGGTAAAAGTTATCTTTGCGTTAGCTAGGAAGCAATCAGTCTGCCTGAGGAATGACAGACATTGGGATGGATATGATTTTAGGATCATGTCAGTTGTCTGTCCATAAGGTGCAAGATACTTTATGTAATTTATATAATTAACAAGTAAGAAATTAGACATAATGGTGAAATGATTAACTCTGTAGTGTTGTGTTGTGTTGAGCCGTATGTGAAGTGAATAATTTCCAATAACAGCATGTCCCAAAATGTTTTATCCCTACAAATGATATTCAGATATTTAAATGATATTCAGATATTTTTTATTTATTAAAACATCATGCATTTCATGTAAATATGAAATGTCCATACAAGTTCCTGCGAAAGAGCTTTCAACGTTTATTAGCTCTATTTTTAAATTGCTCATTCTTTCATTTTTATTAAAGCCATACTGCTATATGGGGTATTTGTCCAGAAAATGAATCAACACCCTTTGAGGAATTTAGCAGTCCTGTGGTATAATTATAAATAACTCCTTAAGAAAAAAGAACAGAAACTGTCCATGCAATGTGAAGGATGTTTATTGTTTTTTTCTTAGTAATCAGAAGTGCTTTTTTATTATAATGTATATTTAATGGATTCTTCTGGTAAGCATGTTCATTTATCTTACCAGGTTTTGCAGAAGGCATCGGTTAAGAACCGGCGAGAATGTTCCGTCAGTCCCTAGGGATCTGCTGCTCATGTCTGAGATGGTTCTTCCTCGTTTTATCATCAGCATAATCCAGTACCTGAGGGATGGTTACACAGAGTCAGGTGAGGCACATTAGTCAAATTCCTAAACTTGCAAAGCAGGTGTACTTTTGAAAACTGAAAAAAAAAATTCTTCTTTTTTTTTAAATTGACATCTATCCTTTATATGATTTATGCATAAATTGTTTGTGACTAAAAAGTGTTGTTGCTTGTTTTTCCAGAATCAGCCACAGACAGAGATTTGCAGAAGGTCCTTCAGCAGTTGGAGCCTCAGATCTCTTTCCTAGAAGACCTCACAAAAATGGGCGGAGCCATGCGCACAGTCCTCACAAAAATCTTAACCAATCAGCAGACCTTTAAAGAACTGAGCATGGGTAGGCATTTGAGCAAAATATTTTGGTTTGACACATGTCCTAAACTAGCCTTTTTCTCATACTTTTCTCTCCCCAGAATAAAAAAAAAAAAAAAATTATATTCACTGAAAGTATAGTTGTGTATAAAGTTCTTTAAGGTTAATAGCGGTGAATTATAAGTCATTTGCCATTGACTTTACCAACAAAGAAGTTTATGCTTCTGGTTGGTAAAAACTGTTATTTACTGTCTATTTGAGACGATATGAACCTTTATAAATTCATTCATTAGTAGGTAGAGTACATAGAGTGTAGTGCACTTCATTTGGGATGTAGCTTTATTGTCTAAATCTAATGTAGCTGTAGAAAATGCTGCCAGCAGATCTAGTACTGTTTAAGTTGTAGTAAAAGTTACTACAGCGCATGACTTTGTAAGAATGCATGTTATATTCTTTTGTTGTCGGACTGCATTCACATCACAGCTTTGGTCTAAATGTTCCTGAGGTTTTATAACCTGTTTAATTAATACATATGATTTTGTTGTAATGAAGGTGAGAGAACCAAATATTAGGATTCTTCCCCTTCACAGGCCAAGAGGAGAATATGTATGCAAAGAGAAATTATGAGAAGTACCTCTCTGCACTTAAGAACTCTGGTCTAGTGTCAGTGGAAGATAAGGGCTCGGCTGGGGCTGGGGCAGCAGATCCTTCAGCTGGGGCAGGAACTGGAGCACTTGGCTTACTGGGTAACTCTTTTCCTTCATTTTGTTGAAAGTTGGCTGCTGTATTTATCTACAAATGTGTTATATTCTTCAAATACTTTTTACACATTTATTTTTTTTCCTGTCCTTATTTTATTTTGTTTTAGGTGCCACAGCAGCAGTCAGCCCAAATGAGGAAAATAAAGAGGTAAGATTTAAAAAAAAAAAAAAGATGCTGGGGCTGCCAGCTGTGAGACAAAAACTTTGTAATCTGTTTTGTGTACTGATTGATTCTCAAGTTCCTCTTGTAACTGCAACACAACACGCCATCATTGATATTTTTTTCACGTTAGAGAATACCCTGTTGTGTTTTAAGATCTCATGCAGTTTTTCTGTAGCAACCAAGTCCTACATACTGTATAAGAAGATATAAGGCACGTGTTGTTGATCTCTCTTCAACAGGAGGATCAGGATGGAGGGCAGAATGTAGGTCAGAGAAAAAGAGTAAAGCTGAGTAGCAGCACCAAAGGTGAACAATTTATTCACTCTACTTACTTTCACTTTTTTTGCTGGTCAAAAAAAAGCTTTTTTTTTTCCTGATATTTCATTGTTTCCTTTCTTGTAGATCCATCTATAATGGACATACTAAAACATAAATGTTTTTTAGAGGAGTTATTGTTTTGGACTATTAAATATGAGTTTCCACAGAAGATGGTTACTTTTTTACTCAACATGTTGCCAGATCAAGACTACAAGGTATGTTTTTCATACTGAAGCTGATGACACGAGTTGGGATTTATTTATGTATTTATTTAGATCAGTTAACGCGAGGGATTTCTAAGCATTTCTTTTATTTCACTGTGTCATGTTTGTCGCAGTAGTTTAATTCTACACAGAACAATGTTGGATGATGTAATATTATGAACCTCTGTAGGTGGTATGTTAACAAATCGTTTGCCTTTCTGCTTCAGATCACTTTCACTAAAACATTTGTCCAGCACTATGCCTTTATCATGAAGACTCTGATGAAGAGCCACGAATCAGACACGATGTCTAACCGGATAGTTCATATCAGCGTGCAGCTGTTCAGTAACGAAGAGTTAGCACGTCATGTCACTGAGGAGTGCCAGCTGCTGGACATCATGGTCACCGTACTGCTCTACATGATGGAGAGCTGCCTTATCAAGAGTGAGCTGCAAGGTAAACATGCATGCTGCTCTTTTATACCTCCAATGTGCATGTTAGATGAACTGAGTGTATATAAACATAGAAAAAATAAAAAGATGCATGAAGACAATAGGTTTGTTCAGTGAGTGCTTCATTTTAGTAGTATTTATCATTCCCATGATTAATGCCAAAAAAGATGAAAGGGTTTTTTTTTATATATATTTTTGGTCCTTTTCATTTTGCATTTTTTTCTGCCTATAAATTATTTTGTGAAGCTGCAAAGATCGTGTTGCGCAAGGAGCCAGTTTATCAGAAACTGTCAGTCTGCTAACAGATGACTAAAACCTTGCAAGCTAAGTGTGATCTCCTCATGGAGCGAATGTCACGCTTTGATCAAGTTTTTGCAAGTCTAATCAATTCACAAGTCAGCTACCGGCTGTCAAAATGTCAGCTGGCTCTCAAAGCTTAGGATCTGCTTGAGATGTATGTGAAAGTGAAATGTGTTTTAGCTCTGGCAAACACCTCTTTTTAAGAATATAGAGAAATGTAAGAGTTCTCCCAGGCTACTTCACACGGGTCTTAAAAAAAAAGTGCAGGACGTACTGAAGCAGTCCAAATACTTTTTCACTTTGTAGCTCTTCTTTAGTTAAAGTGCTCTTTTTCTTATGTTGCAGATGAAGAGAACAACCGTCACGTGGTGGTGAACTGTGGCGAAGCCTTGCTGAAGAACAACACCTACTGGCCTTTAGTTAGCGACTTTATTAATATTCTCTCTCACCAAAGTGTAGCCAAGCGTTTTTTGGAGGATCACTCGCTACTCATGCTCTGGATGAGCTTTGTCTCCTTCTTTCAAGGTCAGTTTCATTGGTTTTGCAGTTTTATTTTCATTACCGTGAACGTGAATTATCCTTAAGCTGGTTTAGTTTTTGTGAACTGAACTAAAATGAAATGGATAATGAACAAATACTTATATTTTAACAGAAAAGGAAGGTTTTTAAATCTATATTTAATCATTTGCTTTATTTCCATCTGTGCTACATATTCTTTTTTTTTTTTTACTCATTGTTTTAAGTTCATTCCAATCCCATATATATTATTTGTAGTTCTTTAGAGTAATGGACTAATATATTATTTTTCATTACCTCTACACCTCTATTCCTCTTTTCAGGAATGAATCTTAACAAGAGGGAGCTGAACGAGCATGTGGAGTTTGAATCACAGACGTACTATGCGGCTTTCGCTGCCGAACTCGAGGCTTGTGCTCAGCCCATGTGGGGACTGCTCACACACTGCAAAGTCAAAGTAACATTCTCATTTCATCCTCTTGCTCTATATTAAATACATATTAGACCTTACATTGTACAGTAATACCTTGTGCATTCGCGTTTTGTGATTTTTTTTCATTTGCATTCGTGATTTTTTTCACAGATCTGTGAATTTGCAAAAATCCTCCAAAAAAAACCCTGCAGAAGTGTTTATGTTGAATTGTTGAAGTAATTTAGAAAACTTCAAAAAACTTCTCTCATATGGAAATGTTCTCTTTTATGTAAAGTACTGTACTGATGTGATACCCATTTGCAAAGTTTATTCCCTTTGGAACACTAATGGTTAAATTATTACATGTCTTATGACGTTTACCTACTTTACCTTCCTGACAATGACAAAGCAAGTCAGTCATTAAGTTTACAGTCCCATATTCATTACTTGGTTTTATCTTACTGTGATTGCAAAAGAAAACGGTAGCCAATGAGTTAGTATACTGTAGGGGTAACATCAGTACACCGTACTGTAAATGTGCTACTGAGGCAAATAGTCATTAGGTGATACTGTACTCTGTTTTTACGTCAACCATTTATTTATTTTTTATTAAGCTAACTTTTAAATGAAATTAAAGTACTTTGGGAGCATGATTTGGGTCATATTTAGGGGGTTAAACTCGTTAATGACTCATACAAAAACATTCGCGATTCCTCCTGAATTCTGGAACCTAACCTCGTGAATGTTTGAGGTCTTACTGTAATTGACTTAACAAAAGTCTGAAGTGAAACTGAGGTTTAGGATGTTTGTGTGATTTGATTTGTTGACAGGAAACACAGGAGTACACTAAAACAGTAGCACGCTACTGTCTGGAAACCTTACAGATATGGTTTGATGCCATTGGCTTTGTTGATGAGGTACAGAATTTTTTTTTTTTTTTGTCATTCATGTTCATTACTGATAGTTTGGCCTCTTTGTGCACAGGATTGGAGTGTTGATTTTCTCTCTCTCTTCTCTCCATCAGCCTGCTCCCAATCAGATAACATTTCATTTGCCGTTACACCGCTATTATGCCATGTTCCTTAGCAAGGTAATAAAGATGACCGTCTTCAGTACTTGCATACAAGTGACACATGACTAACTTTTTTTTTTTGTTTGTTTGTTTGTTAAATTTGTCTCCTACCAATTATGACCCAGCTTTTAGAAACCTGCATATGATCCATGTTTCTGATTTGGTCCAGGGGGTGAAGTGTCAGGGGCTGGACTTGGACAGTCTCCTCCCTGATCAGGAAATGCTGATGAAGATTATGGTGCACCCTCTTCAAATACAGGTAACTTAACACTGGGAGCTGGATAGATACAAAGCTTGATTAGATGCCAGGCAGAAAGGTCTGTTCTCTCCCTCTGTAATATCAGCTGGTGACAAAATGGAGGAAAGGCCAACAGCTAAGGTGTTGGGTCACCATGAGGCTGTATAGTGTTGGTCAGTCGATTTAAATGCCCTGTAAATGCTGCTAGAAGTCTTTTCTATACGGCATCAGTCTTTTAGGGTACTTGATTTATTTATTTCATTTTTTATTTTTTTCCCCCCTTTCTTTTTTTGATTTTATTGTGAAAGCGTCACATCAGAGAAACAACAGTTTTGTGCTAAATACAACATATTACTGTGTAAGTGCAATTAAGTAACGATCACAAGAATAGAACTGTTTATGTGGCGATCAGAAGAAAACTGAGTTGTGATGAGAAAACAAGACAGGAAAATAATGTATGGCCTACTGGGGCTTCAGTAAGAAATGTACAATGCTCAAAAAAAATATGTAATGGAACAATTTAATCATGCATTGGATCTCTATGAGCAAAATATTCATACATACTTATATACATATATTTATTTATATACATTGTGAAACAAAATGATGCAACGAGGGTCACAGGAAACCAAAATCATCAACCCACTGAGGGCTGGATTCAAAATCACACAGAAAATCAGTCAAAAATACTGACATTACAGGCTGTGTCATAATGCATGCATTTAATCACAGCAACTCATAGCCAGTGTCAGTTGAGACGAGGAAGAGTCATGCACCAGGAGGTACCCAGGGCCCACTGCACCAGCACAAGGTCTGACAATGGTTCTGAGGAGTTTATTCTGCTACTTAACAGCAGTAAGGACGTTAGCAGTAAGGATGCTAACATTGTCTAGCATGTGGAGGTTTGTAAACTCTCCAAGAATATTCCTCCCAGACCATCACTGACCCACAGCCAAACCGGTCATCCTGGATGATGTCCCCACGGCATCTCCAGACTCTTTCACATCTGTCACATGCCCTAACCCTAACCCTAGATCTATTGTCAGTTTCATTTGAACCAGTGCAGGAAAAACTGATTCACAGTTCCTTATGCTTCCTAACCAGACAGATTGAGATCCCTGTAGTATAACCTGGTGTTATACTGGATTAAGTGTTCGCTTAATTTTATTTTGAGCTGTATAGTCAGATTCCTGCTATATTAACAGTGCTGTCATTTAATTTTGTATTATAGTGTGGTGTTTTGTCCTCTCTGCCTCTCCTTCTTTAGTCTTAGACCACTTAAGAGTAAGCTAGTGTGTAAACGTGGACACAGTAGAACAGCTTCACCTTTTGTAATGTTGTGATGTCTGTGTTCATTAACTGTCTGAGATGTGTTTTTGTATGTGTGTAGGCATGTCTGTCTGAGATTCATAGCAACATGTGGGTGAGAAATGGATTACAGATTAAAGGGCAGGCTATGACATATGTCCAGTCTCACTTCTGCAACTCTATGATAGACCCAGACATCTTCCTGTTACAGGTATTACATTATAATAGCTCGTATTAAAACACTGTTATTAATAAACATTTCACTGTAAAATGTTGGAAATTGGACTGTGTGTAAAAGAGGTGTGTATTGGGGCATAGATCATAATGTTTTAAAGCTGGATAGATTCTGTGAGTATGTAGAGCTGTTATTCCCTAACTATAACTGAATATTGTCCAATAAATGGGATGATTACAGCTAGGTGTGACACATTTAGGGATAAAATCTGTTTAGATTTTGTGTCCTGCTTTAAAATCACAGTTCACACATAACAAACCTGCACCGGTGAGATTATTTTCTACTTTATTTTTAATTTTTTCCCCAGGTGTGTGCATCACGACTAGATCCAGACTACTTTATTTCTTCAGTGTTTGAGAGGTGTGATTCAGATTCTTTTACTGCTCTTTCTGCTTTACCATGCAGTGACAATTCTAACAATCTGTTTTTGTTGTCAAGCATGGATCATATCCTTTATATTGTGTCATATGTTATTAAAATTTTTAATAGTACTGAAATCATTATATGCATTTTTTCCCAGTTAATAGTGTTTTAATGCTTTAATGACAGGTTTAAAGTAGTGGACTTGTTGACGATGGCATCACAACATCAGAATGCGGTGCTGGACGCAGAGCAGGAAAGACCCATGCTGGAGGGGGCTCTCACTTTCCTCGTCATATTGTGCAGCCTCCGCATACACCTGGGTTGGTACACGCTGCTGTTTTCTGTATGCTTCCATAAAAGGGATTTTGTGTTTAAGACCTTAGTCTATCTGTTATTCTTAATAGTCTTGAGTTCCTCAGATTTGTACAAGACTGATCATTAAAATGAGAAATATTCCACAAATCATTCCTTATATATAAAATTCAACTTCACATATCTGTAGGTAAATAATGTAACAGGTTATGAGTAATAATCAGTATGCAGACAGGATCCTTTTAGATAACGGGGTTTACTGACATCCTGAATTTATACACATGATGACGTGCAGACTTGGATCTGTATTAGTTTGCTAGTCCTTCAAGTGAGTAATATGAACATGTATGTACAAGCGGTACCATAGAAGCCTGTTCATAGACCCTTTTCAGTTCGTCCCACATTTCTGAAGTTAATTACGTCATTTACCACCAACACTAAAACGTACCAAACAGGATTTACTTTAACTTTCTGCTTTTCAGTGTTGCATTAATTCCTTTAAGCATTTTACTTATTTGAAATAAGGATCATTTGGTTGTTCTTAATGGAAACTAAGTTTGACTATATTTTATATAAATGATGTTTTAGTACTAAATTGAATAATCAATAATAGTTTATATACCTAGATGCTAGTGATTTTCTCACATTTTTTCCCCCCACTTGTTAGGCATGACTGACGATGAGATACTGAGGGCTGAAATGGTGTCTCAGTTGTGTATGAACGATCGCACGCACAGCTCTCTTCTTGACCTTATATCCTTTACTGCTTGCTCTTCCTCAGATTAATGATGAAATTTTTTAGAGATTGAGGACAGACATGGTTATTAAACCTGGATCAAAATCTGGAGACACCAGATAATGGCATTGTGTTCAGTACAGTATACAATCACGTTACTAAATGTAAAATGAACTCTGTGCTTTCTTTTGTGTTAAATTGAACTTGTATTTTCCCTGCACTGATTGTGTTGTGATTATACTATCTTTTTTTATGCTCCTCCTTAACAAATATTGCAAATTCCAGAGAATCCTAATCCTAAGAGTGGGATAGTGCCTGGAAGTTGTAGCTTTGAGGAGATGCTGTCTGCTGTGGCTGATTTCAAAGCTCCAGTGTCTGAGCCTGGTGGCTCCATGCAGCAGGGCATGTACACGCCTAAAGGTGAGCGCCCACTGCTCCTGTCTACTGCGCATGTTAATTATGCATCTTTATGATTTTTTTTTTTTTTTTTTGTCATGAACTCATAGGTAGTGTGTGGAAAAGTTTTGGGAAGAGAAATTTTTATAATCTCACTGGCACTGAAAACTATTGTACATACACTGATCAGCCATAACATTAAAACCAGTGAAGTGAATAACATCTCATTACAGTGGCACCAGTCAAATGTAAGGAGGAAAAATGTTCAAGCCTAATCATCTAGGCAACTTTGACAAGGGCCAAACTTATGATGGTTAATACCTGCAAAAAGTGGCCAAGAATTGGTGATCAAGACACGAGTGCCCTGGTCCATGTGTGGTCCGTTGTGTGTGATGGTGTGGGCAGTGTTATGCTGGGAAACCTTGAGTCCTGGCATTCATATGGATGTTAATTTGACAGATACCACCTACCCAAACATTGTAGAAGACCAAGTACACCCATTCCTGGCAGCGGTATTCCCTAATGGTAGTGATAACGTGCCCTGACACACTACAGAAATTTCTCAGGAGTGGTTCATGACAAAACAGTTCAAGGTGTTGGAGATGTCTCCAAATTCTATATATTATTGCAAGCCTTCAAAGGTCTTGTGAAGTCCATATTTTGACAAGAGCTGTTTTGGTGGCACAAAGGGACCTACATATTATTAGGTCGATGGTTTAAATGCTCTGGCTGAACTGTGTAGTGGGTATAAGTAATTATTTTTTGCATGTCTAAGCAGAAAGTAGGGCGTGTAAAACTTGCATATTCTTGCTTAGAATTGTTTTTCAGTTTCCAGTTGTGTTTGAAAGTCTATAATGGAAATATAAATGTCATTCGTGTCCTGTAAAGATTTTACAAGCTCCTTTTGAGCCTATTGCTTTGTGTTCCTCCCATCGGCCTCATGATGGCACTCCTGTTCCATTGCTGAAACTTCTGTGCTGCCAGTGATGCAATAATTCTTGCCATAATGTCCAGACATATGTTGAATGTGATTTATGCTGTTTTCTGGGTTTGTTTAGCGGAGGTCTGGGAGAAAGAGTTTGACCCCATCATGGTGATCCTGCGCACAGTTTACCGGCGAGATGTCCAGTCAGCGATGGACAGATACTCAGCTTTGTAAGTGACCTCCTCCAGTCTCCAGTTAATGCTTTCTTGATTATTATTATTATTAGCTGATGACTCTTGTTAGAGCCTTTACTCCCTGGCTGCGTTACAGACTGTTGGTCCATCAACATAAATCCTTTGTGATCTCGGCATCTTCTTTTAAAATGTGATACAGAGGACATGGCCTGCACACTTATTTTGCCCTTGAAAAGATGTGTATGTGGGTTTCGGTGCCTGATACAGGTGCCTCCAATTAGAGTCGGGGCAGGAGCAATCAATAGATCAAGTCTAAGGTCTAATAGGCCAGGGTGAGTCCTGCTGTATTAAAGTCAGTTTAAAGACAAATGTGAAGGTCTAGGTTCAGGAGATAAGGTGAGATTAATTTCCTGTAGATCTCAGCATGATGGAAACTCTCCAAATGCAAGAAGACATTCTGCAGCTGGTCATGGTGTTGTGCCTTTCTTCTTATTTTAGTTATTATTATTTTTATGTAAAAAAAATTGTATCGCAATTTAGAGCTAAATAAATGCCTGCCTGTGATTGGAGGAGATGAGTTACAGCGTGTCTAATGTCAGTCAAATCAACGTAACATGAACATGATAAACAGCATAATGATCTCTAGGCCAAATATGGCCTGCTTCTGTATGAGCACCAATATGAGCTGATGGCAGGAGAACGATGTCTGATTATTTATTTATTTTTGGGGGGGTTTGTATTGCCAGCCTGAGACTCGCTCCGAGCTATACAATGATAGATTACCTGTCAGGGGAGCAAAATGTTTCATATCCCACACCCTTCCTTACTTAAATGAAATCAATGACATTTTAAAAAGCATGTATACCTCTGTTAAGTTATTAATACATTTGCTAAATTGTTTAGATGTATTGTTAAATTAGTAAATTGTTATACGATCAATTGATGAAGCCCAAGTTTACATTTAGTGAAGGTTCTCTCAGGGGCACTGCTACAGAAAATGTCATTCATCACGTGTTTTTTGTTTGCTTTTTTTGGTTCACTGATTTTCTTTGCGCTGTGTTGAATGACCTTTCAGTTCTCTTTCAGTAGCCTTTAACTACTGATCCATACTGAGCAGTTTGTTGTCTTCTGAATGTAGTTTGAAGCAGTCGGGTATTCACACTGGTAACCCCTGGCCTCCGTATAAGGAAAGGACCCCCCTGCACCCATGCTATAGAGGACTAGTGCGTCTGCTGCACTGTAAAACTCTGCATATTGTCATCTTCACCCTGCTGTACAAGGTGCTCACCTTTTTAATTATGTTCATCTGTTCATTATAATTGAATTAACAGACAATAGTTACTAGTGAAAAGACACACTCATTATTGATTTTTTTTATTTATTTATTTTTTCTCCCCCCCACTTGTACAGATCTGGATGGACCATCAGAACATGTCTGAGCATGTGCTGTGCATGGTGCTGTATTTGGTTGAGCTGGGTATGGACAACCATGCACAAGAGGATAAAGAGGATGAAGTGAGTGGCTCTTGTGCTGTAGCCTGAAATTTGTGAAAGCAATGTTCTTGACCTTTTCCCAGAGCTCATGGTACAGATGTTCTTTTACGTAGAGTCATTAGCACTCTAAAGCCTCTATATACTTGGTGGATTCATTTGAGATAAGCAGTAAATGTGAATTCAGGGGGATTTATTTCGGGGAACACTTTTCCAGGCATGCATGCTGTTTGTACTAGAATAGAAATCGAAGTGACCTTTTCACATGCATCACCATCACTTTCTCAGCATAATGTTCACATAGTCCATGTCCAGACATCAATGACTACTATATTTTTGGGATGAAGATAAACTGAATGTAATTCTTGGACTAACAGTAGTGGAGCTTGTTATTCCTGCCCGCTATATAAATGTCAATGTAAAATGTAATTCAAAAATCCTAACCAAGAGACCCAGAGGATTATTCAATCATGTATTCCTTTGTATTTTCAAGTGTTTAGAGAAGGTGCGTCTACTTTAGGCTTAAAAAATTATTCATTTGTTTGTCTCTGATGAAGGAACCATGTATTGAAGAGCACTGTCATGACAGCTGGTTCCCTGGCACCAGCCTGCTCTCCAATCTGCACCATGTCATTAACTTTGTACGGGTGCGAGTGCCCGAGACTGCCCCGGAAGTGGAAAGGAAAAGGGAACGGGAGAGAGAGAGGGAAAGGCAGCGAGAGACTCCTCCCAGCACCAGCACTGATGCATCAAACTTTGGACAGGTCAGCTAGACAAATTCTCCTTTGGCTGTTACTGAAAAACTAGTTCTACTTGAAGGTGTTTAAATATTGAGCTATAAAATGACAGCATAGATTCATGTGGCATGTTTTTAAGCATGTTTTAAATGGTATTGCTCACTTTTATTCCACAGAGCTCCAGAAGGCTTACAGGGAATTGGAGAGAGGTAGCTGGCTTTGGAAATGACTGGCTTGGAATTTGGGAATGATTTGGATTGTTTGGAAGTGTAAAACAAATGATTGGGAGTGAGATGTGTGCGCCAAGTGCAGGCTTGAGCTCTCTGGATGCATTGTTTTAGATGATCTCTGTTACAAGACATTGTTACTAAATGGTGTAATAAACATGCATGTTGTTTATTACATTATATCTAATGATGTGTTCCGGTTGCACTACTTGTCTTGTGCATTGTTTTTCTGCAGTGTCTGTGTTCAGCCTTTGTGTAATTGTGAAATGTTGAGTGCTTGTGTGGTTGCCTTCTGGAGTTTCATGGTTGACGCCTTTGCAGTGTGGCAAACTAATTACATGTTTAATGTTGAGCAAATAGTTTTTTGGCATGTGAGATTGATGGATGTGTTTCTGAGGGATCTGTGACGTGTGCTGCAGCTGTAACCTGCAGTCAGGAGCCTGACCATGTTTTTCTTTTATAACACATTAGCACTTAGATTTAATGGGTGTGGGGGTGAGGGGGGGGGCTTTTTTCCAGGCTCTGGTACCTGCTTAGAGATTTAGGACAGGACACATGATGGGATTTTAGCTCATGTGACTTGCTGTGTGGCGCAAACAGAGTTTGATTCAGAGTGTACACATCCACCAATATGGTTTGCACCTAATCAGATTTGACTGTTTATTCCTTGATCTAATATTTGTCTTTGTCTGTATTACATATTCGTATATAAATAGGTAAATCTCAGGAAGGCTATATAACTTGGGACATTTCCAGCAGCTTTGAACCACACTTGTTAATCACACTATCAATGCTTGAGGAACATTGTTGGGCCACTTTGACTTCTGCATAGAATGAATTAAGCAGATATAAAGCAGCCTTTGAAACCGTTCTTTTGAGATTTTCAGTGGGAATGTTCTAAATGCTGCAGTCTTTTCTGCAATTTTTTTTTCTCTCTCCAAAATGTCAATTTAGGGTTGATTCTGTAGGCATGATTATGTCATTGATGGTCTCGTTGTTTGTACTCTTTGGCAAGACGGCTAACTCTATTCATCACAGTTAATATTTTCACAGGGAATTGACCTGCACATTTAAATTGAAGGATAATGGATTTGTTACGATATCACCCATTTCTTTGGAAATGTGCTGCTAGTGCTCTGACTGTAGTATTTTCTCATTGTTATTCTTCTATAAATAATTTGGGCAGTGAATTCAACCAACTCATTATAGTGATGGGAAAAAAAAAAGGCATCATGCTTGCCATTTGTACCACCAGGCTAAAAATTATCTTCATGAATAGGAATATGTCTATACTTTTTTGTCTTCTCATGTTTGTATTGTTTATCTCTCCATCAGAACTTGCGTGAGGCTCAGTTATTCAGTCTGGTGGCAGAGCGCAGGAGGAAGTTCCAGGAGATGATAAACCGCAGTAACCACGAGGCGAACCAAGCCGTAAGGCCGAAGTCATCTTCACGATGGCTTCCCCCAGGCTCTCCTCCTCAGATGGTCACTGAGATTCTAGAGATACGCGAGAGCATGCTGTCCCTGCTGGTCAAACTGCACCAGAAACTGTCAGCCAAGCAGAACTCACTGACTCCGAGCTGGCTGGAGGAGGCTGAGCCAGCACACCACACGCATGGAGACGGCATCACTGCCATCGAGAGGATCCTGGCCAAAGCAGCTTCACGCAGCAGACATAGTAAGAGATGCCTGCAAGAGATTTGTGGCAAAGTGTGTCCTCCTGTGCCTCCTAAAAAGAACAGTCCAGGAGATAAGAAAAGCATGGATAAAGAGGAGAGGTGAGTGTGTATAAGTGTGTATCAGGGGTGTGTGTGTTCCAGGTTTGTAGTGTGATGTTACATTGCATTGTATTATACCCTTTACCACATTTTCCGCATACTATCATCTCCATTTGTACAGGCTCTTGCTATGCATGTGTCAGATTTCATGGTTGTGGTAGAAATGTTGTAATGATTGCACCATTTGTCCATGATGCCGCTGTTCCTGTAGTTGCTCTATTGTTCTCAGCCCTGCCTTCAATTGATCTGAATCCTGCCTTTGCTAGATTTTAGTGGGTAGAAGCTCTGTCTGATTTTCCCTTTCTAAAGGTGATGGAACAGCCTATAATGCTTCCATTAGCACCTGTTATTATGGAGAAGGTGCCACCTGTAAGTCAAAACAAATTACACACCTACACTTTAGCTGATGGTTACCATGGCAGCAATGCTTGGTCACGGCATTGGACCATGCATTTTTCAGTGTCACATCTTTGTCCCTGATGCTGTCAGTGGCAGGAACTGAAGTGTATCGTTCCTGTCTGCACTACTTTATGTCCTTTTATTAAGCTAGCCTGGCTGCCTGAATATGCAAACAGTAGAGGGACTCTATTTTATCTGAGCATGATTAGCAGCTGTTCACCTTGGAGAAGGGCTAATGATGGGAGGCAAAGGCATATCATGGCCTACCAAGCATTATTTGAAGATGGCAATCATGGAAAAATGTATATCTACACAGTCTGTAACCGCTGTCCACAATGTTGCATCTGATCTTGTCATTACTT
>JAOTRN010000048.1:12998764-13009111 GCA_028566695.1 Bagroides melapterus
AGATCAGAGTGCTAACAGTACAGTAGACACAGAGGGACTGACCTCATGTGGTGTTGTTAAGGGATGAATAATAAGCATCTAGCAGCCTTAAATATAACCCTAAAGGCAGGTAAAGCACACACGTCTGTGTTTGTTGAATTAAAGAAGAACTTTCCCCGTTTATTTGTATTCTGTTTAAAAACATTTGCTTGATTCATTTCCACTAGCAGCAAATAGCAGTTTGATGTGAATTTCCTTTAGTATCCTGGTTGGTGTGCAGTCTGACATTGACCCACTGGGTGTATGCGCTTTCCATCTTATAGGAATGAAAAATAGCTCCTCAAACAGTGTTTCTCCACCAGACTGACAGAAAAGGTCACTGCAAATCTATATTTAAGGTGGAAATTTGCCAAGGTGACTTGATCAAGCACATCTGTACAAATGATCTTTACACACTCCATTGCAACAGTGGCTGCTGTTCTCTTTTTATCTGGGAAATGTAACGAAGAGAAACATGAGTTGAACATTGCTGAAGTTTCCCATGAGCAACGTTTCAGATATTTAATTGCTAGGCTTTTTATCACAGGTCTGCTTTTGTATGTGTTGCCAGTTTTGTCAAAGGTTTCAAAAGGTGATCTTTGAATAAATTAATGAAACATTTGTCACGTTTTCTTTTTCACACACATCAGTATGCTTTGAAGAGAATTTATTTTCTCCTCTATTGTGATTGTGTACAGTGCTGTGGCTGAATTAGAATGATCTGAATCTGCACATTTGGTCTTTTGATAAGGCTTCTTCAGCAGCGTGTGTGCGCGTGTGTGTGTGTGCGCGTGTCTGCGTGCGTTTGTGCCCCTTCAAAAATGGCTTTTTGTGAGATTGCCCCAGGCCCACACTGTCACATTGACTTCCAAACAAAACATTTTTCCCAGCTGTCTTTCCCCCTAAAGCGATAAATCAATCCAAACACACTGGCATTTGTTGCCCTATGTTATAATTGAATTGAACACACACTAACATTTTGAAAAAGTAATTAATCTTCAGAGATGGAGGTCATTGAAATAGTGGAAAGTACAAGATGTGAAAGATGCATACACAAGTTGAACAGAATTCACAAAAAGGCTACAGTGCTGTGTACAAAAATACAATAAATGACGATGGTATTGCTTACTGTTGTGATATAGTGAAACTTCTTTCTCCTTTAGATGTTCTAATAAATGCTCACACTATAAAGAAATTTCAGTGATTTGCTGAAACATTTTTATACTGGTCTGTATTTATCATAGAAAAGAAAGGAGTTATATTACTAGGGCTAATACGAGGCACTGTAGGGCCATTCCACTCCTACATGCTTTTAGAACATCCTATTCAAGATTTATTTATCTTTTTCTGTTATAATAATCTCCATACTTGTGTTAGCTCTGTGCTTTGTGAGTTTTCTCAGATTTTTCACAGTATATCAGGCTTGTTTGGTTTTAATAGACTGCATACTTTTGTCCACTGTACGCTTTAATGATGAAAAAGGGAACGTGTGAATTCTATCTAATGCCCTTACAGCTGACCTTCTCAAACAGTAGTCTGTTAAGCAGCTTCAAATATTGTCCAGATAACAGAGCTTTTCTACACTACATTACTTCTAATGTTCTTTTGTTTACACATGGTTGGCCAAATTTCCACCATCTGTTAAATTAAGCAAGAGAGGGCAGAAAAGCACTGACATCCTCATAATTTAGCTAATTAACTATTACCAGTCTACCCCTCTTGTAACTCATGTTCAATGATTCGATTTTACTCCCTATCCTCTGTCCTGCTTTATTCTTTCTGTTTGTTTGCTCCTGGCAAATTCAAAATTGATCCAAATGAACAGTAGTGTGAATTTCTGATGGCTGGAGTTCTTCCAATTCCTTTCTGGGCACTGGTGGCTCTACTGTATTTCACACACCATTTGAGCAGTGCCACACAGCTGCCTGCTCCCATTTTAATCACTGTGGGATTTCCGACTCAGACGCAAACTAAATGAACTCCTGTTTCCTTTTCACTTTGTTTAATCGCCTTTGTTTTTATCCTTATGGGGTTGTTATATTTAGTCTCTTTTTAGAAACCACTTGTGATCAAGCCTTTGTTTGTTTTGTTTTTTTTAAGATAATGGATTTGTCTACCACCTCACTGTTGCTTCATAAGTGTGAACCAGGTCTCTGTTTTGAGCGCCTTTTGTTCGTTTGCTTGTAGAATGTCCTGAAGTGGAGGCAGCGATGGATGTGAGCTCAGCCGAGCCTCTCGACTCTGAGGTTCTCTATGACTGTGTAATATGCGGACAGAGCGGCCCGTCTACTGATGACAGGCCAACGGGACTGGTGGTGCTACTACAGGCGTCCTCAGGTGAACAAACACACCATACGCTCATTACTCATGTTTTATCTTTTCTTACATTTCTTATTTCCCTTTCATTCTAGTGTCAAATATCAGCGCCTGTACTAAATTTAATTTGTAGTATTACAGGTTCCTCTCAACAAGTGAAGCATTTTATAGTCTGTCTGCAATCTCTTTTTGCTGCACAGCACAGTGCTGTTATAGCGTCTATTAAACAGCCCCATTTATTTGCAGCACCTGAGCCTCTGCCCATTGCACCACTTCTTTTAATGACACCACTTAGACAGCAGCATTTTAATTACTTCATTCATCATATGTGTTGATCCTCCAACAGACTCCTAGCTTCTGTAGAGTAATTCCTGCCATGCTGATAGGGACACGGGAATCTCTCATTCGGTGTCATGAAAACAAATAGCTTGTTTAGTTAGTAATTACCACAGCAAAATGATGTACAGTATCGCATGTGTGAAATGCACAGCGTCAAGGTCAAAACTGTGTCCTCTAGTATTCACTTAACAAGACTTGATTTTACAGAACCGGTGGATAATGGACACTCCGGAGAGATCATTAGCAACGTTATTTTTGTCCCACCTTGTTAACTTGCTTGGTCATTTACTGTGTGATATGTGAAATGTGAGGAGTGTATGAAGATGCTGCTGCTGTTCAGAGTGTGATGGCTGTCACAGTTATGACAGTGACATGGTATTTCATTACAGTATGCAAATTATATGATGTCTTCCATAAATGGTAATGCAAATGTCAATTAGTATAGAGTTGTTATTCATGTTGTGTGTGTATGTGTGTGTGTGTTGGGGTGGTTTCAGTATTAGGACACCGTTGTAGTAGCGATCAGGCAAAGCGACTCCCTACAAGTGATGAAGAGCAGATCTTCCCTGAGGACACGTGTGGGGCAGTTAGCGACGTTAGACTGGCACTTATGCAACGTTACTTTAAAGAGGTACTCTCATAATGTAATTCCTGTTGCTCCCACAGGACACATTCAAGATACAAACATTAGTCATGTGTCCAGCTTTTCACATACTTTTTTTGACCATTCCAGTTTTTAGTCTAGAGATTTCTAAATGACCTGAATTTAATTGCCTGACACAATCCTGCTCATTTTCTGTTCCAAATTTGTTCCAGATCTGCACTGGAGCAAACTTAATTAACATGACTGTTGATCTTGAATTAAAAAATATAAATACATGTATTGTGATTGAAGTGGAGATTGAGCAATGCAGATTGAAATTAAATTGTCCAAATTTATTCTGTAGCTAACCAAAAGCCTTGATTTTCTCTTTTTTTTTTTTTATTTATTTATTTTTTTTTTGTATATTAAACACATTAAAACAATCCTTTGGCCACCACAGCTCTCTGTACCATCTGCATTAACCAGTTGCTGACTTGCTGTTAACCTTCCTGTTTTTTATGCCCTTTTTCTCTTAAACTGCCCTATCCAGTTTAAACTGGAGCACAGCGTTATCGAAATTTAATTCAATTCAATTTTATTTGTCTAACGCTTTTTACAATGGTCATTGTCACAAAGCAGCTATACACAATCAAAGATAATTGTGGACACAAACAAATCAGTGTTCTCAAGTTAATTAAATACGAGTATGAGACTCTTGAATTAGACTAACTATAAATCTGGCATTTCTTATTTTATCTTGAGTGTATATAATATAAAAGAAGATGCCCAGGATTGAGTAACTGAATACTGAACTCACAGTCTGGGTATATGTTCTATCGCATTCCTCGATGTCACGGAGAAAACATGGCGTTAAAATCTGCCAATAATTTGTGATAACGATAATCTTTTTAAACTGTTAATATTAATCCTCATTCTTTAAATAGTGTGTTGTATGTAAGTAAGCAAGGTGATGCATTTTATTCCAGTTTATTTTGTTGTCTGTAATGAAATGTGAAATGTAATGGGTTTGATTATATCTTAAGTGAGTGTGAATAGAACAGGCAATAGATTTGTGTTTTGTTTCTATGTTTCAGCGGGAGACTGTTGTCGATGTGTCGATGTCCTTAAATACTGAGTTGTAAAGGTTCATGTTAATTCTCTCACCAGAGTTCCTGCCTGCAGTCTGTCTCCATTGGCTGGGATGGTGGTGTTTATGTACAAACGTGTGGTCACACACTGCATATAGACTGCCATAAATCCTACATGGAGTCTCTACGGGTAAGAGAATAAAAAAAAATGCATCTGAGTTTTGTGCAGAATATCAGCAACTCGGTCATAAGCAGGAATCAGTAAGAGGGTGTGAGTCTGTGTGTGTGTGTCCATATTTGGATTTTGTTGGGACATGTGCACTTATTTTCTGCCCACAAATAATATACAATGCTCTGCCAAAGTCATTAGCCAAGGGTTAGGGTAAATGTGTGTTGTTTTTTTTTTGTTTTTTTTTAAACCAGTGCATTGTATTTGAAGTGAAACAATGACTATAAGGTTAAAGTCTCTGCACAGTAGTCTGCATTGTACGTGTTTATTCCAGCACACACACACACACACACACACACACACACACACACACAGCTCACCTTATTAGTTTGCCAAGAGGCAGAGCATGAGGATGAGTCCTTCTCAAAGATCTGACACATCATTAGTAGGTCATCCATCAAAATGACTTTTCTCAAATTGATATTTCAGAAGTCCTCGCTCCATCACTCACTCTCATGACGTTTATGATAATGGGCACAATACGACATCACTCTCTGCTTTAATAAGCCCTAATGTGAGCAGACAGGGTGAAGAGTGACATCAAGAAATAGAAAATGATTTATCAGTGTGTGCTGTCTGGGCCTATAGAGTTAGGCTGATTTTAATTTTGATCTTTTTTCCTTAAACAAAGGAGACTGTTTACTTCTAAAATTTCAAATATCTTAATATTCTAAAGGTATAAATAGGTTAAATTTAGTCATTGGATGTTTCTTTGAGTGTTTGCCAAATGTAGACATGTTTGACCTTTGTCTAAGTCTAATATGATTTATGCACAGAATGTTTTTCTGCAGGATTTCTGTGTTTTCATTTCGTTCTTATGTCTTGGTCAGAATGACCAGGTTTTGCAGGGTTTCTCTGTGGATAAAGGCGAGTTTACGTGCCCACTATGTCGCCAGTTTGCTAACAGTGTCCTGCCCTGCAAGCCAGGCCGTGGTACAGAGGCGGGTGCCTGGCACACACCCAGCAACAAGAACTTGGCCACACTTGTGAAAGAGGTGGAGGATCTGCAGGAACAGTTGACCATCTTTCCCGTAAGCACCAGTGTAAGGCAGATACCTTTCAAAACAGCACTCGTTAGACTGTCTCTACC
Organism: Bagroides melapterus; assembly: GCA_028566695.1. Taxonomy (NCBI): domain Eukaryota; kingdom Metazoa; phylum Chordata; class Actinopteri; order Siluriformes; family Bagridae; genus Bagroides; species Bagroides melapterus. Next base: position 13,004,428 of record JAOTRN010000048.1, read on the forward strand.
TCCTCCATGTATCCATAGTGTGAACATCATTCCATCCTAACCACACTCTCAGGCTGGATGGAATAACAGATATGTGTGTGTGGAGCCATGACAGTCACGTAACTGTTCACATATTCATTGATTTAACAAATCATCGCGGTGTGTGTTTTGCATTTTTTTTTTTGAGGACCATTATTCAGTGTGCTTGACCTTTATTGTAATATTCTGTTACACTAAGCCCTTTAAGACACTTTGTGTTCTTTTAATTAAATATTGATTTGGGAATATTTGCCTTTCAGACGGAGTCTAACCTCACTAAAGAGATGGAGTCTGTGATTAAAGACATAAAGAATGCCACGCAGAAGAAATACATGGACTACGGGAAGAATCCTGGCTCACCTGATAATGACTTCCTCTTCATGTACTCAGTGGCCAGGTGAGCAGTTCAGACGTACATTAACATTATCTATTTATTCAACTGCTACATGCCTTTTTCTAGCGGAGTCAGTATTCGGTCCGTGCTCAGCTCAGCAGTTGAGGATTAAATGAAGGCTGAATTTATGGATCCCTAGTGTTTCTCGATTTTGACGTCTTCTACAGGGAATGTTAAACATACAGGGAAGGTTCTCAGCTGAGCTCAACCTTAAATACCTTTCTACTAACTGATGTGGACACATCGTTTACTACATTCTCTAGAATCTTTATCTACCCTATTAAATGTCCACGCAGTTGGTTTCTCTGTGAATTTCATGTGCCTGCAGAATCTCCCAGTCGCTCTTTGTCAGCATTTTCATTCAAGAATCTGACATGCTGTAGGCCGAATTTATTTATTTATTTATTTATTTTTTACTGAAACCTAGTCCTTTTTCTCCCCGGTGATAGCTGGTGTGCTCAGATCTCCTTCCCCCAAACCACTCTCCTCTATCCTCCCTCCCTCCATCTGTTCTGGTCCCCAGTTTTTTGTCCTCTTTTTCTTCATTGGCTGAACAGTGCAGTGGAAAATTCCACCATCTCGCTCTCACCTCGTTATCAGTGGCAGACAGGTGAAGTTGTACGTCTGCATATGTGGGAAATTTTCCTTTCTTTCTCTCACTCTCTCTATCGCACACATTCAAGAAGGGTTGAGTTTTTTTTGCTACCATGTGGCAATGTCTTATATCATTCATTCATTGCATAGAAATCAGTATTAAAAAATGTGCCACTTCCAACAGACTTTTGCCTAGGCCAGGATTTTCCCACAGGTTTGCATTTTTACATTTTATATATCTCCTTCTATCTTTTTCTTTCATCTCTCTCTCTCTGTCTCTCCCCCCCACTCTCTGTCAGGACGAATCTGGAGTTGGAGGTGGTTCATCGTGGTGGGAATCTGTGCAGTGGGGGTGCGAGTGCTGCAGCAAAACGCTCCTGTCTCAGTGAGTGGATGTTTTGAGCTGTATTTGGTTTAACATACACATTTGCCACTCCATGGCAACGCTCCTATTGTGAAATTATGACCATGTTGAAGTTGCTTTAATACCTATATGCTTGATGAAATAAAGGTTGTATTGCCATTTATCTGAAAAACACTGGATTTCAATACCACATATGAAAGTGATTTAGTACTGATTTGGTACGGTGTTCAGATCCTCACCCATATCTCAGATTTGTGGAAAATGTTTCTTGGTCTCTCACTCTTAGTTCCATGTGTGTGTGTGTGTGTGTGTGTGTGTGTGTACTGGTCATGTCCCTGGGCTCTCATGAAAGTTTACTCTTGAACGGAGCTGAAGAGATTTCGCACTCAAGTGCCACCGTTTTCAGAGCTACGTTAAGAGTGTTGGCACAGCTCTGGCCAAGTTTACTCCATGACAAACACAAGAGTAGAAGGAGAGAGAGAAAAGCAGGGGGTCTAGAAGACAGCTGCTAGATGAAAGGAAAGGAAATGGATTTAGGGAATGAGCAAAAACAAGTCTGGAGAGGAAGGGAGTTGTAGAAGTGTTGGAACCTGTTTTCTCATTAAGGATTCGGTTTTGTTTTGTTTTGTTTTGGATCAAAGCAATTAACAGAATATTTAACATTAGCTTTTCTGAGAAAGTACGTTTTAACCATTACAAAGGTAAAGATCATAAGGATTTACAATTATTAAACTTTTTGCTGTTGACTCATGAGCTACTGACTCATGAACTAATTAATATAGATTTTTAATGAAATATTGTGTTGGACATATGAGTAAAACCCAGATAAGATAGATGCAGAGTGGCTTTGAATTCTGATGTGTTTCCATACAAGTGTATCAATAAGAGATGTTTTGATGCAGCTGGTTTTAAAGCATAACACCCACCTTCTATACGTACTATACTGCCTGTAGTGCTGAAGCGGTGGCAGTGATTTCACAAAGATAAATATGCAGAAATTACATACCGCTAATTAAAAAAAAAATGTCTGAATGTTGGTTATTTTGAGTTATTAAAAATGTTTTAGTATTGATTGCTAGGTAGAGGCAATTGGCAGCAGAATAACGTACTTCAAACAATGTAAAACACATCAACATGGTCTTGTTAGTTTAATACGGTTGAATGATTTTAATGGCGTGAGTTTAAAATCAAATCAAATGGCCAAATAAATGAATTATTAGACAGATAGTGAATAGTAAACAAAACCTCTTGAAGCTGAAAAAGAGACAGGACTGCTAATGAATTGGTTGTGTGTTGAGTTACTTTCAACATTACAGTCTCAAATCTAACATTATTTTACCATTTCATTGCCACAGTAAATGTTTTTTAATAAAACTTTGTTCTTATTTACCTAACCAAGCTTCTGCTGTTAACCAAAATTCAAGTTATTTATTAGGAAGTACCACCAATTTGTAGTTAAAGTACCCAGATCAGGAATGTTAGTACTGCAGTCTAGATCAAAATATCGAGTACTCTAACTTCCTGTGGAAGTTTCAACCCGGGTCTTCATATGTCTGTGCTCTCTCTGTCATGCTAACAAATACTACACATAAACATCTGCCATGCACACACGACTTGGCTGTGTTTGATGTATGGCATCACTAAAAAGTGCTGAGGTGTAGAGAGTTTGGTACTTTATAAGCACAGGTGGGAGAAGGAGCCAGATCAATATCAGAGAAAGAGAAATAGTGAGATCTCAATTCCAGCTGTCTGTGTACTACTGGCCACTGGATGATGGAGTGATTTAACAAATGAGAGTCAGCAAGATGAATGTGTATCAGATAGTGGTATAGAAAGTGGGTTTTGGAGATTCCTGGTGCATATGTTACTAGTTTAAACCCCATGCAGATGATAAAGCGTTTTCTGTCCACATCTCACTAAATGAATGACGTAACGAGGAGGTAATGTATCTTCACTTTGCTCTTCCTCAGTGTTGGTGCCTGCAGATGGCAGTATTGCTCCACAATATTCTATCCAGACAGAACAGGTTGTTTTAGTTGTCTTCCTGTGCTGGTAATGCACTATTTGGCATTATGACCTCTGAAATGGGGACATGTACAACCCTGACAGAGCCAGGTTGTATTCTACAGGCCCAGTTCCCCTGTCTATTTTGAATGAGTCTGGATGCAAATGGATGCAGAAATGGCATTGTTGGCCGAATGTCAAATTTCATTTGTTAAAAGAGGTAGACGTGTTGCTAGTACTGAATCATTTCTTGTTTGGTTAATGAAAAGCTTTTGTTCTATATATACACTAAAGCATGGAGATTCATCCACAGGCCAGAGCATGCCCGCCTTTGTTTTGATGAATTCAGTGCAATGTGGAAGGTATCTGACTTCTTCCTGATGATGTGTAAGGGTGTGGTATAGCCTTGATTGTGTGCAGGATGTTTACAGACCACTCTTCAGATCAGATCAGTTTTGGTAACCCAAGGGCCGATCTCAGCGCCACGTCATTTGTTATACAGGAATTTGTGAATTTGATGTGTTTGTGAAATTGGCTGAGGTGAGGGAGCTTTCTAGCTCCAGAATACTGAAGCAAATCAGAGTCTTGGCCCGTTTTTAGGTGTCATGTTCAGAAAAACGTCTGGTTACAATAAATGGGTATAAAGCATAGACACTTGTGTGTTCAATCACTAAATTATATTTGTGAGTCAACAGTGTGAGACCCATATGTAACCTGAAACACCTTCACATTGAGAGAGTACTAAGAGCAACACATTCTTATAAAGATCTTTTTGTACATGCCCCTGTGTCTGAGAACGAAGCTTTCTATGTGAACCGTTCTGAACGAGATTTGTTCTGCTTTGCGTTCATGCCATTGATGCGTGCTCTTTTGTTCTGTTTCAGATCAGTTGTTTCATGTGTTAGCCATGCACATGCGCCTGTACAGCATCGATTCTGCGTATAATCCCTGGACTCGACTCACACAGATCACCCAACACAGAGAGCCAGAGTAAGTATGCACACATGCACGCTCTCTCTCTCTCTCACACATACACGCTTGCACCGCCTGCATTCAGCCTTCCTCTTTCACTTCACACTAAATGATGCCATCTCCTCAGGGCTCCCAGAAACGGAGTACCAGGGGAAAAAAGAGACCCATATGGCGTTGCCATAGATACCAATAATTGCTGCATCTGGCAAATTATGGGGCGCTGTGCTGCTCAGAAAGGGATGACCTCAGCCTTAAATCCCTCAATAATAGAGCTGTGTTTGTGCTTTGGTCTTTTGATTTTCTGCTTTTCAGCATTCAGTATCACTCAATTTTATCAG
>JAOTRN010000048.1:13023939-13040428 GCA_028566695.1 Bagroides melapterus
GGTATAACTTCTGAGAAAGTCTCAAAGTGATATATACAACAAATATTGCTACTACAAAATTCCCCCTTTCTTCTTCTTCATCCCACACATGCTGGAGCACATGACCATCTATCCAACTATTTACTATGGACCTACAGCTATCTTGTCCAGAGCTGGTGATGGCCTTCTCTTCTGCAGTGATGACTGTTTTTCTGTAGAACTCTCTGGGGCCACTTGCTTGGAGTTGGTTTTCCTTTGCAGCAAGATTGTATAATGGTGTGGATTGAAATGTACACATGGGAAATGCACATGCATACAGATCAGGGAAGGGTTTTTGGCAAGGTGCAGGTGAACTTCTTTGTTGACACCAATATGTAATCTAGCATATGCCTTTATTTCTCTAGCACAGATTCTGTTTATGTGACACAGATTTCAGCAACTAAACAGAAGTCCTGTTTGTAGCCCTCATGATGTCTGGACCTTGGTTTCTGAAGCTTGGTTTAACTTCCTCTTCAAACTGATCTGCTTAAATGGTCTGCTCCTCATTCACTGGATCCTGTGCATTGCTTGATTCCCCGAATACTAACTTTTGTTCGTGGATATCTAGACCTCTCAAGTCCTCATCCACACTAAGGTGTCAACCACTGCAGCATGCCACAACACTGTGGATTGCTTCTTCCTTGGTGTCTGATAGGCTTATTACAACTTTTCTGAAATGGACAAGACCTGCAGCATTCTCCAAGAACCCAGCATCAGATATGAGACCTTCCACTTGTGGAAGAGCTGTTTAAGGTCTCTGTAAGATGCTCATTTGAAATTGGTGTCTCTACCCTTCCTTTTTTCTAGCAGTTTCTTGAGACTTTGTGGCTTATGATCTCCAACACCAGCCCAGTGAGAAGGTTCCAGTGAAAGATGGCTGTATGATGATATTTACTGAAAATAGTTCATCATAATCTGTCAGATTTGGTATGATTTATTATTTAGTTAACTGAGAGACTTTCAAGATCAGGCTGTGGCAGGAGAGAGTGTATTCACTGTAAGGAGTGTATGGGGTCTTGTACCTTCTATCCCCTTTGTTTTAGCTCCACAAGTGCATGGCTCATTCTGGTACTCATTTTCCCAGGGCATGTAGAAAGCGGTGACTAAATGTGAGATGTCTGTTTTTATTTCATGCACAGGCTGGCTAACCCGGAGGGAACAGGAGGGAAAGAATTATACCATCTTCATGGCAGGATATGGTGAGAGTGAAAATCAAAAACTGATCATTTATATTAATATTGTCATTGTCCAGTTTATTAGAAACAACTGAATGCTTAAATAATATCTAATTAACCAGTCATGCTCCAGCAGTGTAATGCAAACCGTCAAACCTCAAGAATTTCCTCCCATAGTCCGACTGTCACTCACTCAGTGTTGTTTGTTTTTCCACACTGTTCTAGTAAAAACTCACAAAGTCACAATGATCATTTTCCTCCATTCTGGTTTATGTGAACTTTAACAGAAACTCTTATCCATTATTGGCATGATTGTATGCATTATGCTGCAGCCCCATGATCGGCTTATTTAGATAACTCCTTAAATGTTCAGGTGTACAAGTTTACCGGATAATGTGGACAGTGAATGTATATATTATATATTATATCCACTGTCACTAATTAGTTAGGTAGAATCCAAGCTTACACGTGCTTGTTCTAAGGTAGTCAAGTGTGTTTTTTGAGATGTTGTTTTGTGGTCAGTTGTTCATGATATACTGTTCTTACTTTTTACTAAACCACACTCTTGAGACATGTTCTGGCAGGTTTTATCTGTTAGTGACATAATAAACATCATGAACCCTGAAGCTCCCTGTATACCAGAGACCTGTCATGTTCCCACAGTGTATTGTAAAATAGGCATAATGTACTTGGATGGTTGTGTTACATTTTTTGAACCAAGATGTGACCATGACTTTTAATTTCCTGCTCATCTGTATTTATCCTCACTGGGTGTACTGTAGTACTGACTGAGTAATGTAATCTAAGATATCCCTCTCTCTTTATCGGTCTCATTCTCTAGTATCATCTTTCCCCTTGTGCTATAACCCCTTACTGAGATGTAGTGCACCATGTGGTTTACTATTTATAGTCATTGACTACCTTTTAATGAATGAAAAGTATCAGCCAAGTCAGAAGTTATTAGCACTCATCCATACATTATAAGGTTCAGCTGGGATAGTTAATTTTATTCTAACAAAAATCATTCTCTTTGGATCTCTTATTTAAAAAAAAAATAATAATAATTTAAATAACTACATAGAAATTGTCCTGTTTAAAAAACTTAGTTTTCTCTCAGTTTCAATGAACTATTTTTGAGGGGGAAAAAAGAAGATCCAGAGTGTTTCTGTATGACCTGATTGAAAAGTGATGACATAGCCATTTGTGGCTAAGAGCCAAAAGAGCAAATTTAGCCATAGTCTTGAAGTTTGGAGGGATGGTGTGTTCTCTTTCCCTGTCAGTCACAGAGACATTATCCAAATGTAAGTAGCCTCTCCGAGTGCAGATGGCCTTTTTATCCCAGTTTTATACTTCCCTATGATAGAGATTGAGCAGCAGATTAAAAAGATGAAATTGGCTGGTTTTACATCCTTCTTGGAGGAAGTACACTATATGAAGCCTTTACACTCCCGGATGGGTAACTGTCTTATGATGGGGAAAACTTGCTGGTGAGTGGAAAATAAGGACAGAATATTATAAAATAACACGTTATTTTAAAATAACACGTTATTTTATACACTGATGGTAACAAGGTAATATAGGTAATGTCAGTGAAGAGGGGGGAAAAAGTCCATATGCAAAGACCTAAGACTATAAAGGAACATAAGTCATACACACACTTTTATTACTTACCATATATCATTGCATGCTGGAAAAATGCACAAAAACGCACTCACCCCAAATTCTTTTCTCATTTGTCATGAATAAGTCAATAACTCTTCAGTTGACTGTAGTCATTTATTGTTAGCAGTGATTTTTACATGAGTACGTATGTGGTTTTCTGATTAATTGAATATCATATCTGTTGTTAATCACATACTGTACACATAGAGCCTACACAAGCACCAGACCGGAGCTAATTACTGAGTCACTGAGTAATGCAGAGGCATCAGGTTTAATTCTGAATGATGCTGACTAAAGGAGAGAATGCTGTTTACTGTAGGAGAGAGCTGGCCTGTGATGTGCTATTGTATAGTGCTGTTGTTATCACCCAGGTCCTTTTCCCACCTGTTCTTCATTCTTCATGTGTATTCTCTCTGGACTGAAGCTCATAGCAACATGGCCACTGTTTATGACTGGAGCAGAGCCACTGGGTTTAGTCTGTCTCTGAGCTTTTGTCAGTGTGGATGTCATGCAATACAATATGAATGAATTCATTTAGACATTCGAAAAGGGAAACACCAAATATTCTTTAATGCGTCTTTAATAATTTTAAATGAGACCTTAGGAATGAATTGTAGTGTCCTAGTGTGATGAGAAAAAATACGGTAAAGCTGCATGAGTTTTTGCTGATGTTTGGAACACTGAGGCCATGCATATTATTATAATGAGTAATAAATATATCTGGTTTTGCAGCTATTAGAGAGTTCTGGAGTCTTTCGCACATAGGCACATTTTCTACACTAATTATGTACATCACTCATGATTATTGCATCAAATGTCACCTGTGTTTCATGTAAACATTTCATATGAATGCATGTATGTGTACGTCGATGTGTAAGTAACCCGAGTGTACCATATAACGCTCCTTTATGACTGGCTACATCTCTCTTTTGAATATTTAAAAGAAGCTCACATTTCACATTACAATTTAATGAAGTCTTCATGAAAGCTGATTAGCATGATTTAGGCTTGACACATTTGCACCTTAGATACACGCAGGCACACACACAGGAACACAGTCATTTCAGCAACGTCCTAGACAAGCATCTGACAGAAATAAGGTCTGTATTTTTGTTTATTTTTTTGTTTTAATTATTACATTCTAAATTGTTCCAATCCATGATGTGATTGTTTGATGAAACTATGGTGAGCTGAAGAGTTGTGCGATAGAAATGTTGTTCTTTAAATATATAAAATTCTTTTAATGTATTCCGGATTTTTTTGCATAGGGAAATATTAATGATGGAGATACTAGTATCAAATAATAATAATATTATGTAGTTTCAAATGAACTGCAGAAGTATAACTTTTATTTTTGAGATAATTGATTTTCATTTAAATAATAGCAATAATGAGATTCACGTTTAAGTTTACAAGCATTCATTTAACCATAATTGTCCTTTTTATAGCTTACTGTGACAACTGTTTGAATTTTTGTACAAAAACAGTGTTCTATAAAAGCAGTTTTGGTGTTGGAGTTTATCGGCCCTGAGCTGTGTAGACTCTGGGTTGTGAAAGTTAATATTGTGGTATCAGATGATCCTGTTACTGTGCTCACACAGATGCTGCAAGCAACACGACTCTCTTTCAGAAACAATAGTGTGTCTGAGACACTCAGTGACCACAGTGTTAAAATCATTTATTGCCATATTTCCAAATATTTTATTCGAGCTCAGTGTTGAAATTGTTTTCATTTCCAGGAACCGAATATGCTTTGCTGCTGAACAGGTTTAATTTTAGTATTGTTTTGAACGGAAGGATGATTTTTAACCCTCCATCTGTACTGTACTTAATGGATTTTACTTCGAGGACAGAGTGTGTTTTCTGGATTGCCTGTGGATAACTGGTGAATGTTTGTTTCCAGCTAAAAATGGACCCATTAGAGACATCCGTCATAGGTTAGGCTGCACTTACCATGTCCCTCTCAGCAAATAAATGAGAACTATGAAATATCCATCTCCCAGAGTTCAACACCCACCATCACTCACTCTGTCCTCCTATGATTCATAATTCTGCCCGAGTCGCTGAGCGTACACCATTTACCTTCTCCACTTCAACCTGCGTCCTAAGTAAATGCAGCTACAGCGCAGAGTCACATACCAGCGCACATATACATCACAGACATCAAGAACATAGTTTCAGAATGCACAGCAGTAGAAAAATGCATCTCTAGTTTATCTGGGGTAACATTTCCTGGATTGTGTAGCATCAGTCACGTTGGTTTGAAATGTTGGGCTTGTCACTTGCTCTTACACATTTGATGTGGATTATACTGATTTAAGTCATCCGGAGCTAATTCCTGCGTCCACCTCTTCTACCCAAGGCCCCGTCTCACTTAACACTTTGTACGCTCTGCTAAACATTACCTTAACGACAGGACAGACTTGAGTCTCTAGACACCAACCTGGGCTCACAGTTATGATGTAGCTTGTAATTTTAATTTAGTAACTTTGTTCCAGGAGATAGTTTTGTTTAACTTGGGATGGGATGTGTGTAGGTTCTAAGTAGATACACTTTAAGGGAGAGGTAAGGATCTTCCTTAAACCCATTAATCTTAAAAGGATTGTTTAGCTCCTAATGAAAGGGGAAAGTTCTTTGTGTCCAGCCTGGATCTCCCTCTGGGTTTCTGTTCTTCTCTCTTGGGTCAAAGGTGAGCTTTGTTTAGCTTTTATAGTCTGCTCTGATCACTTGAAGTACTGTCGTGATTACTGTATATCGCATCGGAAGAGATGAACGAATGCAAGATTTCATTCTCTTTGTGAGTATCTATTTCTTTGTAAACAATACTGGTCTGATATAACAGCGAAAGCTCCCTGTATCTTCTGATCTGGATATTACACACTCTGTATGAGAGAATGTATATTCTGTGAATAATCATTTGAATACAACTCAGACAGGAGCTGTGATGAGATTCCGGGTGTTTGTTATGTTCAGGAGATCACTGTATGGGCTGTATCCATACAAATCCAGCATGATCAGGCTGGAGGGGCTGGAAAACCCCTCTGACGACTGGAATATCGTGGAGACCATCGGGGAGGGAACCTACGGCAAAGTCTACAAAGTCACCAATAAGAAGAATGGAAGTCAAGCAGCTGTAAAGGTTTTGGATCCTATTAATGTAAGTCATTCATAGAGTGAATTCAGTGATGAAAGAATCCCAGTGTTTAGGTTTGCTGACACAATGCTTGTGAAAAGAGTTCTCTCTATTTTTAGTGTTTTATGTCTTCATGCATGAGCCAGGATATACTGTATTCCAATTAATGTTTTATTAACATTGATTTACTTTTTAATTACCTTTATTATGCTCTGTTAACTGCTGTGCAGTGGCTGCTATAAGGTCAGCTCTGACGTTCAAGGACTTTTACAGTCATAGCAAAATAAAAAAAAAGAAAAGATTGCTTTGCTTTTGCTCAGAAATGTACGACTTATCTCACAATTAGTGTCAGTGGTAATCAGATGATTTTCTGCTTACAGCTCACTACCTTTATTCTGTCAGCTTCTGTCTCTCTCTCTCTCTCTCTCTCTCTCTCTCTCTCTCTCTCTCTCGCACACACACACACACACACACACACACACACACACAGACAGTCTTCATGGTGTGTGTCATTTAGCTAGTGCGTGTCAGCGCTGCAGTAGCTCTGCCTAAACCTCTTTAACCCTGTAGAGCAGTGTGCTGTGGATGAAACTATAGCTGCTACACACACACACACACTCACAAACACACACTAATTTTACTTATTAATAATAATTCATTAATAATTAGTTATTTTTAAAAAAATATTTAAAATGTATTTTTACTTATTAATTATGTATTACACATACATTCCCATAATGGATTTAAAACTTACCTGTCCCTACATAAATAAATAAGTAAAGAAAGAAAGAAAGAGAAACACTTCTACTTCATTTTTTACTTTGCCCCTCTAGCACTAAAACATGTTTCTCAGCACTACTTGTATTGTCCACTACCTGATATATCATTTGCTTGTATTTCCGTATTCATGAACTGCTTTGAAAGAAAGTATCTGCCAAATGTATAAATAAATGTAAATGTAAAACTAAAGAAAGCTTACAGAAATACCAGATTGAGGTTGCCAGATGTTTTTGTTAGACATAATTGTCATCTCTCTTCAGGATGTTGATGAGGAGATTGAGGCAGAATATAACATCCTGCGCTCCCTTTCAAACCATCCTAATGTGGTGAAGTTTCTTGGCATGTTCTACAAAGCTGACGAGTTCACTGGAGGACAGCTGTGGCTGGTTCTAGAGGTTGGACACCGTTTTACTGAGCTCAAATGTGTTCATGTAACCATAGAAACCATGGACACCTCAGTATCATTTATATGGAAAAGTGCTTCCATTTAGGGTTTTTTTTTTTTAGGGTTTGTCCGTCTGTCTGATGGAAATCTTAGATAGAGCCCTGGAGTAGAGGATTAAGGGATACGAGTAGAACCTTTTTAAAATGTTAGAATCTAAATTGTGTTGGTTGAAAGAGTTGATTCTTTTAGCCGATGGCCCAAGAGAAATAATAGTAAAACTGTGTATTAAAAACGTTTAATAAAAACGTGTGTGTGTGTGTGTGTGTGTGTGTGTGTGTGTGCGCGTGTGTAATAAATAATGAAAGCAGAAATGAACAGGGAGTCACTGAGCGTTTTATTCTCTTTCAGCTGTGTAATGGGGGTTCAGTAACAGAACTGATAAAGGGTTTGCTGATGAGGGGGAAACGTCTGGGGGAGCCTGTCATCTCTTACATCCTCTGTGGTGCTCTGCTGGTAAGAAACACGCGCGCACACACACACAACACACACACACACACTCTCAGTCATTCATTCACTGCTGAGTTAATCCGCTAACAGCACAAGGCAGGGGTAGGTGAGGTGGCTGGCTCAGCAGTCTGCCATGAGAGCAGAAGGGGGCAGACACAGCTGTAGAAACAGCAAAGGAGACAGGAGCAATGTGAAGCTACCAACCTTTGTGTAAGTGGCTCACAAAGTCTTCAGGGGTCATGACTTCTTTTTCATAAGCTGCTTACATAAAACACTTGTATTAAAAGTGACAATTTTCTCAGAAGATTTTCTTACATTAAATGTATAGTCCTGGCTTTTTTTCTAATGTGATTAAAACCACTGTTAAGTAATATTTTAATGAACAATTCTGGTCAGCTTTCATTTAGGAAAAAAGTGGTTTGAGGTCTAATCCCAAAACCACCATTTATTATATATGTATATGCTTTTAATCTGGCATTAGGACTTATTTAGGTGACTAAGATATAAAAGGCACTTCATATATTTATATTTGTATTGCTGAACTGGGTCTATGGACATTCATTTCTGAATAATAAACATAAAGTGCTTTACCTATTATTATAGCAACTCTAGGAGGGTGAGAGCTAAACCCACTAATTTAGTCTAGTCCAATTTGGATTAAACTTGATAAATAAATCTAATAAAATGCCCTGTGTTGCATCACACAATATGTGCTAATCACAGTTCAGATCAACTCTCCACTGATCCTAAGCCTGCTTTTAATTCCTCCCAATTCTTCTTTTCCACATCAGGGCCTGCAGCATCTGCACAATAACCGAATAATCCATCGAGATGTCAAGGGCAACAACATCCTGCTCACTACAGATGGAGGTGTCAAGCTGGTGGATTTTGGTAATGGCTGTTTGTGTTTCACTCTGTACTGACAGCCTGCGGCTTCGTGTTGCTCTTCACTTAGACATGCTGACAGAATGTCTATAAGAGGCTACATACTCTAGGTCTACTGAGTCCTCCACTGTAACACTCACAGCCTATATTTAGCAGTAGAACCATTAGCTGTAGCACACAGGACACTCTCTACTGTTTATATGCAACTGTAGTGAGAGGATTGTTTTGGGCTTTGGTCATTTTTGTGATACTTTTTTCTTCTTCTGTATTGAATATGCACCGTGCCAACCCAGACACAAGCTTTTATTGCTCATTTGAACAGGAACTCTCTCTCTCTCTCACACATAGAGAGAGAGAGAGAGAGAGAGTCAGTGTGTGAGTGAGGGGGGTGGGGGGTGATTTGCTTGCCCGAGGCATGTTTGGGTCTGTGTGTGAGGTGGGAAATGGGGCCCTGCAGGGAGATAAAGCTGCTCCTTTTTATTACAAACAATGATGATGATGATAGCCATGATGATGACGATGATTGCTAGTTCACTGGGCCATGGCATTGTGCCATGTCAAATTATGGACCTCTGCTTAAAAGATGTTGATATCTGTGTATCTTGACGGAATTTTAAATAGGAGTGTAAATCTCAGGTTTTCACGTGATACCATATGACTACAATTCTTAAGGCAATGATTTAATATTTTTCACTATTTTAAATGTCAGAGTTACGAGCAAATTACATCGTAATCCTAGGCAATTATTTACATATCAGATTTCAAATATGAAGATTTTTCTACACACCACCTGCCATTTAACAATAAAAAATTATAATCCTTAATAATTCATTCTCACTTGCGTTGATTTATTTCGATAAATAAATCAGGGGCCTGGGGTAAACAGAGGTGGAGGGCTCACTGAAGTACATTACATGTTTTTCCCTCTGGATTGTGAACGTCATTACCGTAACATGCATGTCTTTCGCAGGTGTGTCGGCTCAGCTGTCGAGTGCACGCTTGCACAGGAACACGTCGGTGGGAACGCCATTCTGGATGGCTCCTGAGGTATCTCTTCCCATTCATTCTTTCTCTCTCTATTTCTGTCCTGTGCACTTACGTACAGCGCACGCTGCAATACGATATATTTTGGGGTGGTTGGATATAGTTTGAATTCCATTCTCACAGCTATTATGCACGCTGTGGAAAGCTATGTGTTAATGAAGTATTGTTTGAAATATTATAGTTTGCATTTTGACTGAAATGTGTCAGAGACTGTATGTTTGTGTGCATGTGCATTATCAAGTGTGTGTAGGTGAGCACAGTGGGGGTCGTGTGAAGGTTAATAGCTGAGAGCCTTACTTGTGCTATTCGGTAGTGAAGCGAGATGATTGGGCTAGAGGGGGTCTGGCCTCCAGGCCAATTAGAATTCAGTCTGGCAAAGCGTCTCTTCTGTTTCACGATTGGTCACAGTGACGTATGAGCCTTTTATAGTCCAGAGGATAAAATACTGCAGTTTAATATGCCAACAAAAATAATAATTATGTCGAAAGATTTTATATAATATTTCAAGAACAAAACAAAAGCAATTTGATAACTTTTAGATTAAGACCTCATTGTGGCTTCCATAGATAAACATTATGCAAATACAAATTATACAAAATTGCTATACTGTGTATACAATGATAATGGATTTGATAAATTATTTATTATTATTATTTTTAATTTCCAGGTGATTGCATGTGAGCAGCAGCTGGATTATTCGTATGATGCCCGATGTGATGTGTGGTCTCTGGGCATCACTGCTATCGAGCTGGCTGAAGGAGATCCACCACTAGCCGAGTTGCATCCTGTAAAAGCTCTGTTTAAAATACCAAGGTGAGACAGCAGAGGGCACCATACACCCATCCAACCTGAGAGAGGAGACTAGGAAAAAGAAGATAGGTTGGGAAAACAGAGAGGGAGCGATAGAGTGAATAATGTATGGTAGAGAGCCGTGTTCTTATAAAATACCCCGGTGAAGGTAGCGGATCATGTCCAAGCACTGCTGATGAGGAAATACTCAACCTTTTTAACTTAAGCAGTGCATTTAAAAAAAAAAAGTTAAGGTGGATTAAATGGGGATTTGCTAATTGTTTATTTTTGTTTGGGACGGATTTTCATTTTCAGTGTATGATTCAGTACCACTGAAGTCAAATGAATTTAGTTTGCCATTTTTATGCTTTTTTTTTCACCCAGTCAGGAAATCTGTCCCTACAGATTGTTCTGATTAATGATTATTTGAATGCTTTGATGGTGAAAGCGTTTGACCTTCTGTCATCACTACAATCACACCATTATCTCACACAATGCAGCGTGCCTGCGCCCTCTGATTGCAATTTGCATGTGTGATTAGCCTCTTCTTTTCTCATTGAGATGAGGCTGACACTCTGGCTCCCTGCACAATGTTATCTGTCCCTCAACAAGCCCACACGAGATGAGGGCCCTCAGCTGCTGGTGTGACGCTAACCTTACACACACCTTTAGTCCGGATAACATCCAAACACGTGAACTGTGTGAAACGCAAATGCCATGATGGTCCATGAAATCATTTATCAGCAGATCAACTGGTAACCTAGTTACTTTGGAATAACACTAATCTTGTAAAGTTCAATGATTATAAATGAAAATATTAAAACTAAAATCTGACATGTGACTTAAACCACATTATCCCTTATTCCTAGATGTTTAAAAAGTATATTTAGAATTTGCCTCTTACAAAAATGTCAATTTCTTTATAATGGATATTGTTCAAGCCTTCATAACATTCTGAGTTAACAGGCGAACACCTCCGTCTATCCTGCTCTCTTCCTCTTTCTCTTTCTTAATTTTTCCTGAAATGAGAACAGTTTCTTAGATTGGACACATAAATCAGTGGAATAAGGACCTTTAGCAAGGCCACGTCTGAAGAAAAAAGGTGTCTCTGTGTGAGTCTGTGTGTCTGTGTGTGCACTGAAGTGTGAAATGATTCTGTTAACATGTCATCTGTCGTGGTCACACACACTCCCTTACTGGGCTGACCTCGGACACTGATATTATGAGTGGGTGTGTGGAGACTTTATTCTGTCAGTAGGAGGTGTTTCCCCTCATAATGAAGGACATCTGTGACTATGGTACACTGACTTCCACCAAGGTTACAGACTGTCTGAATAGAATCTTAAAAAATGTCACTATGTAGATTTCTAATGCATTAGTTACTGACACTATTCATTGACATGACACAGTTACATGGCACTATTTATTTCCCCTGTCCTGCTGTAAATGAGATTCAGAGTCGTTTATAATAATATGACTGGACCTTTTATATCATTTTTATATCATTCTGGTAAATCATTTTACTCTTCATACTCAGACACTGAGCTGTTTACTGTCTTTTATCATCAGTCACAAGGTATGTGCAGTTATTCAATAATACATAGATATCGTGAGAGTTCAGAATTTCTGAAGATATTTAGCGGTAAATTTTAATCGAGAAAATCGCAGTATATGCTTTAATATTTTTCTACATGGTTTTAAAAGCAGTGTTTTGGTATATAAACGCTCCCATGTACTATGCGACGTACATAACGTTAATAAGAATAACTAAATGATGAAGAGTGCAAGCTTATAATTCAGATAATATACAATATTGCCATAATACAGTATAATATAATAATGTAAAGTCTCAAATGACAGAAATAGATAACGTGCTAAACATATGCGACTTCCATGTGAGATGTGTGAATGTAGTTGATCTTCAAGTGTTATATAATGTAATGAATCCTATATATACACAATATGCAAATATCTGTAAATTGTGTAGAGTGTGGTGTCTATTTTGCACTATTTATTTTATTTATTTATTTATTTATTTTCTCTTTATACTCTCTATACTCACCTAGACTGTCACAGTTTATCAGAATGCTTAAAAACATCTCTCTGTTTTCATTTCCTCAGTTTTGATGGCTAAAGATTTAAAAACCAATATAAGCCAATATAAAACCACAATGCTAGGATTTTCCAGCCTTTGTCTGAGAGTCCTCCTTCATGGCAGGTTTTAGTGGTTCCCCTGATTCACCACACCTTCATCAGCTCATCAGATAATCTGCTCCTTCGTGAGGTTAACGGCAGGTGTGTTAGCGCAGGTAAAACTCTAAAACGTGCAGGGGGAAATAATGTGATGTCATTT
Source organism: Bagroides melapterus (assembly GCA_028566695.1). Lineage (NCBI taxonomy): Eukaryota > Metazoa > Chordata > Actinopteri > Siluriformes > Bagridae > Bagroides > Bagroides melapterus. The sequence continues at coordinate 13,036,671 of JAOTRN010000048.1, forward strand.
ATTGATAATGACAAAGGGTCAATTAATAAAGGCTTGTAAGCACTTTTGTATGTGACTCTGGATAAGGGCTTCTGCCAAATGACGTACACGTAAATCCAGGGAAACTTCAGGCAATGAATTTAGAAAAAGTGCATTAAAAACAGATAAACTGAGACAGTTTGAAGAGTTAGGAATATTTCATAATAATATTCCATATTACTGATACTAATGCAGTTATGGAATTTATGATCTCTTTAGTAATCTGGATGTTAACCATTAACACTTATTAATATTAAAGCCACCATAGTAATGACTTATGTGAAATTTGTAGTCGTTATGAATCTATGAAATGCCACAAAACAATTAAAGATTAATGTATTGTATTTTGAAGCAAGCACCTCACAGATAGATGTACTGCTTCTGTACAGACCTACAGTCTATTTTTAGTGTCTTACTCAAAGCTTTTCTCAGAAATAATCACTAAAGAGCCACCCGGGTTGCTTGGTAGTTCAGAAAAATTGCACAGGCGTTTTTATGTGGCAGATTGCTATTGACAAAATGTCTACTGGCTCATGTGTCATGTACAGCTCAGGATGGTGCTGGACTTTCTGACTTGTGTTTGTGTCTCCTACCTACTGAAGTATTTAAATATATTGTTTTATAATAATAGATGATGAGCCTTATTAATATGTAAAAAAAAAAACATTTCTGGTGTTTTATTACACAAATTATTGTGTACATGTCTGGGTCTCTGTATTACAGTATGTCAGTATGTGTAAGTTTTTATGCATACATCAGTTGTGAGTTTGCAGACTGGTATGTATGAGTGTGTTTGTGTGTGAGGCAGGTGGAAAGACATCTTTTTGTTTGTCTGACGTAGAATTTCCAGTGTATGATTTGAGCATATTTAGTTCTGGTCATTTATTACACAGACATATGATTATTCACTGAGTCTTTTATTGGGAAATATCTCCTTTCATTCATGTTTTATTTTATCTCTGTCACTTTGTGTAAAGTCTGACCTGAGTGTGTGAGAATATTTGTGTGGCATCTGTGTGTTTTTGTGTGTCTTCAGCTTGTCATCCGAATTGTAACTAACTGATGTTTTGAGCACCATTGCTGACGGCGTCTACGTTTGGCACCGCGCTCTATGACATGCATTTAGCAGCTCTGCACCTTGATTAGAACAAACCGCTCCTGTTTACACGCTGTCTCACAAACAGGCGGCAAGGGGAGAAGCCTTGACGGAATTTACACAGCACAATAAGGATGTTGAGCAGTGCCATCAGCCACGCAGGCTTCACTTTGTTATGTAGAAGCGGCTTGCCGTGGCAGCGCAACATCAAGGCGAGAGCATCGCTGCGGGCTCACATTATAGTTTGCGTTGAAGGAGTGAGTTATTCTCCTTTGATCTGCTCTTCAGAGAGGACTGTCTGTCTGCATTTCTATCAAAGGACGGGGTGACTTAGAGCAGCCGAGGATGACAGATTTACTCTCAGAAAAAAAGGAAAACGGTGCTTAACGGGGTTTTCGTTTATATATGCCTGACTGCTTTGTTCTCACGGATAGTTTATGATGAAAGGGAGCGAGGACGTGTCTTTAAGTAGTGCGTCTTCCTTTAAACCTGTACAGAACCCTGGATCTAGTCTTCAATCAATGTTAAAGAAGGATGACGTATTGAATAACACGAATATATGGGAAATGTGGTGGTAGGGAATAAGGGAATAATCTCTGTGTCAGTTAAGTGTGTGGAAATAGTATCTAGAAAAGCCAATCTTTCCAGTCTTAGAGGTCTCATTAGCCTCAGGTATAGATTAATAATGCGTCGTCTTTAGTAAATTCCTCCAGATTTTTAGCCGGGTTGCTCACTTCATCCTGGTCCAAAGTTCACCAGAGTCACTTGTTTCAAGTGTCATGCTGAACATACTTTGACTTTGAGTGACACATTACCTTGTCATCATTGCTAGAGCTTGTACATGTCACTCTTCATGCTTCCAGTTCAAATTCTGTTGGAGACCATATGAAACACCCTAACCCAGCAGATCCACTACAGTACGTTGCTTGTCCCTGTGTGTTTGTCTGCTGATGGATGGAGCCATGCTCAGGTTGCTGACAGGAGAATTATTTGCTCTCATAACTCGGCCACACTGTGGCAGATGCTGTGTGACAGACACGGCGAGCCTTAGCTCATTTGTCATCTTCCACTGGAGTGCTTCAGGCCTGGCCCACACCCAAAGTCAGCCTCTAGTATTTAAGCACTTACTTCTCTGCTCCCAAAATCATTCTAATTATCTTTCTGTGGCTCAGTGCCACAATCCTGATTTAAATCAACATCAACCAGATATGACTCATTAAATCTCTGAGAAGTGTAGGAGTTAAACATCTCTTAAGAGATGCATGTGCATGGCAGCCTGCATGGGAAGAGCTGTACCTTTTTTTTAATGTATATATTTCTATAAGTTCTGAACTTAAAATAGGAAGCAAAACTTGTTTCTCTTTTTCATGTATCTCAACCCGAATGAATATTCTATCATTTTAAAGTCATGAACAGTGAGAATTTTCTTCCAAGCTGGGCTGAAGGTTTGTGGATATTATAAATGCCAGCTGAATGGATTAGGTGTTATGTCCATTTCACTATGGAATGCATGAAGACTGATATTCACTGTGTGGAGCACATTTGGCTAGCAACATTTTAGACATCTTTAGGCAGACTGACTTCTTTTTCCAGTGTGTTTGTTAACATTATCTTTACAGAAGACAACATTAAAAAAAAAAAAATAAATTCCAATACAGCTTAACACACACTGTTACATTTGAAGTTTGACTATGCTTCAACATTTGAATTTATTAATGAGCAACACATCATGCTTTTAATCAAATCTATTTAGAAATGTTGCACCATGTCCACAAAATTTAGTTTCTTATATTACTTATATAGCTTATCCAGTGTCTCTTTCTTGTTCTATCTTCTCTCATTTCTTGAGCTCTCTCTCTCTCTCTCTCTCTCTCTCTCTTACATTGAAGAGAAAAACAGCATTCCATGTCCTTGATATACTGAAAAGGTCAAAGTTCTCTGTATTGAAGACTTCCCATCAAATAGAACTGCTGACACTAGACTCCTTTCAAAATTGTTAAATAAACATTTCCATATTGAACCATCACCATAGTTGGTGCAATTGGATTATCTGGCAATTGAATATTTTACTTAAAACGATATAGAATTAGACATGAATTATGTGGAGCATGTGTCATTCAGGCCTCTGTGAGTGAATGGCTAAGACAGAAACAAGGAAAAGTGCATTAATAGACCTAAACCATACAGCGATACACCATACTGGCTAGCTGTTAGAGCTGACTGTTATAGAAAACTAATCAATACCTAATGACCAATCAGAAATGAGACTCATCATCAGTGTGTGTGTGCGTGTGATGTGAATCCTTTAAAGTCTGCTAAAGATATAGTAGTGTAGAATGTCATATTGTTCAGTACTGAAAAAAGAGGCCAGCCTAAAGCATGATGAAATGTAATTTCTTTTTGAGAATTCTTAATCAGTATGTCACCTAGAGGCTATATTTTGTCTAGACTGTGGCCTCATGGCACCTTCACCAATTTCTTATTCTTTTCCAGTTTCATTTAGATTTACAGAACTTTTTTGAGTTATAGTTATGTAGAGAGATTCTTTGGAGATGACTAGACTGTCGTCTCTCTCTCTCTCTCTCTCTCTCTCTCTCTCTCTCTCTCTCTCTCTCTCTCTCTCTCTCTCTCTCACACACACACA
>JAOTRN010000048.1:13096983-13110375 GCA_028566695.1 Bagroides melapterus
GATGTAAACAACATAGGACCTGCACCTGTTTTTGTTAATACTGTTGTATAAAAGCATGACTGCCCATTATTTTCTTCCTGTTAAAGAGCTGTGTGCATCTGGAGCTGCAGACAAACTCGTTTAATGTGGTTCACTTTGCGTACCACTAAAGTTATTCCTTTTTAGCTATTTGTTAGAAACTGCATTTCTTCCCTTTTTCTCAAGCGTAGAAAAAGCAGTGCCACCTTTTAGATATTTCAGAGCTGTAATCCCTCAGTAGAAAGCAGAAAAAAGTATTTGTTGTCAGACAGGATACTCTGTCTCATATTAATAGTGAGGGCCGACTTCAAAGGATGAACACAAATAGACTTGCATTGTCCTGCCTCTATATCCTTCAGAGTTCAAAGCAGGAGTTTGAATAGCAGTGTTTCTAAAGCTTTTCTTTTAGACCTGCTGAGATGTAAAGCAGGTAACCTGCTATTGACTCACACGCACACAAACACGCACACTGATATATATGCGCAGCGTTTCTGTTAATACGTTCTTTACAAAGCTTCATGCTAATACTATGCACCGCAAGCACACACATGATAAGACTTAGCGTTAAAGCTCACACTTTGTGCAAGTCGTCCTTGCAGCACATCCCTGCTGTCTCTGAGCATTGAATAAGCAGGTAGTTTATGAAAATGTACTTATTAACCCTGCATGATGATTGATGCCTGAGTGAGGGAGCAAGCAGACAGATGTCGTGTGTGTGTGTGTGTGTGTGTGTGTTAGTTGGGGCGGGCTCTGTGTCGAAGCACCTTCCCTATAGACTGCATTAATGAAGACAGAGAAAGAGAGAGTGAGTGAGAGAAGGGGAAGGAGATAAAAGAGAGAGTGGAGTATGCACATCAAAGAGTTGCTAATGATGGGAGATGCCATTAGGGGTTGTAGTGGCCTTTGTTTCTGCTTTCTAACACCTGCAATTTGTCGAGGGCTTTCTATGTACCACTGAATTACCCACATTTGCATGACTACTGTGCGAATACAAAAAGGAATATAAAAAAGATCCCCAAATAGTTTGTGTGCCTTATACTTAAGCACTGCTTCATGTCTTTTAAGGAATAGCTAACTGATTACCTAGCTGATGCCGCAATGCAGAATAGGATTTCCTGAGCTGAGACGCGTTACAGTGCTAAAGGTGTTCGTTTTGTTTTAATAAGTAGCTCTTGATTCGATGGGTCAGCTTAGTGAACAGTACATTCAACAGACTGCATAATAAAACTTACAGATTCATGCTACATATCGCTCATTACCCAGCTATTTCTATCCAGGTTAAAGGAATCAGAGTAGTGATTTCACAGCAGGAAGTTCATAGCTGGCATATGAGATTTACTCAGCGGTGGAGAATGCAGAATTCAAAAACATGTTTGAGTTACAGAGAGCTGCGTGACTGCAGGGTTGCCAGGTTCAATATTTTCTGCAGATTGCGATAGAAAATATTTTGGATAGAAAAATTAATTCAGTTTAGTTTAGGCACAAGACTTAAAAATATCTTAGGCTAATTTCAGGTCTTTTTTGCAGAGACCTGGCAGCTCTGCTCCACACAAGGAGCCTGGCCAGAGAGCGAATGCTTAATTAGTCATGTTAATTCACAGCTTTGTTTTATTATATGCAGCTAGAAGTTTAAATGGCTCACAGTCATTTATTATACCAGTATTATTGTACCACTGCAATGTACTGTATCCTCTCAAATCAAATGTGATTTTTTTTTTGTTTTTAATCAATTCCCCACTAACATTTGAATATACCCTGCACTACAAAGCACTATTGATGCCTAGCTACCAGTGCATACTGCTACAACAGGACTACAGAATAGTGTAGCAATCGATATGACCATATGGGTGAGCATGTATCCTGTCTCTTCTGAAAATGAGCTTATTTAACATTTCTGGGCCTGCGGGGTTTGGAGGGAATTGTGAAGCAAATCAGAGCGTGAAATTGCGATTAGCCCCCGTTGTTTGTACCGATTGAAGGAGGCTATAGAACTTGGCATGGCCAAAGGTGTAACCTGTTTAGTTTGGCCTTGCTGAAGCCCTCCCAGATGGAGTGAGCAGCTGCCATTGAGTAAATGTGAGCAGTGTGTGCACAAGGATGGCTCAGGTCATTTTTAGATTCAGGAAGCAAAGAAACAAATCTGTCGCTCTCAGTTGGGAGGAGCAGCCTTAGAGAAACACCTTGAGCTAGAGCAGCAGCTCTCCAGGTTCAGCTCCACTGTGTCTTGTTCTGCCTGGCTGCTATATCAGACTCAGAGGAACACCTTCACACAGAGCTGCTAGTCCTCCAGTGCGGATGGATCACACTAAATTTCAGAGGTGGGACCTCCTACTGTTCAACAGTATAACTGCCCGGAATATACATGGGCGTATCTAAGGGTTACAAATCACAAAGCAGCCTACTGGAAATTACAAACTTATTCAGTCACAGCGGGGTCATTAATACCCTCAAGCTAATTTATTTTCTGGTAACAGCATGTCCCAAGGTATTTTAGTATTCTTATGCCACAGCAATTTACCAACAATTACAATTTGTTAATTTACTTAATGAATACACATTTCTTTCTTTTTGTCCATTTATAGATACAGGGTTGAGTAATATTGTGGAGTAGCTCTAAAAATTTATTCCTTCAGCAGTTTCACTTTATTCTATCTTGAAGTTAATAAGAAAAATTAGTAACAAGCAGCTTGTTACAAATGATCCAGAAAGTGCGTTAATAAAGTCTGAATTCTCTCCTGCTGCAGAAAAAATAAAGGAATAGAATTAGCTGCGATTGTACAAACAGCAGCAAATTTGTATAAGTGGTTTAATATAAACCTGTGGCTTGTTTTGGGCTTTTAAACTAACTTGGTAGCTGATGTTAGTTTTCTGCAATGTGCTACTCAAAGTTTAGGTTCCTTTGTCCATAAATGTTTTACAGGTGCCATTTCATTTTACTAGCTAAGGGTGACTTCATAGTGCTCATCTTTGAACATGGCCTCACTCACCCTGCACTGGCAGCTCTCGGCAACCCACAGTCATGTTGCCACACACAGCGCTGTGGCTGCTGTTTGGATCATGACCTCTCCCTCCTCTCATGACCCCAGGTCTGTCTGGGTTTGACCTTTAAACGTGCAGCAAAGCTTTTGCCTAGGTTTGAAGAGGGCCAGCCATATCAGATTTCAGGGGAAAATGTTGGAGAGTCAGGAGTGCAGAGCAGTGCACTGGAGCCTGAGTACAATAGCAGCTTTCTGTCAGGCAGCAACTTCAAAGGCTCACTGAGTGACTGCTCTGAGTTAGACTTTGTTGTAGATCACTGAGGAAATTCACAGATGTTTTCTCATACGAGACACCATTACGCCGGCTCAAGTACCCAGTAGCCCCGAGCATTTCTCTCTCTCTCTCACTTCTCTCAATTCTCTCTTTCCATCTTTCCTGTTCTGGCTCTCTCTTTCCCATGCTCCCTTTCTTGTGTGTGTGAGACAGATGTGGAACCAATTTTTTCCCTTTTTTTTTCTTTCTGCAGTCTGTTCATAGAACATAAAAAGACAATTTATTCACTCCGACCTTTTATGTGAGAGACCCAAGCAAGGAAGCTAAATGGCATTTTTAATGTACAAAGTTCTAACCAAGTAGTGCATATCACCAAAATGTCTTCATCATTGTGGTGATTTTATATGGTTTAAATGAATGTTCATTTAACTGAAATTAAGCCATGTATTGATAATTTCTCATCATGATTAATTAATATCTTGCTCTCTCTCTCTCTCTCTCTCTCTCTCTCTCTTTCTCCCCACACAGATTGCCATCAAGTCCTACATAATAAATGTATATTGTATATTCCAGTAAATGCTGAGGAACGTTTGTTTAAATCTGTATTTTTGTCATTTTTGGTATGAAGAATGTGACCATAACTTTACTATTTAATTTTCAGATATACAGATTTCTGTGGTTTAATTTATGTCCTTCTTAATCTATTCTGCTTTTGTAGTAATAATATTTTTTTCTTTGCCAACTGCTGTAAAAAGAAAAAAAAATAGACTCTTCATAGAACATTCTCTTTTATCTTTCAATTTGTTTTTATGGCATTGTAAATTTTATTCATTTCCTAAACTTATTGTTATATTTTCTTTTACTTTTTTAAGTTTATTTGATGAGGGCTTCTCCACCCAACAACATAACTTACCACAGCTCAGTATGCATATGTAAACCCAGACCTATCCATATTCCATGAGAGTATGTGTCGTTATCCCATTTGGTAACCTTAACCATGAAAGTAGGAGAAGTTTCTCTGGAGGGCATCTGTTGTGGAAATGATAGGAATAAGTATTAAAATACCAGTAGAGATTTTTTTTTTTAAAACATTAACTTGAACTGAAAACAAGTGCATCTTATGATGATGTAAAAGGCGTAAAGTTTGGCCACATTTTCTCATAGCGTGTAAACAAAACAGCAATTTAGATTTAATGGCAAACAGATAAATATGACCATGTTTCTGTGTTTATTGAAGATAATAAGGAGTCAATAAGGAGTTAATACAGACATTACACTGTCTTATTTATGTTGGTAGATTAGTTCTTCCAACCACAGACATAATCTAGACCTTGGCTCAACTGTGTTGCTCTGTCTTTAGCTCCACCCATATATCCCAGTTCACTCACCTTTTACCTCAATAAAGAGGGTAACCAAATTCAGCACAGGTCATTAGTTACATTGCACACTCTCTTTGCAGTGGAAATAGTGATGCTATGGAGGATTATGGGTAATGTGCTCAGGCTAACGCATTGTCTGGTGGAGAATATATATTTGAATGAGTTCTGGGATTAAGCCATGACTTGGTTTCTGCATACTAACACTGGAATGACTGTTAAATAAAACGCTGGTTTTATATGCTATTACTGTGGCTTGTTGTCTGATGACATTTATTATATGCACACTTTTTCCATCATATGTGTTTTGTACCACACTGGCAATAAAAAAAAATGAATAAATAAAATGCTTACTAATGAATGTTTAGGATCATTATGATTGCTGGCATTATTTTTCTCTTAAAATTATTCTGGAAACTTTACTACTTTAGTGGTAGGCTTTTTCATTATAACCCTGCAAACAGACATTACATAATATAAATGTGAGTAGATATTACAGAGACGGACATTTGTTTGTGGACACCTGATTCTTCACACTTTTATATGCATGTTTAACATCCCCTACCAGATTTATTTCCCCTTTTACTGATGACAACCTTCACTCTACTGGGAAGCGTCTGTCTTCACTTTGGAGTGTGGATTTGTGACCTTTCAGCCACAACAGCATTAGTAAAGGCCGGGACTGATGTAGGAGACAAATGTCTGGGGTGTAGTCAGTTCCAGTTCCTGTTCATCCCAGTGGTATTCAGTGGGGCTCTGTGCAGGACACTTGATCTTCACGGACCTCACTTTGTGCACAGGAGCACTGTCATAATGGAACTGCTTTGGTCCACTTAGTTCCAGTAAAGAGAAATTCATCATATACAGTTGTTTCCAAAGTTGTAACTACAGTTAGGGGAAGAAACATGTATGGGTGTGATGGTGAGGTGAAAGAGTTTTATTTATAAAGAACACTTACAATAGTTGTACAAGTGCTATACTTACAAATGAATAAAATTATCAAATAACAAAAGACTAAAAGTACATTCGGGGCACAATAAAAAAAATGGCAATGCTAATAGATGTAATAGTAATAATAGTAATTAGTAATAATTAATTAATTAAGTATTTACAGGAAATAAGAAAGCATGAAAAGATGTGTTTTTAGTTTTTGTTTTAAATATCTATTGGTAGGCTGTTAGTGACAGCAAAAATATGGTCATCTTTTAGCCTCAAGCAAGACTGTAGAACAGCCACAAGTGACTGATCAAGGCAGCCACATAGTTTTAGCCTTATTGTTGCTTTTAGTGTACATTTTTTTTTTACCTTATAAGAAAAATAATCATATGAGTGTATATTGAAGAATTTCTGATGTGGGAAGTGTTTTGGAAGCTGTAGGAAAAAAACATATACTTCAGACTTGTAGCTGTTGCTAGCAAAACATTAAGTGTAGTGAAACATTTTGAGGTTATAGAAAAGTTTTGCTCTTCACTGCTTTTGTGGAAATGGCTCTTTACCTTACCAATTTTAGCAGCTTTGTCCTCATTGTTATACACACTGTTATTTAGTCATTGAAATTAAAGGTTTCAAAGCGTTTATTGTTTTATGCACAGTGAGGAACACAAGTTTCCCTGTGCAACAAATTCTTTTTTGAAAAAAAGAACATTTTTAAACTAACGTATCAACTATCATTTCATTCATGACAACCTCATAATCTTATGTGCGTCATTTAATGGCTGATTGAAAAACTAATTATTCAATTTAATTTATTCAAAGCCATTTAATTGTCTCTCAAGACATTATGTACCAAATTTAGGTTACAGTTACATATAACTTTACTTTACTCATAAAAATGTCCCTGATTCACCTGATGAGTCTGTTTCTGTTTCTCATACTGTTAGATAGATAAAGAGGCAATAAAAAGAAATGTAGCATTGTTTTGCATCCATTACAGGAAAGCTGAGGTTACCCTGGGCCCAGTGGGAATCCCCAGCTCGCCCTTTGGCTGGGAACACAATAATCCCTTCAAAGGAAGCGATCCACTTAAAAATCAATCACTGAAAACTTTTTAGGGACAGTGGGAGTCTTTGCTGAAATGCAAAATATAAAATCTGGACCATTATAAATTAGTTAAGTTGTCTTAGAGTATAATAAGATTGATGTTAAGTTTACTTATCAACTAAAATGCTGTTAATTATTTAACTCTGTAATGATTGATCTGATGCACATTTTTTATTTAGCATTATCCCTTATTGTTAAATGTCCAGTATAGGTCATGCATGTCGATTAGTAACATGGTACAATGAGAGAGGCTATATAAAGATTGTTGCCTACGTTGAAAACTACATCAGTAAATTTTATGAAAATAGACTAAAATGCCATTTACTTTTTAATACGGTAGTGTTCAATACCGTATAATATGGTAGTTGGTGCAATTGAGATTGGGTTGCTTAGATAACTGACGTGTCGACAAGTAGGTGGAGAAGTGGGTGGGTGATTGGAAAACCGTTTCCTTTCACTAAAGATTGAATCTCCTCCCTTAGAGTATCTTAAACTGGATTCCAAATAGCACCCTCCTGTCTTTAATTTCAATATAGGCTATTAAATACTAGCTTTTACACCCTAGGTAGCAACTACGTGTCTAATGGGGAGCCATTTGGGATTTGGGCTCAACTTTTCAGGGAAACGCCAAAAGAAAAATGTCATGCTTTTTGACACTTTGACACCTTTAATTAGCAAAGCTAGTCAACTATGACACCTTAATCACTTGATAAGTGGACTACTGAGGCATCATTTGTCATTTGTTCATGAGAATTCCCATACAGTGGCTTTCAATTAGGGATGACTGAATAACTGTTGGGGGCACTTCCTTAATAAGTTAATGTTATGTTTGTTTTAGAACTTTTGAAGTGATTTGTAAAATAATGATTCCTGTTGTTATTAGACTAAAAATATCCTACTTTATGATAAATAAATAAAGCACACTTTATGTTTTTAACAAGAATCCTGGGCTTGTCTTGGCTGAAACAAATGGGTCGAATCCTGATTAACTTTGTGTTGAATCGCATTATCCCGTCTCTTTCGGCTCCCCCCGTGAAGCTATCTAACAAGCCTCGTACCAATAGATTTGTGCAGATAACACGGGGGCATTGTGCCGACGGGCCGCGCTACAAATCCTTAATTACAGCATGGGGGGATCGGGTGACTCCGCCATCCAATACCGGGCTCCCCGCGCGGAAAGGGCTCTTTGATCAAGAAAATCCAATTATTTGTGTATATACATTTCCCACATAGTGATTACTTCATTAATTGTCCCGCCTTTATCTCCACCCTGCCCATCCCCCCTAATAATCAGCCCTTTTATCCAGACCAACAAACACACCATAGGAGCTTTGTGGATTCAAAGGATTTGCTTCCCGCTCTCAAAGAGCCGCTATTCTTTGATGATTGGGCAGCGGCAAACTTCAAAGTAATAAATCTTCCTCCTGACTGGCTGGCGGCCCACCAAAGTCCTTATCAAATCCTAAGAAGTGATCCTTCAGTCCCTCAGATGGTCCAAGGATATCTGGAGGAGAGGAAGCGCAGGGACTCCACTTTTCTACAGGAATACGCTTTTGTGTTTCCCCCAGCGCTCTGACTCTTCGCCTGAGACTGTGTGGAAGAGCGCGAGGAGAAAGTTTGCAATGGCAGCGGTGGCTGTGCTAAGGAACGACAGTCTACAGGCGTTTCTGCAGGTTCGTGTGACGTTTAAAAACCTGTTAAAAATTGCGTTTTCCATTAAAGTGAATGATGGTTTGAATTTTATAGATTTAAGCGAATTTTTTTGAAAGTGTTACAATCATGTTCCTAGATTTGTAAGGGCACTTTTTGCCTAATAGACACAAATAAACGTATTTTATATTTACTTTCTTTTTAAACTTTCCGTTTTGTTTTAAAATTGGCTTTGAATTAATCCGAGGCACAAGTTGCGCATCAGTCTTCTTTTTCATTGTCTCCCCACATGATAACTTTAGAACATGTCTTCTTTTTGGATCATCCAGGACCGTACTCCAAACTCTTCACCGGAGAACAACAAGCATTCACCTCTGGCGCTTTTAGCAGCTACGTGTAACCGGATCGGGCACCACCACCACCACCACCACCACGCATCCAACCCAGCTGACTTCATTCAAGTTCCGTACGACGCGACCCTCGGTTCTCCATCACGTATTTTCCATCCGTGGAGTAACGAGGCAAATCCTCAGACTGCTATTTCCAGCAGTTCCTCTTTCGGACTATCGTCTAAAGCTCCACTTTCTGCGCACCTCCAAGGCTCCTACAGCTCTCCCCATGAGCTCCCGTTAACACCTCCGGCAGAGCCCTCGTACCCTTACGACTTCTCGCCGGTCAAGATGTTGCCGTGCTCCGTGCAGTCATTACAGGCCACGTGTCCGCCGACCTACGTCCCTGCTGTGACGTACACGGCTCCAGCGCCCATGCCACCTGCCGTGCCAGCTTTTGTAGCCGGCCACTCGGGCCTGGTACCCCAACAGCAGAGACAGCTGTCCCCAAATCCGGCTGAGGACATTCCGTGGTGGAGCTTGCAGCAAGGCAACGCCGTAAGTCACCCGTCGTCCCTGGCGCCTCACCGTTTTCCTCTTCAGAGGGGTTTAGTGCTTGGCCACACGGACTTGGCGCAGTACCAGAGTCAGATCGCTGCTCTGCTGCACCCCAAATCACCTCTCGCTTCAGCGCGCCGATGCCGTAGGTGTCGCTGCCCGAACTGCCAAACGTCCAGCTCGAGCGACGAACCGGGTAAAAAGAAGCAGCACGTGTGCCATGTTCCTGGCTGCGGCAAAGTTTACGGCAAGACGTCCCACCTAAAAGCGCACCTTCGCTGGCACTCCGGAGAGAGGCCGTTCGTCTGCAACTGGCTCTTCTGCGGGAAAAGTTTCACACGCTCGGACGAGCTGCAGAGGCACCTGAGGACACACACCGGAGAGAAGCGTTTCGCCTGTCCCGACTGCTGCAAGAGGTTCATGAGGAGCGACCATTTGGCCAAACATGTGAAAACACATCAGAACAAGAAAGCCAAACCTCACGAGAAGAGCGCCGAACACGTTAAACGGGAAGACACGAGACACATTTAAAGGACTATAACAACGACTAGTGCAATATCTTGTACTCCTGACAGTGAACAGAGAAAAAAACGGACTTCACAAAATTGTGTAACTTTCTTAACAACCAATGCAAGCTGTTTCTTTTAAAGGCGCGAAAAGCTCACTACTTTGGAAGCTACAATTCTGGACTTGTAAATATGATTTTCAAGTCTGTACATCGGTTCTCATGGGGACTTTGAAAGTTGTTTCTTATCCCTGTGCTGCCCATATATCACTAACAAGTTTTGAACTTGTGTTAAGATCTTTGTCTTCGGTGGAAGAAATTTCATTGATTGTAAATATATATATTTAATAGCTTTTGTTGAAGGAAAGTGTCAGTTTTCGCTCCTTGTGGGGTGTTTTAGCATGCTATATTGAAAACAAGCTGTTAAATTGCTGTGTAAAAATAAAAAACTTGTTCATCCATTTTAAGTTGAGTAATAAAGTAAGTAAACGGTTTTCACATCAGTGTGAGGGTAAAATATAGTTTAAGATCTTATAATAATGGTTTTAGCAGGCCATTCAAATAAACTTGACATCAGTGAATAGTAGTATTAGTTTATATAAACCGAGCAATTATGAAAACTTTTACATCACAGCTAACAGTCTAATATTATTGTTAAAGGGAAGACATTAGTATTACTATTATGTTCATACCACAGCTTTTGGTTAGATGATGGTCTTTTGACGAACTATCAAGTTTGGATAAGTTTGCTGACGGAGATTGAAACCAATATGTTAGTGTGTAATATGAGGATGTCCGTAATGTTAGCTCGTTTTATTAAGATATATGCCTTTGTGCTATATTTAGGTGATAATGACCAGTGAAAAAAGTTTATCTTGTGTGTGTGGAGTTCTAATGAAAATGTGTAAAATGAGCCAGCTGTGTTAACTCTATAACACTGTTTTTAATTCATTTGTGTAACTTAAAAAAGTGAGGGTTATACTCTTCCATTGCAGTAAAGAGATAATAATTTAATTACCTTTAAAGAACCACAAGATGATTTTTTTGGTTTACTTCGTTAAGTATATCTGGAGAACAAACAACCTATTGTACAACTAATGTAGTAGAATTGCATATGTTCTATAGTTTACTTAATTGTTCATGTAATATAGTTTCCTGAAAGGATTCTAATTAAATAGGATTGCTGGCTTTTACATTTTGTTCACCTTTAAGTGATCTTTTAAGCTCCACTCTAGCACACAGTGACAAAGAAATCACAAAAATTAGGATTGTCCTTATAGGATGAAAAATTTTTAGTAGTAGAAATTAGAAAAAAATTAGACACAAAATTAGAACAGAAATGTGCTCAGCTCTTGTATTGAGTGAAAGAGCGTATTGAATTTCCACACAATTCAGAAGTTGAACTGTAGTTGTAGTGTACATTCTCAGAAAAGGGTTCGTTAACAGTGTGTTTGTAATCTGCCTCTAATTTGGAACATTTTCTGATGGGGAAAAACTTTGTGTGGTTCAACAGAGAACATTTAAGGGTGGCTCTAGAGGAATAACTGAAGAATTTTAGATTTTTTTTCTGCAGGTGTATAAGACCATTTCTATGCCAACTAGTGCAAACATTGATGGATGTAGAGCCACAAACTGGTGAAAATGCTATTAGCAGTGTCCTTATCTACTAATATTGCACCCCAACCCCCACAAATAAATAAATATATAATTAAATTATAACTACTTACACCAGAAAAGCACGACAATAAGAATGCCATCCTGTGGTATTTTAACTTTAGCTATATTTACACATTTCTTTTATATACCCATGGTAAGCAGCAACCATAAACTCCAGACTGAGTCTTAAGGGTAGTATAGTAAACATTGTTCTATTATAACCTGTTACCAAATGATGATTGAACCTTTGAAAGTACCTGATGATAAAAAGCTGCATGAATTCATAAATGCCAAATATGTTTATGAAATAAAATATTTCTACTGATATTATAATATCAAATACAACAGCACCTCTAGGACTAATCTCTACGACTATACCACGTGAATTTGAAATGTTACTTTTGCCGATCAGAGCCATTCAGAAGAAATCTCCACTGACAGAATAGCTTAGTGTTGTGTCTGGAAACCTTTTGTTTTTAGAATTGTATTGTTATAGCTAATAATATATTATTACTTCTCATAATCCTATTCTGTCAACAGCAAACTCCTCCCAGCAGACCCAGTATGTCTACACATATCCATATGACTATGTCTATTTCCCAGGTTCTAAATCTTTCCATTCTCAAGTTGTTCAATGATACATATTTTTTATCTGAGCTCCCGCTGAGTAAAATAAAATAAGATACAATAAGTCAGTTGATAGCACTAGATATGCTCTTTATTTTACAATGTCTATATCTATAATGCAGAGAACTAAAATAGCTTCATAAACAATTAATGATCTTTCCAAAATTTAAAAAATAATGATGTGTCTGAGTTTTATGTTTCTATTCCTACTCAGGTATCGCTCTAATTGTGTGTCAAGACAGCAATCTGTTCGATTAATGGTATTCTTCATTTCGTTCACTTCCTTGGGTGTGAAAATACTTATAACAGCCATGAAACATAACACAGATACAGGCCTATAATAGAATACATGCAGTACATTTACAAACATACTATCGATTTATGTAGTACATGCATGAATTCTCTTCCCAAAGACTAATGGATAAAAAAAATAATAATACATTTAAATTTTGTTGGACCTAAAAGCATATACAACAAGCACATCTAATGTCAACTTGCAGGCTGTAGAACATCTATTCTTAAGGCAACTGCAAAATCATTCTCAACTTGTATAACACAGGACAGAGTATAGACAAACAAGGGAAAAAACATTTAAAGATTTAATAAAACTAATAAAACCAAAAAGATCCTGGGAGTCAGTGGGAGCCAAAGAGAATTTGTGTGAGGCAAAAATGTATATGAAGGCTAATCACTGGAATAACAATGCTGCAGAACCTTTGACATTATAGAGACCACTAAATCACAACAAATTTCAGGAATGGATCATTGCTCAAGCGAGTTTTGAACAACACTCATTTGCTTGTAAACATAAAGATGAATTAAGTTTTTTTTAAAAATGTTACTCTATAACATTATTTTTCTGTACTTCCTGTGATAGGTTGTCCATATTTTACAAAAAATGCTATGAGTAAAATGGTATTGCACAAATACAGTATATGTTCTAAAACATAATTACTTCAATTTGCTTTTATTAAGCCATAAAAAATAAAAAATATTGGCCTTATTGCAATGTTCTCAAGATAATAATTTAGCACCTGGATTTTGTCATCATAAAAATAAAAGGAAATATTCTGCTTCTGTCTATAATGACTAACTTAGTTTACAAAAAAAACAAAAAGTCTTAATGTTAACCATTGAGAATCACTAATATTGACTGGATTTTTAAAAAGTTTGACAGTTGAAATAAACAAGTTGATTAACATTTACTGAATGATGATGCAATGCTCAGTACAACATGTAATGAATATATCCCAGGCTTCAGTGTAAATGATAACTGTGATTATGACCCAAATGCCACTGAATACAATCATTCTTTAACACCAAAGAAAAGTGAACTAAAAGTTGTTACTGTGGTGATGCCAGTGATTAAAGCTTATGTAGA
>JAOTRN010000048.1:13142399-13160144 GCA_028566695.1 Bagroides melapterus
GTGAGAGTGTGTGTGTGAGAGTGTGTGTGTGAGAGTGTGTGTGTGTGAGAGTGTGTGTGTGAGAGAGTGTGTGTGTGTGAGAGTGTGTGTGTTTAGTTCACGTTTGAGTAAATTTACTGCTTATAACTGGCCAGTTGATGATGTTGGGCTCTTGATGTAAAGTCTCGGGAGAGCAACAGCAAGTTGTGCAGATTTAAAACACGTTTAAGCAGTAACATGTGAATGTTGGTCAGAAATGTGAGGGTACATACCTCTGACTCCTTATCACTAGAAGATCCCAGACTGCCAAAGCTATGATTCGAACATTCGTTGTTTGTTAAGGCCTGAAACATGAAGATGGCATAATTCATACATAGATTTGCACATATTGACACAAACCAGTAAACTGGCTGTGACTGAAAGAGAGAGACTTAACACCTTGCCTAAATACAGCAGGTGCTGATTACAAATTAATGGCACTCCTGCAGAACAGCATGAGGCAGGCAGATCGAGTCTAATGACAGAGAGCAAGGATGTCACAAAATGAGGAAGCTTTCACTGGATCAAATAACCTCCTAAAAGGCCATATAATTCCTTTAACAACTAGAGACATTTTCCTCTCATTGACTATTCACTTCCAAATTATTCCACTTGGAGACAACAGAGGTGACGGCAGTGCGGGTAAAAATGCTGCCATTTTGCTTCAGCTTTTATAAAGAGAGAGAGTGAGAGAGACAGAGAGAGAGAGAGAGAGAGAGAGAGAGAGTGAGTGAAGCTTGGACTGTAGGTCACACTGCCACTCACCTTGGTTCCTCCACTGGTGCTGCCAGTACTGCCTGTGCTGCCGCTGATTCCTCTGAAGAAACGAGCCTCCAGGAGCTCCTGCCGGCGCGGATCCAGACTTTGCAGCTCATCCATAGCACCTGAGAAAACGCAACGGTAAACTTCAATCATATGTCAATAACACTGTACAGGAATACAGAGAATAAAACACAAGCTTCATACAAGTGACCATTAAAAAGGAACATTTTACAATTATTTATTTTTTTCACCTCTGGTACTACAATACTACAGTGTAATGTTTTAAATAATTTTACACTTAAAAAAAAAATTATAGCCTCAGTAAGAACATCAGGTGTGCTGTCATGGGTTGCTAACTATCTACCACATGGAAGCAGACTTCCTGGATTTCCTGAAATGTGCTAGTTGGCATTTTTGCCAGCGAGTCTAAAAATATACATGCTGGAAGCAGGCTGTTCTACAGGCCAATTTTCCTACACTGCTATTATAAAATGTTTCATTGTTGTACATGCAGACATATTAACAATTCTGTCAAATGCATATTTAAATAAAATATATAGAGGATATCTATGTGATCTCAGAGTGTGATAGTACACAATTTCCTCCTAAGTGCAAACCCCCAGGTTACACACACAAAACAGGTCCATTTATTATAAAATAAATAAATAAATAAATAAATAAAAAAAAGGAATAGCTACAAAAATGAATATATGGAAAAATACCATACATGCATACACACACACACACACACACACACTAGTATAACATACATACTGTATGTCATTATTATTATTATTATTATTATTATTATTATTATTATATCCAAAATGTATGTTCTTGACATGGGGATTTTTGGGGTCAAAAAACAAGTTTCAAAATAAGATGCACCATTACAATTAATAATCTGTGACTCATGCCTTAGTGAAAGTAACAGCACAGACACTCTTCCTGGCTAAATATTTTGGGGACACTTGTAGAGGGATCTTGATTAATGCAAAACATTTTTATAATTTTTATAATTTTAGGTTTGTGCAGGTGTAGAGGTCATGCTTTAATTCAGACCACAGATTTTCACAACCATTCAAATGTGCACACCAAGATGGTATATGCAAAACACAGATTTTCTGTTTCTGTAACTATTTCAGTAAAGATTCTTATTAGCATGTTTGGTTCAGCATCTTTTTGAAAGCACTAGCTATGGGCATGTTTGAAATACATGTATCCTGGTGTTTAGAAGAATTAATGATGCAATCGAGCATCACATGGGCTCAGGAACTAACAGTCAGAAAACACCTCCAGCACATCTACGGTCCCCTCCGTATTTAACACTGACCAAAATGTTTGATTTTGGCCTCATCTGGCCATAAGACACAATACCTACACAAGATCTGGCTCATCTGGCCATAAGAATGTTGTTCTAATGGTAATTCAGATGTGGCATTTTGAGAGATTGTCTCAGAAAGGGATTCCTTCTTTTAATTCTTCATAAGAGCATGTAATGTGAAACAAAAACAAAAAACTATACTGTTCAATTTTAAAATTGATCTTGAGGTCCTTTTCCTCCTCTCTCTCACTTTACCCCATACAGTTTCAGACATGTAAAACTTTTTAAGTGCTTATTTTCATATCCATTACCTGATCTATGCAGGTCAACAACCATGTATCTCATTTGTGATTGGGATCATGTTAATGGATGGCAAGGGATTTTGCATATTTGCTACTGCATATTTGCCCCCCAGGGAAGCAGGAAATGATTAAAGGCAACAACAGACTTCCTGTTGACTGACGGCAAATAAAACATTTTTTTAATAAAGACAATTTATTTATCACATTTTTTAGGGTTCTAAATCATTTTGATGCATTTTTAATAGAATATACTATTATACTACTATAGGTTTTTGTGCACGTTTATAAACGTTGCCAATAATTCTAGAGGGCACTGTGCATATACAAACACCTCACAAGGGCTGGGAGCACAGGGACTGCTTGACTGCACCAAACCTGTAACAACAGAGGAACTGGGCCCAAGAGATCACAGCATGCATTAATCAAGCATAACGGTGCCAAAAACTGTACTCGTCACATGGCATATCTTTTCTATGGATACACAAGCAGTAATATCCACATATACACCTATAAGAACTGATTTATAATACCAGACATTGGGGACTGGGAAAAAGGCATAGATGCTGTAGCAAATAGTTAGATTCAAGGATGTGGTAAACCACTGAGGCAAAGACAAAATGTGTAACAATGTAACTGGCAAGACAAAACCAAACCTAAATCAACTTAAAACTGTCATGAGGCTGGGGTTTGTGAGGCCAACTGAGATTGCTGGAGAGTCTATAAATATGCATATTGGAAGCAGACTTGTAGCATGGTGCAATAGAGTCTTCCTGCACTGGCACTGCTCAACAAGCTGAAACACAAGCACATTACAAATGACATTTGAACAGAAATAACACTGCACACCCTTTCTCCTTCTCTTGCTTTGCAGGATTATTCCCCTCTTTCAATATCCACATTTCTCCTTCTCAGTGGTGTTGTAAATGTGGGCTCCATCAGCCCCTAGGCACAGAGGCCTGGCTGTAGCTGTGAGGATCCTCCAGGCTACAGAGTGCTGGTGCTCTCCTCAGGGTCTGCTCTGCTGCCACTGTATCCCTCTAATGAGCCGCCATCACAGCTCTACAGCAATTGCAGCAGGTTAGTGCAACATTACATAGGGCCAGTGCCACAACATCATGCACTGACCCCCCTGCACCCACCCCCCACCCACAGCACAAGCAGGGTCAAAACAGTTGAATGCTAGGCAACACTAAATGCGACTCAAATCAGGCAGTCATGTACATCAATAAATCTAATATTTATTACCATCCTTTTGACTGTTGAAGGTCATGTCCTTTTATTTCCTTCTTCGGTCACTAATGCACTTTGCAGCAACTGTGCATCATGCACTATAAATGAAACATGGTCACAACCTCACATGTTCTGTATGACATGAAATCCATCGTTATCCCAGTCTGTGGTTAGCCTTACCAAACCACAAAGATGATAAAAACACAATTCCTTCAGTCCTCACCTCAACCAGACTACCAAGAAACAAAAGAGAATCGGCTACTAGCGTATTCTCAGTAGAGCTGCTCTCCACAGGGATGTGTCCTCCTTGACTCCCCTGGCTTTAGAGCGCAGAATAAATAGGCTACTAAAAACAAAGCACTCTCACCACTCAGAGACCGAGGATAATGATAGATCTGAAGACTTAATATTGTAAAGAATCAATAAGACAATAAACTTTAATGAAGGACAATGATCAGCTAGAAAGTTCCAGATAGAGGAGGGTAATAAAAGGTTTTGAAAACATTGTACATTTTAAGTTTTAACAGGTATATATATATATATTTGAATAAGACATAGGACTACTCTTTTGTAAATGGTGATCTTAACTGCCAAATATATATATTAGAGTGTAAAGTGCAAAAATGAATAAATTACTCCATAATCCAGGATACAACAAAACAGACAACAGCAACAACTATAAAGCTTGTGTTTCAATGCACAAGCTAATATACACCTAATTTTAGCCAATTATCTCAGCTGTATCAGAGAAATCCATGATTATCATGGTGCTGTTGAATTCCTGAAGCTGACTACACATAAGGGGATCATTAATTTCATAAAAGCACAGCTCTGACCATAATACAGGCTGCAATTAACATGTTTATATTAATGCACTCATTCTAATACATTCTAATATACTGTTGTATAGTAGCAACTTATTCTGAGTAGCTTGTAGGTCTTGTATTAGACTGATATAATATTTATATTTTTGGCTTTGGCATTTTGGCTTTTTTTTCCCTAGATGTTTGAGGTTTTTCGCTTCAGTGTTGGTTTTGCTTTCTCTATTTTCTTCCTTCATGGCCAAATAATCAACATGTAAAGCAGGGGTGGCCAAAGGGCTGGTGGAGCTGCAGGTTTTCAATACAAGAAGCATAAACCTGTGTTTACGGCTTGGTTGAAATCCAGCCCTTTGTGCATAAAAGCAGATATCACTGATGTACATGAACAATTGTGCAACAGACTATGTGTAGTTCAGTGTTCTACTGAAGGTCTGAGTTTCAACTGAGCAATGTCCAGAAAGAGAACCGAGTCCCAATTTGTATCCAGTTATACTGTGAACAACAACAGAGTTCAGAAAGAAATAGAAGAGTATTTTTCAGCTAGAACCCATGCAGGTCTACTTTACAGGAACTATTGTAAAACACTATTCAATTCAGTTCTTCATAAATCAAAACAAAGTTTATCCTACAAGTTGTCCCGAAAGTCTTATTACTTTTTTTAATAAACACTTAGTGAGGCCTCAACAGCCAAAATTGGCCAAATTTATAAAGTTCCAATTTTCTCTCTTGTAAAAACAAGGCTGAGCACCGACAGAGTTCTGGTGGACTGAGGGTGTTTCTGAGACGCACAGACAGACACATACACACACGCTGAAAAAAAAGAGAGACCAGCCAGCAAAGCAAGAGTTAAAGTTGTGGTCTGAGTGTGCAGACAGAGGAGAGAATATAATTACAAACACTCCTCTGCTTGTGTATTACTTAGCTAGCAGCTTCATTAAGCCCTCTTTAGTCTTTAACTTCATTTGGCTCTACTGTAGATTGTTCCCATAAAGCATTTAAGCTCTGTACATTCAGCAGCTTAGTGCGCAGTCCTGTCTCACAGACACACACAGCCAGAACAGAAACGCTACTAGACACACACACAGCTAGCTCTCTCTGCATTCAGAATAGGAAAGTAGGGAAGACAAGGGGCAGAGAATGCAAAAGGGTTGAGAGAGAGAGAGAGAGAGAGAGAGAGAGAGAGAGAGAGAATAAATACCCCTGAGACACACAGGATCAGGTAGTAAAGAAAGAACTAAGACAGCCAAGATGGATGCCAGCATGGCTCATTTGTGGAGAAAGAAGGCGAAATAGATGTGCTGCTCTGTGTACACCCTACTCTATACTGTTTGAGGTGTCAGTGTAAAGCAACAATATAGTAGTGGGTGGTATGAGGGATGATCCTGTATAGTGCTCGTACTGCTTAAGGTATAGATGAACATTCAGCGCTATATGTTTCTACATGGCAGTCAACATGAGATATTGACTAAACCAGTACACATCTCCACATGTTCAGTCACAACAATGTTCAGAAAATCATCAATCATGACACTAAGTGAAGAATGCTGTAGTCATGTTAGCAAAACATGATGACAAACCCCTAATGATCTAAACAATTCAACAGAAATTTTACAAATATACAAAATGTCTTTATGTGTTGTGTTTGTGTACTACTGAAAAAGTGAGCTATAGCTTGTAGCATGCAGAGTTACTGGAGAAGCAGCCAGAGGATATTTCAGACCAGAGCACAGGGTAACCTGAGAAATGTCATGTAACACACATGATGTAGTCCAGTAAATAACATTCTGCCAAATGACGCAAGGCTTCATTTTGAAAACACACCATAAACATTTTTCCAATAATGTTTTATTTGGAAGCATCTAAACAGTACAGACTGAGCTGTGATATTCTCAATATTCTAGTTTCTATCAGATGCATTCAATACTTAGCCAGCACCAATCTTCAAACACAGAATTCATCAACTATATCAATAGGACAGAGAAAAAGAGAGATGCAATTTCAGAACTGAATTGTAGGTCAAGTATAGCCAATATTGATAACCTACATTCTTAGAAAATAAAAAAAGGCAAGATTGACCACAAAGTAATGAATGTACTGCATGTTTGCATCTATTAGGTTATTTAATGTTTACTACTCAAGTAACACTGACACATGTGGTTTGTTTTCTATCAGATCCCAATTTGAGCAAACCATAAAGCATTTTCAGAAGGGTGTGTGGCAAAAGAAAAAATAAACAAACCTGCTGCAAGTGCGTCAACCCAGCACAAAGAACACTGAGTCAGTACTAGTTAAAGAGTTCAAAGCATCAGCAAATTGAAACCTTTCCTTTTTTGTGTGTGTGTGTTTGCTGGATCAGAAATCCATACTGCAAGTGTATGCTCGTATACCTTGTCCAAAAATAAATAAATAAATAAAACAAAATGTATATATTTGTTTTCAGAAAAAAAATAAAGCAAAAACGTACCTAAATAATTCAAACGTGTTTGTTTAATATGTTCTGAAATCATACATAGCTCTGAACAATCAGGAATCAGAAGGAATCATTAATGTCACTAAAATTCTCTTTCCTCAAATACACACAAAAATGATAATTACAGCCACGGATACCCAACTGCACCATTTAAGCAAAAATAGCACTCCTCAAGTAGCATATAAAGGTTTGAGGCAGAGGGAGACAGCATCAGTTGATACATTTGCTAGTTTAGCACTTTTCTCTGTTCTCAACACCAAAATTAGGCTACTTAAAATTTACAACTTGAGGTCATTAAACTACTCTGATGATCTGAATAGTATAGAAAGAGTACAGAAATGGTTCAATCATACCACCCAAATTTAAATTTTATATTTTATGCTATTTTTATTGAAACTTCTTTATTTTCTGATGTTTCTTATTTGTATTTATTTTTTTTTTTCATTTTAATGTTCATTGCCCTTCTACCTCCTTGTTCTCATGAGGCTAAAACAAAATAAGAATTTGTTGTACCTAGGTACACATGACAATAAATCTTGAATCAAATACCACCTAATATACATAGAATAAAATAATACCTTTTACCATTAACTAATTAGCTCACTTGTTTTCAGCAGTAAGGGCAGTTTTATATATAAAACATGTTTGGTTAGCACTCTCATCAGAGCAGCTGTCAGTGACTTTAGTCAAAACTAAGCACAACCAAGTCCCAGAATCCTACTAGCTGACAACTCTTCAGCTAGGTGGTTTGCAAATTTATAAAAACAAAGACTTTCCTATTTATAGAATGTCAATTACAATTCTTTTATACTACATACATCAAAAAATTAGAGTAATCTGGCACTGTTTATACAAGCGTCTCATACGAGCCATACCCTACAATCACATTTGTTCCAGTCGCTGCTTCTTCAAGGTACATGGTGTAACTGTTCAGGTCTCACCTCCTGTTCCTATATAATCCGTTTACATAATAGGAATAAGATTTAAATATTTAAAAGCAAGACAAAAATCTAATAAACATGCAAGTGATAAATTTGAAGGGCATTTTGATGGGTTTTTGAATCACTGTCTTGGCTGCAAATAGGAGCACAGAACATTAATTTATGCTAATAAATGTGTTGGCATTAAATACAGTTAAATCATTTAGCAAATCCTGAACTTCTAAATATGCGTGATATTTGTGACTGTGCATAAGAATTAATATTAATAGTGAATTTAACAGTGGAGTTAGACTGAAGTTAGAAATCAGGTAGTAGGACCATTGTAACTATCTATACAGCTAATTTATCTGTGCTTTGATACAAGCGTAAAAATAAAATAAATGAACAGAATTCAGGCCCGATTAAATGAATTATTTATCTGCATGCTATGAGTGATGCAAATGGCTGGGCCACTGAGCTCAGACGCATCTCCATAACTCTACTGTGCTCTAACTGCCACTACAGTGTGTGGCTGGCAGCGCTCCTTTAATCCACCCTTAGCCCACACACTCCCTCTCGAGTGTGAGGAGCCAACATGGACGCCCCAAACACACTGAGCCTGACACAAAATGGCAGTGCAAAGATCAGCCGTGTTATCAGGCTGGAGGACAAACAGGTTGAAGATGGCATACAGAGTTGGTATCAGAGTTAATGGCAGAAATAGCAGAGGAGGTGGCGAGTCTGCTCACAGTGGAACAATGCAGCACGGAGAACATGCTTCAAGAGTGATAAATTATTCAATCACCTCTCAAAACAGTCTGTGATTAGGAAAAAGTTATTGGTACAAATTACTAATAAAAAAAAAGCTGCAGCTTGGTAAGGTCAATAAGGTGTGATCACTTAATTTATTGCTTTCCTAAAAACAGTGAAGGGGGAAAAAGTGCAACCCACGGTAGGTGAAGAGAGGAGTACAGGAATAGTAATTTCCCCCACCCCCATCTGGTTAGGAGGCATCATTTCCTTGACATTCTGCATAGGTTTTCAGTGCGTGCACACACACACACACACACACACACACACACACACACAGGCAACAATTTGAAGCCCCTGCACAGGGAAGCGGTTGAACCCTTAGAATGCAGTGGATGTCATTTTAGCTCTCTATGCACTTCAGCAGAGTGGGGTGTCCACCTGTTTATGGCACACTCAGACTTTGAAAATTAAAAATACCAGTCTCTTGTGTCTTTGCTCACTATTTCACAACAAATTAAAGGTCAGTTCTTTGAAATGCACCGGCTGATAACTGGCCTATTTCCCCATGCCTGTGAAAAACTCAATAAGATTAATCACTCTATAACAGTTCTTGTTAAATAATATAATCAGATTTGTTTTGTCATCCAGCCAACAGGTTTATCAAACCACGAGCACTAGGAAAAGTAGATGATGAACTCCTTACAGATGCAAGAACTTCACCAACATCCCTGAAGCATGGAACCAACTCAGCTCCTACAAAAAAAATTATTCAAGTCTATTGCAGGTCTTCAGAGAAGTTACAGAATAAAATGCTGGTTATTATTTAAGACAGGAAAATAGCTCAATTGTATAACAGTGTTCATATCATTGCAGTCGTGTTGAAGGCCATTTATGGCAAACACTTGTGCAAAGCAATTGATCCTACTGAAAGGCTCACACGCTTAGGTCAAAATGGCAGAAGTTGAAAATGAGTCAGTCCTGGCTACCAAACAACAAGTGTGATTAAATTGACACCCTGACGAGTGCATCTCGCATCAGGATCATCAACGCCACTTTACTGGAGAAGTAGATCAGGGGTTTGTGTGCAATTGTTGTGTGCAAAGCAACACCCTGCATGTCTGCAGGAGCTGAACTGTATATCTACGGAACATGCATACAATAAAAAAAAGCAATCATCTGGACTCCGAGCCAAAAAAAGAGAAAAGGGCAAACGAGGATATGAACCGGTAACCAACGAGAATTATCATTTCATTAAAGTAGAATAAGCGCGTATTAAAAGTTACACCGGGGACGTGGGAGGAAAAGTCTCCATCAAACAAGCTTTAGGTCCTCCATAATGTCAAAAGAGCTGACCCTTTTTTCTTTATAATCAAACATCTTTGCTAGCACATACAGGCTGAACAAACTATCGGCAATATCAGTGTTATGAACTCGCACTTGTTCCAAAAGAGCCGAAACTACACTGAAAATCATATATTCTGAGCTATATTTTCTTCCAAGTGCAAAAAATCGACTACCGCAGAAGACTGACAACTAAATATTGCTCATACCCAGAGCTAGTTGGTTGATGGTTTTACTTCACACCAAGCAGACACCTTATAGCTCCGCACTGTACTACAGTAGCACACTAGCATGCTAACAGGCTAAGCCAGCGTTGATAAGCCTAGCGAGCGCCGACCGACCGACCGACCATGGCCTCGGCACAACTCGATTCAGGACGGGATTTTAAAACGCAGAAAGCACGCACAAACAAAACAGCACCTAAAAACTAAAGACCAGACATATAAGAATGATATATGTGCACGATACCTTGCTTGGCCTCAAGCAGAGTCGCGCCGTGTTGCTGATAAAGCAGCCGTGGTGTTGGGGACGTGGAGAGCCGGGACCAAGATGGCGTCCCCTCCTCCAAACTTCCAGCACTTCCACTTACTTTGGACACTCATCAAAGCTACTTTTGGGAACGACAAAGCAAACAAAAAATGGTCGACAACAATTACGAATCTTTCTTACAAAATACTCCAGGGCAACTATGATATTTAAAAAAATCCTAATCGGAATTCCCACTGCTTTTTGTTTGTTTGTTTGTTTTTGGATTTAAAAAATTTCGGACACAAACCTTCACGCGGCTCTGCACTGCGTCTGGTTGAGAGAATGAGGTGAAAATCACAAGCGTCACTAGTCACCCGTGTGCAGCGGTGAGACACTATGGCGATGTTCATGTGCATATCCCACACACACACACATACACACTCCACTGACGGAAAAAGCTGACCATCTACGTAACACCGTAAACATCTCTTACATCACGTCCCGTAAATAATATATGCAAAACATGCTTTTGTTTCAATATCACCGAGTGTTAAATATTTGCTCTTGGCAATCTTGACTCTGCAATCAAATCAATGTAATGGGAAGGTTAAAATAAACCAAATCACTCTGTTATTTAAATAAACAATAGATATTCAAGATGTTTCCTTAATCTACAACAATCTGAGGCGTTAGATGCACAACTAAAAGGTTAACATGACTGTGTGTATCATTGTTTGGGATATTAGGTTCCTATATTGGGGTCAGTACTATTG
The DNA here is from genome assembly GCA_028566695.1 of Bagroides melapterus. Classification (NCBI taxonomy): domain Eukaryota; kingdom Metazoa; phylum Chordata; class Actinopteri; order Siluriformes; family Bagridae; genus Bagroides; species Bagroides melapterus. The sequence continues at coordinate 13,153,582 of JAOTRN010000048.1, forward strand.
CAAAACACTCAAAATCTCAAAAGAAAAAATTCTAAATTGTACCATTCCTTATCACTTATGACCTCAAGCATACCAAACCCCAGGCATATTTGTAGCCTTATTATTTATCTTTCACATAGAAATGTGTATAAAAAGTACTTAAAACCTAGATTTTAATCAGTAATCACAGTTCATTTTTGTACCTTAAAACATATTTCAAGTTGTCTGGTTTATTCAGGTAATAGATACATTTAAAAGGTACAAAAGATAAACCCTTTATAGGGTGTCATCACAGTTTTTTTCTGAGCTTTTTTCCCTTTATATTCCAAGAAAATATATTACCTAGACTGACATAACACAAATCATGGACACTAACATAAGAATATTGCCATTGTGCCTCTGAGATTTTGCATAACATGGCAACAGATATTTGCAGAGTTGTTTGCTCACTGTGAGAATGTCTGCATCAGCTCAGTAACAGCTATCAGCCAATGCTCAAGAGTGATCATACTGAAAATGTCGTATTTTAGATCATTCCTTCTACTTTATCTTAGCCACAGTGGATATATATGGTAGGATGTGTGTCACACATCAGACAATCCTCTCACCGAATGGAGGAATTTAAAATAGTTTTATGTTTTTGCAAAAGGAAGAAACTGGAGATCCCAACAGTAACTAAAGACTGAGCATACTGCTTTGATAGGAGGTTTTCAAAAAGATGCAAAAACACTGCATTCCTAATTTGAGATTAATAACTATATAATAATGAACCACATTGTGAAGACAAATTGAGAACTCTTTTCTTACAATGATTACAATGAATGATTTCAATGTTGTGATCAAACTGCCCAATGTTGTGATTTAACATAACTGAACAGAAATTTAGTAATTATGTAATTGAAGTTAGATGTAATGCAACAATGTACAGCACCAAAAGAAGAAAAAAAAAGGCTTCTTAGAATAAGCGTTGTGTTCCTCCAACTCACTAATAATCTTTTTTAAAAAAATGCAAATTCCCATATTCAGTCACCCAAAAAGGAAAAAAAAACATGCTTTGGTGTTGCATTCACATGATTCTTAACTCCAGTCCTGAAGACATATTGCCCTGCTGAGTTTTGAAGTTTTCCTCACTGCCATCCGACTCATGAAGAGCTTGATAATTAGCTGATTAGCTGGAATCCACTGAGTCGACAGTTGGGGGAAATGTTCAAACTCTGCAGGGCAGAGGGTCCCTAAGACGCAATTTAAAAAAAACCTTGCTTCTCATTATTTGCAAAAAAATTTATCAATAAAAACCTGCCATATCAGACCAAGAAGCAAAAACATCACAGGAAATCTAACTGTACAATTGTGAAACTAATATCTATCCAGTATCTCCTCTACTGCAGCTTGAGATTTTCTTGCAAGAGGCTTTCTAAACACCTTTGTTTATGCTTTATAATTCTACAAGCAAATTTCACTATACAATCTGTAGCTCTGCATCTGAACAGGAAGCAAAATATAATTCAGAGATATACCTCTTTTATAAGTTATAAAAGACAGTCATTATGACAGAAAGATGATATTAATTTGGTGTTGTGTGAGGGATGTCATCATAGTCTTTATTCACATAAATAAAAACACTTTATTAACAGTCATGTATTTGTTAAAATACAGTAGATAGTTTGAAAGTTAAATGATCCCTCCCATTGACTTTACTCATTTCTTTCCATTTTGTGGTCAGCTCTTCATTGACAGACTTAGTTTCATTCACAGACATAACACCAAAACCATATCTGTATTTGCATCATAGCCATTTTGTGTGTATGTGCTTATTTGCTTCAACATAAGCAATCCCACAGGTTAACCTCCTGGTGTTAAGAGAGGTTTTCGATACTTGCTCTGCATCCACACTCTATGCATCACCACTTTCTTTCCTCTGTTCACCTGAAGTCTCCTGTCTTCCAGGTTCTGAACCTCCTCCAACCCAGCATTTGTGAACAACTGATGGATCTCATCTACAAAACAGCAAAGTATCATCCCCCGCGCCTCTTCACACACAGTCAGAGTTTTCATAAGAGAATTGTCAAATAAAAATAATATGAATACCATTAACCATAGAGTAAGTGTGAAAGAGAGAGAGAGAGATATTAAAGCTTCAGAGCAGGAGCATTGTATCACAAAGTTACCTTTCATAAAAAAATATACACAGGTTCCATCTTGTCGTGTGTAAAAATTGTCAGACAAACACTGCCCTGTAAAAGCAGGATATCATAATGGTAAGTGTCATCCATGCATGTAGACAAGGTAATAATCGAAACCAAAATTTCAAATTAATCCACAATGCTGGTGGATTAATCTTCTAAAAAAAAAAAAAAAAAGCAGCTGCTAGAAGTGCAATAACGCATATAAATCACAGGTTTATATTAATGCACTGATTCTAATACATTATTGTTTCTACAGTAACTCATTCACAATGACTGCATGGTGGATGCTCTACATAATCTCAGGCGGATAATAAATAGATTCAAATGTGTTGTTATTTAACAAAGAAAAACGTTGAATTTTTCTGTTCAGAACTTTTATGGATAGAGCCTCAGGTGCCAACACTCTGTAACATTCAGTTTTTTTTCTGCTATGGAAGAGTCTTCAGGTCAGATGACTTCCTTACACTTTTCAGGTTCTGAGCATGAGAAGATTATAAATATAAACAGGAAGAAAACAATTCAGCTCTTATAAAATAGGTGATAACATGCACAGGAACTTGTTTCATGTATGATAAACAACAATGATATACACTACTCTGATTGTTCTTTAATAAAAATATTAGTATTTCATGTTTTGATATTAGAGCAATAAAATGCTCTAGGTTTTGCTGTAACATTAAAATAATCATCTTTAGAGTGATAACAGAGTGGTTGTTACTGTATTTCCTATAACAATGACTCTGCTGTTTTATTAATTTCATATATCAATCTAGATAACATAGGAAAATATTATTTTTCTTCTAAAGAGAGGGTTAAAAAAAACAAATGGTGGTATAATAAATATGTATAGTATGTTTTCCCTTGTGTGAACAAGTTGTGGATTCCATCATTTGTTTCCCTTTTCATGCAGCATCAGAACAGAAAGAGTCACGTTATGTTTCAAAGTTTAGTTCACCCACAGGTTCTGCTGTATAAACTCCCAAATCTGATATATTACTCCATCATACAAAGAGCTATCACATTTTTCAAATGGAACATAGGGGACAAATTTACCTTAACATACTGTCCATGTTTCATGACTTAAACCATAGTGATTACACAGTGAAGATAATCCAGGCCTCAGATTCTACACCTTGACTAGCATACAATACCTTTTTTGAATCGTAGCTGAGCCAGATCATATCTGCCATAATCTCTGAAGAGGATGATTCCTCCATGCTTCAGGTAGCCTGCCAGACGATTAACCACTCTTTGGATCCTGTTAGACCAGAAACAGGAACAAACATAGTCATGAGGTAGATAAATAACATCTGTTTTGTTTTTCCTGATTTGAATTCAATTATAAAATCAGAAAACAATTCAGTTATGTGGACCCACAACAGACAAGTTTTTAATTTTTCTGAATAATTTGTTAAATAAGATATACAACTTTCATAACAAAGTTATAAGATACCTTTCATTTACATAAAGGAGGAATTTGCACAACAACTTTAACAATTTCTAGTAGAAAGGAATGTCTAGCAGATGTGGCGGTTTTTTAAAATCCAAGATGTGTCACTTACAGGACCTCTGACCTCACATTTACATAAACCAGTATCCAGAGATAAATATTTGTGAAGCTACCTGCTATGACAAAACTAGACAACTTTATAACTTTATTTATAAGATGAAGTTTATATTATCACACAAATATCAGGGCTTTTTTTATTTGCTTTTGAGGTTTGTATTAAATTAGGCAACATGCTGATGAGTGTAACAATAAACATTTTAATAACGTTGGGTATGTAATTGCCTGTATCAAAATTCATGATTCTGTAAAAAACATTACAGAGGTTGAAATCTAAACCCAGCACAGTTTTTATTTTATGTTTTAATTTTTTTTTTATTATAGCACAGTTAGTACCTTATTTGACACCTTACTTGAATTTGAATCAGATTTTCAAAACCCAAAGCTATTAATCTAATAAAATGTAAACTTGAATCTAATGACATTTTTAATAAAAATGTATTTGGAAAGTAGTGGTGTGAGGATGGAAAGTAAAAATAAATGTATACATAACTATTATAGAAGAATCCTCTCTGGATTTTAAGACTAGGGACACAACTATAGACAGCTATGTGATTGTTTCCTTCATGACCTGGACATATTGCACAAGTGATATACAGCAATCTACAGCAGCTTTCTCCATGAAGAGAGCTGTCACATTTAGTTACACAGAGCAGGCTGCTGGAGCTTCCTGTTAAATGCCTGCCTAGTTACAGTCACTTAAAAAATAAATCATAAATACTTAAGGGCTGTGGTAAAATATGTAAACTGACATTAACAATAGACAGGATTTTCCAGGACATCTCTAAAGCAGTACAGTCAACTGTCTAAAGCCTTTACCTTAAGCCTGGACAAGACTGGGGAACATTTATCTTTAATGAGAATAAGATTAGAACCACAATTCAGGGTGAAGGCTATAAAGATAAAATGTTTGCAATTTACACACATCAAAATTTATACATGCTTTATAAGTCCACTACATGTTGGAGTGTTTATATTCCCTGGGTTACAACAAAATCTCTTTGGTACTCCTGTGCCATGTTAACTTATTGCATCATTTATATATATATATATATTTATTCTCATAGATGGATACCATACCTCTCAGGGTGAATGGAAGAGAGAACAAAAACTACAGCAATAACATCAAGACTTTCTCGAGGAAAGGGAAACATGGACACATCATCACAAATGTCATGCACAAATGCATGGCACACTGCAGGATCGTAGTCTGGATGCTCCTGTAGCATGACCCCAAAAAAAACACAACAACAAAAGCTACATAAATACAAGAGTTTTTAAAGAATATCAATACTACAGCCAAAGTTTATCAATGTATTTTGATAGAGACGTCAATGCACTTCTGTAAGTCATGCTTTTTTTTATGTAAATGTAAAGTGGTTACTAGGGCTAAATGAATTAATGAATAGTTAAGTAATAATAATAATAATAATAATAATAATAAAAATATGCATGCATTACACAATGCAAAAAATGTTTTAGCAAGGCAGAACAAAGCAAACAGAATATAAAATATAAGACAGAATAAGCAGACAAAGATAATTATCTAAAAAAAATAAATCCATTTATTCAAAACTAAATAAATTTATTAAATATAGACATTATGCAGAAAATGGTAATGAAGAATATAAAGTTGATAAGAACATAAAGTATAATACAAAGAGAATTATCTGAATATTAATAAAAAGGAAAGTTGAGATGTCATAACAACAAGTCAAAACGAACCATCCAGTAATGGCTTTCTATAAACGTACATTTTTAGATTTGAGATAAAAGTGGAAACTGAAGCAACAGATATTGAAGGTTAAAGAATTAAAACAGATCATCTACATGAGCATGTCTAGAACCTTCCTACATGCTGGTGTTAAACTATAGGCTTATGGTACATGCTGGATTTTTAAATGAATTATTACTTCAAATAAAATAATAACAGTTTAGATTCATGGAATATTGTTATATATTTGGGGGTCTTGGAAAAATATCCAAAAATTATACAAAGTTTTGAAAACTACAGGCTTTTATGAAGTGGCTGATTACCGCAAAATGAAAATGGGAGAAAACCGATTCCACTGAAAAACACACTCATTATTTCAAATGTACTATTTATTAGTGTCATTATAATAAAAAAATTCTAAACATAAACATGACAACGTTCATTATACCCACCTTTAAACTGACTTATTTTTTACCTAACAGGAAAGCCTAGGCAAATTTAGACAATTAATCAAAACATTTTTGTCATTTGTAGCAGTTTGCCAGAATTCAGCCACAGACACATCTGATGTGACAGATTTTCTCAGACAGTCACACATATCAATAAGTTGATCAATTTTACTAAGATGACTTTATTTCCATTTTTAGTTGAATGTCAGATGAATTGTAGTGTTTCTACAATATGAAAACAGGGTGAGATGAAATGATTAGGCAAAACTTTGTACGTAGCAAACTGTTTGGCTGTTTTTTTTTTGTTTGCTTGTTTTTTTAAAAACTGAGAAATTGCAGACTTGTTTTTTTGGCTTTAAACGCAACCTTCTATTTAACAAAAAAGTATTTATTTATTGTTTAAATATGTTACAGTTGAGTGTGTTAGTGTCTCCTTTTAGGTTGCGTGCACAATCTAATGCATTCACTGTGCTAGCAGACTGCTGCCTCCATTTGATAAAAGCCTCTGCATTCTGACAGCATCAAATATCCACCGGGCCAATAGGCGCGCACACGCGCACACATGCACACTTGCGCGCGCGCGCACGCATGCACACACACACACACACACACACCTGGCAGCCATTTTGACTGATCTGCTGTCGGCAAAGTGGTTGGAAATAAGACAA
>JAOTRN010000048.1:13171455-13183100 GCA_028566695.1 Bagroides melapterus
TATATATATATATATATGTGTGTGTGTGTGTGTGTGTGTGTGTGTGTGTGTGTACAGTTGCACAAACAGTAGTTTTTGTTTCTGATCTATTCTGTGTAATTCAACAGATTGTGCTAGGACTTTGCATCTTCCTGCTGCCTGTAAGTCCAGGGTTTGTGCGAGCTGCATTTCTGCCTATACATGTATTTAGTGGTCTGTTTATCTTCACCACTGTGATTGCTACTGCACTCATGGGCATCACTGAAAAGCTCATCTTTGGCCTGTAAGTATGCTTACATAATCATACTCTACTGAACAAATCTCTGCATTGTGTATGGAAAATTAAAGGTTATTTATCTGCTTATCATCTGTAAATATAGAACATGTTACATCACCTGCAGGTCACCTCAAATGTGTAATTACTGATATCTCTAGCTTTGTGTCCTGCTTGTTTGCACAAAACCACAGTGGTCAAATAACCGCAGCAGTACTACATGAAATGTCGCAGTGACGTCTCCCATTTTGAATTTAGTACTTTATATTTAGTATATTTAGTACAACAATGGGGGAGGGACTTTTTCAATACCAAACATTGAATAACTGAATGTTATGTTTTGCAATCATACACAGGAAAGATCCAAAATACAAAGATTCTCCTCCAGAGGCCACATTTGTTAATGTGTTTGGATTGCTGTTAACCTTGTTTGGGGTATTCATACTGTGGATCGCCACTCAGCCCTCTTGGAAGAGACCAAGTGAGCAGCTCCTGCACAACCTGCAGAACAACGAACCAGCAACAGTCGGTATCAAAACGGACACAGCCATGTCTCAGTTTGATCCAGACCCTAACAGTGAGGCCCGCAGAAGAAGTGGTAAAACAGAGGAGTAAGGAGAAGGAGTAAAAAACTATCTATCATGCTGCACTTATCATTCCAGAGCAGGCAAACATCTTTAGAGAATGCTGAAACATTTTCTTTGTAGCCAAAAGGGATTTTGTACACTGTTACTTATATTAAGAAGTGTATTTTTTAGAGTGAGTTTTTTTTTCCTACAATAGTATGCAAAAGTGGCACAGCAAAAAAAATGCTATAAAGCAAAGTTTCCATCAAAATAAACATTACATTAACAAAATGCTATAAAATGCAGTAAACAATAATAAATGAAACAAGGTCGATATTTGATGTGATCACTCATTGGTTTTTATGAAATAGTCTCAGATACAGCCATTTATTAAGGAAGGAACCTAGTGGGTTTTTAATGAGCATCTTGCAGAACAGCCACACTTCTGGTGACTTTGATGACTGTCACACTTGCTTCTTACTTTTGCTTCCAAACATAACAGTCTTAATTATGTGTTTTGCTAACACTTGTCTATGTCATTAGATTAATTCTAGAAAGCTATGATGATGGTTTCAAAATCTAAAATACTTTTGTACTGACTTGACAATGAAGTCATAAAATAGAAATCTATAACAAAGTTTGTACTACAACAATGCCTAAAAGTGCCTAAAACTTTGAGTTTTATGTAACTATTTATAGTTGGCACAAAGCAAGCAAGATTTCACTGTTTTTGTACATTTGGAATAAACTCCTGAATTTTTCATATTGAAGTTTTATTAAAATGAGCTACATCCTTTCAGAAATTGGCGTCTCGTCCTGTTGTCAGATTATCAGATTAGTCTCTGTTCAGCTAGTACTCACATATTAATGTTAATTATCATTGTGCCACACAATATGTTTAATATCTTACATCAATCAGAGCAATTTATATTTTCTTGTACTTAGTGATTACTTTTGCTCTCGTGATATTCAGCTGCCCACCAGAGCAGCCAAACAAGACCCGGCTTTATGTCTTGTCAAAAGCTGGAGCTGTTCTGGACAGCTCTGTAATTTTTGTCTTTAAAATTGAGGCTACAAGCTGCCAGTTATCTTTAACATGACTAATACATACTTGCCATATTTAAATCTGTTTCTCTGACATTAGTTTGCTGGCTGATTTTTCACAGTAAGTATGAGCCATGCTGATAGAATGTAAAGATGAAGTTGTGTTGTTCCATTATAACTTTGTTTGATGTAACACTCTTTATGAAGAAATTTGAGTGCACATACATACATACAAAGCTTAACTTTCAGTAATGTACATAATTGTCCCTGAATCCATACTCACACATGAAAGTCTCTGATGTGATTTCTCCAGATCAGGAGTAAGTTGAAGGACAGTGTTTTATTATGTAAATGTAAACAAAGAGTTCCTAATTGTAATTTAACTGTTTGATATGTACATGCAATAAAGCAATAAAGTCTTGAATAAGTTTTTTAAGCAGTTTTTATTAAATAATTTCTTTTCTTTTCTAAATGAATGAATGTTAATTTTTGTTGTGTTTTTTGTGACTTGTTTGTACTTGTTTTACATTTCTATAACCCATAATTGTAAAAAAAATAAATAAATAAATAATGAAATGCTCTATGAAACAATTGAGAATTAAACAGATTTTTTTTAAATAAATAAGAATTAGTATTTGATAAACCTTGAGCATGTCTTATAAAAGATACTATCAGGAAAATAATTTTGGATGTTTATTTTGAATATGTCTACATATTCTTCTAATAGGATTAGACCATATTGTGGAGCTTTCTGAAACACTTTGTAGTTCTGGAATAATGCTGAAGATGTCAAACCCTCACTCCAACATACAAAAAAAGTTTTTTATTATAATTTCTACGGTAGTACACATTCAATTACAGTGCAAGAAAAAAATACTCACTCAGCATTCACTTTATTATTTACATCTAACATAGCTGAAATCCATGGACATTCAGACCTTCAGACATTCAGTTGACATGAGTCAACTATAAAGATGTAGTCCATCTGTTAGCGTTAGTGTGCACATATATTTCTGGATACTTTATATGTAATCACGTATATGTATGCAGGCTACACAAAGAAATTTGAATCTGTAATATATCGAACAAAAAAGAAGTTTTAAAATACTACGTCTGTTTAATCTTATTTAATCGTATTTAACAAAATAAGCATTTTTTTTCCTTTTACACATTCTGAATACAGCTTAATGTTCCAGTGAATCTGATTTTCTTCTACACATTACTGATTAAACAGTCTGTTCAATGAACATACATAATAAAGTCCCTGCTCTGAAACTCATAGTAGTCAATTGACTGTTTATTCTTGCTTAAGTACTTTTGCACTTGTTTTGTATGTTCTCTTCTTGGTCCCAATATTCAGTTTATGTGTGCAGGTCCTATCGACATCTGCACAAGTGTTATAGTATATACAAAAAATATGAGCAGTGAGTCCCAAAATATAAAGCCCTGCCATACAGTGTGCTAGAAGATTGCTTTCATGCATTGTGCACATCAGGTTATTTTATCTTTATAATTTGCATGACTTCACATTTTTTAGAAAGAACCTGGAAAACCTTTGGCTAATTAAATAATACAGAAAATAAATAAGCACTATGCAAGTACAGTTCAATACGTACAGATTTAAAATCAATTACAGTAGTCCAGTAATCATCCAGAATTGTACAAATAGGCTGGGTCCAATACAAATATCAAGGGAAAAAAATCCCTAAATTAAACTTTTCAATTGCTTGTTATTTTAAGACTTGCCAGTATTGTTATGTTATAAACCAGTGCATGAAGGGAGTGTTTCTTCATTGTAACAACAAAGACCGTGCAAAGTCCTACATCCAGAATCTGTTATTTTTAGTGGACTCCAGAAGGTCCTATAGTCTTTCACAAAAGTGAGGCAAAAGTCTCAGGAGTAACTTTCATTCTCACTCCATATAGTCATCCACTGCTTCTTCTCAAATGGATCAAACATGATGCTTTCATCTGTAAAGTGGCGTGTCTCTTTACGGATCCTCACAGCATGGTACTTAGGAATGCTGTCATCATACTTGGAACGTTTGAAAAATCCACACTGATGGACAGAACGCAAAGGAAAAGACACAGTTGTATATGTCAGCATAATGTCAGTGATTTTTCAGGGGTTTGAAGGTTTGAATCGAGTTTCTAGAGTGAACGTTATTGAAGGAGCATGCTTGACATGTGTATAGTGTTTAGAGTAGGACATCCAGCAAGAGAAACTTGCAAAAGAACATGTTTTAAACAAAAGTGTAATGAAGGAATGACAGACAAGTTAGATGTCTGCTCCACTGATAGGAAATGCAACAAAGCAGTGAGTAGAAGGGAGAAAGAAATCATTATTACAGAATCCAAACTTCACACATTAGATTGAAAAGTGAGGCAACTCTGTTCACAAGAAAGCACTTTGCTCTTTCTTTTCTCTTTTGGCAAACCAAAAGCTGCGTTAGTGATTAAAGTGTTAAAGCTGTATGCCACATCACACTGGGGCACCATGGTGACCTTGTGTAATTTACCCAGTCGAAGGCCTCTAGGCCTCAGTGGAGAGCTTGTCTGTGTCTGAGGGCTGAGCATGGATCTCAGCTTTGTGATACGCTGCATCATATTGGTCTTTTTGGGCACGCTTGAAGAAACCACACTACAGAGGGAGCAAGGTGAGTGATCACTGAAAGCAAGTGAGGGTAAAGCTTGTGTTTTTTGACAGAACACTTGGTATACATTTAAACCTGGCTTCCTTAAAAAGCGACTTATTTAATTTTAAATACTGAAAGCCTTGAAATGGTTTTTGACCATATTACTAATTAATGGTAATGTCCTCAGATGCCACCTGGATCCAAAAAAGTTATAGATTTTTTTTTAACCTTTTTTCAAAACCTGTTTTGTTTTCTAGGCTTACCTTCCAGAGTAGAAGCACTAGCAGAGCAAGCATCAGTATTCCTGCTAATACGGCCACCAGAATGATCCACCATGGCACACCACCATAGTGAGCCACTGTATTTTCAGGGAAGATAGTCAATCTCACCTTTCAGAGCAGAGAAAATCACAAATTACTCATGATGCAAACTTTATGATAAAGTTTAACTTCATACAGTATATCATTAAGCCAATTTGTTAATTTTAATATAATTAGAAGAGCTCTTAAGCTGGTCTAAAGTGCATCATATAAACAGTGAAAATTATACCTGTGTCTTAGGATTCTTCAGCACAATGTTCTTAGCAGAAACATCAAGACTGATTGACGCTTTCACTATCAAGTCAAGATAATTATATGAGGCATAATCCTGTTATAGAAAAACAGAGAATTTTATTATATTATATTGTTTTCTATGCAATTGTACACAAATGTTTGATTTGTATTTATATTACTGTGAATGCTTATTTTACTTACTTCAAGGAAAGTCGTATTCCAAAGGCGAGACCTCAGGACAATGTGAGCACTACTATCCAATCCCTGTAGAGGGCACTTGATGTCCACACATTTCGCATCCGAAGCACATGACTTAGAAAACGTATTAAATACAATTAGCAATGTTCAAATGAGAAAAACAAGAAGAAGAAGAAGAAGAATTAATTTACCAGAGTTTTGTATTTTCTTTTATCTGTGAAAAGAGATATTTTACTCCCTTCAGATGTCCTGCTTGGCTCTGTGTGACGCTTCTTTCTGGAGAAAGTGGATCCCTGGAAGAGACAAAGATCAGTATAACGTATACAGTAAGATACAGTTCAACTATTGCTTATTGTGATTTATTAGTATATATAGAACAGTAAAAAATAATCCAAGTACATAATCACGCTAATAAATAGACAATTAGTGTAGCCTTGTTTATTAATCATGTGAAGCAGTAACTACATACAAATGGCATCCACTGAATAAACCTGCTCAAATTATAGTAAAACCATTACATGTGGGAAATCTATAAGCATGTAGAAGAATAGTGCAGATGCAGTACTTCAATCAGGCTGTTTGGGTTGATCTCCTTCTCTGGTGAACATGTGATCTTCTCCAGCCCTTTCGAAGTGATCTTCACCAGGTACAGAAGCCATTTCCCCACAGCACTTTCTTTAGGCCACTGGATATTAATGGAGGCTGTGCCATAAGATTTCAGTGGCTTGCCTAAATTCATTACCTGCAGCCCAAACATGACATTTTTCATGGTCATTTTCACAATTTTTTTCATTATATTTGGAATTATATTATTTGACTAAATATGTATAGCCATTGCAATTTATTATCAGATTATCAGAATTCAAATGCCATACAATTTCCTGTTAAAGGTATTTCTTACCCTAAATTCATATTCAATCAAACTGCCGACTTCTTCCTCTGAATTCATGGCGCTCTCTCCTCTAACATTCCCTCCAAAATACACCTGCGAGGGCTTGGCAACCCTAAACAATCACAAATAATTCATTATAAATATAAAAAGTGTATGGCCTCATAACAAGGAAAATATCATATTTTCACAAGTAATAAATATAGTTAATGTATGTAAAATATATATGAAAACAAGAAAACAATGCCAGTTCAAAAGTTCTCCATTATAAAAATGTGCTAGAAATATCATCTAATAACATCTATTAACTTGCAGGATTAACAGGGTACTTTTCCAAAGTTCACCCCATTTTTCATGACATATTTGCTATACTTTTGCCAGACGCTGATGGGGTCATGAGGAACTGACTTTCCAGACCATGTTCTTGTTCATAGTCATAATCAGTTTGATTCTGGATTGTTCTTTTTTAACATTTTGGAATTCTACTTTTATGTCGATGCTGCCATTTATGTAGAAGTTGCCTGGCTGCCATTTTTACACTGGATTGTAACAGCAAAAAAATCTGAATGTTGAAACTCTATGTTGTATTTAATAGTACAAAAATAGATGTGATGATGAAACATTACCCTTGCACTGAAAGCAGAAGTTCAATCACGACTTTAGCTTTAGCCCTCACTTTCTCTAAACCACCCTGCAAACTTGTTCTGTTAAAAAAGAAAAAAAAAACACAAGAATTACAAACAAACAGTAAAATAAATTAAGTGTTTTTTGTTTTTTGTTTTTTTGCCAGAAACACTTACGTCTCTAGCTGGAGGTCAACCACAACCTCTGTGGTTTGGAGGGAGATACTGGCAGTGCTCAGGATAATGTAAAAAGTGACCTAAACACAAGTAGCATGTTGTTCAGTAAGAATGCAGGATGAAGGAAAGTATGTGTAGAGTTGCAACACTCTTGAGTATATGATCCTACTTCAGAATCTCTTTTGAATGGGTTTCCCAGTTCACAGTCTACTTGTGAACCATTCTGGTTGGCTGCACAGATCACATGCTTGTCCTAATGAAAGTAAAAATTGAAGTTAAAGTCTCACTCTTTGTCTCACAGTAAACACATGGTTTTCTGATTTCATTTTGTTTTCCTGTTTTTTTTATCCTGTCTAGATATTATATATAAGAATAATTTTACAAACACAAAAGTCTTTACTGAAGGAAGCCTACTCACTGTAGTTTTCTGAGACCTGAATCCAGAGTATGAAAGCGAATCACCAAACCATCCCATTAGTTTGGCTTCATGAGCATCATCTCCATTCCTATTCTTCACTGAGACCTCCAGAGCAATGTCCTTTTGGTCACTTAGAGACACCACGGCAATATCATTCTTCCTGTTCCACACAACAAAATATCCATGAAGATGTGAATTAACTCACACTCATACAGAAAGATGTAGACTGAACCACAAAAACCTCATATTTGAAGACTATATGTGGATTATTTCGACTTAAACTGTGATACTTACATAGGTAACGGAGGAAATATGTCCTGGTTGGATTCTCTGTAACAGAATCTGTATTGGAGCTGCAGTTTACTCTGGCATATGTTGTCAGATCCACACCCCTCTTTTAGGAAGTTCACCTTAGACATGAAATAGAGACGCTGTGATTAGACATTCTTTCAAATGTCTCATATTAATCATATTGTGAGAGAGTAAATATAACTGAACTATTCCTTTATACCATGCCCACATCTTGTTTTCCTTCTCGTGTGTGATCATTTTGTGAGGAGTTTGTTTAAGCTGCTTGTTATTATCATATCCAACACAGAATTTATCATTCACTGTACCTTTTACTAAGATAAGCTTCTGTTAGTTTTTGTAGTATATGTTTATGCAAGTAAATGTTTGTATAAGTTTAGTCTGTTTTTCAAGCTGTTTTCCTCTACACACTTACTTCAGTGCTGGTCTTGCTTGGTATATTGGAGTCCAGCACAGGCACCAGCTCTGGTAGTGAGCTTGGACTTTTACCTCTCTTAGCGCTCTCAATGGCACAGGACACATCGATGGGAATAGCTCTCAGCTTATCTTTGATGTTCTCCTAAGAAAGATGATTTCAACATTCATTATTAATATGCTTGTGATGCATCGGATTAAACGAGCAGGTTTGTGTAAAATGAAGCTTGCATTTTTTTTCACTTTCACCAAATCATCCTTGCACACTTAATACTAAATAGGAAGCTTAAGAGCAACATGAGCGTCATTGTTCTGAGGAAGTACATCCACACAAAAGGATGCTGTTTTGCTGTTTGACTCTATTTAAATATAGTTATTTTTGTCCAAACAATTTCTTTTAAAGGTCTTTACACCACAGCACTGCTGAATACTCGGTTATGACTACTAACATGGTGTTGATTCATTTCCTCGCAGCTCTGACAATAGGGCACACTTCAAGGTTTATATGTGCGTTTTAATATGTTGTGGTTTCTATAGTAGCAGCTTGCACAGCAACTTATGGCAAACTCATACTTATGGCAAACTCTCCTTATAACAGGATTTAAACATGTCACAATTGATATGTTTTCTGAAAGGAGGTATTTATTTGGCAGTTTTTGAAAGGAGTCTCAAGTGTCAGTGTATAACAGTCAGTTATCCTAGTTTCCACCACTGCTGTAAGTGCTGTGTAAGATGAATAAAACACTTTAGATGTGGTGTTGCTGGCAAATAGTCCACTATGGGGTCTTAACAGTATTGGACTGGGCCACACCACAGCATTTCCTTTGTTGATTATTTTCCAAAAATGTTCAGTCTCTTACTATCTTATTTCACCTGTTTAACCCCACTTTCAGCCTCTTGCTTGAATGTGATTTACTCAATTTAAAATACATACAATACTACAAGGTGTATTTGAATAATTCTGCTACTCAGAATAAGCATATGTATATATTATCAGTTTCTATTATTTTTATTTTTCTATATTACCATTATATTGTCTCTTTTGTGCTGTGAGTTTTGGCCACAGAGTGCTCATTCTTATACTGTTGGATTCTGCAGAATCTGCTTGTGTTTGTAACGCGTAGTGACTGATTGATTGTGTCAGTTTTGTTTATGCATTTTTACTGTCTGTTCATTTAGCTGCTTGGTGTTGGAATTGTGTTTTGTTTAGGTGGAAGTGCTCTTTGTAGTATTATAGCTGAGTTGCTTCCTGTACTTCTAAAGTTAAAGACTAAGACTGGAAAAAATACCAGATAATCCAGAGTATACAAAATAATAAAAATAAGAATATAAATTACTGTATACATACTATAGAATATGGTCAGGGTTTAGAAAAGCATACTTAGTAAAACTATATTTGAGGCTTTCTATAGATCTTGTGGATGATATGCAGTAAGTACCTGCAGTCGGAGTTGGACTTTGTGACAACTTTTCTTGTTCTGCCCTCTCAGCTCTAAAGTGCCTGTACACTGGAAATCTTGATCCGTTGGCTTTTTATCCAGGAAGGACACTCTAGAGTGCAAACCCTGCTTTCTGCGTTGTGACTCTGTCTCGAGCATGTAAGAAATGGCTGCATGGACATACACATAACATTTGTGCATTAGCTCATGATGCTCTTTAGGGCAGTTAGTAAAGAATGGTGAATGATTAATTAGGCAAAGATGTACCAGCAATTACATTGGAACTATAAGTAGAAGTCTGACTTACTAAGTTTCGGGCTGTAAGTAGCAGGATTTGCTTTATATGTAAAGCAAACTTCAACGGTCAAACTGTAAATAAAATATTGTGTAAATATTCATTACAAGGAAACTGAAACAGTAACAGTAATTGCTAATATTGAATAGGTAAAATTTGTTGCTTCGTATTATGCATACTTATATTTTAATACCACAAGTAATAGTTAAGTATCTCACCAAATACTGTTTCCGCATGTTTTCTTTGTCAGGTCAATTTCCTTTGGTGTAACTTTGATTTCCTTCTTTATGCTGATGACAGGTCTGGACCTTGATTTAATTCAGTTTGATACAATTTTAGTTTTGCTATTGAGAAGAAGTCAGTAAGTGATTATTTGTGAAGAATATGTTCATACCTGTACAAAAACACAGCATCAGACAGAGATCCAACAGCAAGATCTGGGTAGGAATTGTAGTCCAAGTCCATGTTCCCAGCCAATGAATAGCCAAACATGTGTATACCATGAGGGTTACCTTCTAGAATCTGTTATGTGTAAAAAGACATGTCAGTGCAGTATTAACGCTATAATTACTATAAAAATAAAGCATACATTTTGAAAAAGTATGGTACAAATTTTTGCATATATTACAAAATTTTCCAAAGTTGCTCAAGATTGTCCAACTCTCATTTTTTTATCCGAGTAATGATATTTCACTCTCACAAATGATATCCATTATGAAAGCCCATACACAGCAGAATAGAGAGAGGCAGCAGAATCAGAGGGCAGAGATTCAGAAAAGGAAAGCAAGGCAGTGATATAACTCGACCTGAGCCGGTTCGGTGTTAATGCCAGAAGCTGATCCATGATAGATGTACACTCTACCAGAGCCTGCATCTGCATAAGGAGCACCAACTGCAATATCTGACAGAGACAATGGACCATTAGTGATGATGGAAAACAAAGAGATAAAACATCCATATAAAATATAAACTTGCTCACAAAAGTAGTACAGAACCAACAAAACATGTGTGAACATAATGATATAATGCAGGAGCATAAATGCAAATAACGTGTGTTTTTGGGAACATATAGCCACTAAATCACTACATATTTCTGTGGTGGTCTTTTTTTTTTTAGACTTAATATAAATATTAATCACATTAGATATTAATATAAACCTGTGATTTGCCATGAAGCAGGCACCATCGTCAGAACTGTGCGCCATATTATACATCTTACTCATGAACAGCACCCAAATATATTAATGAGCCAGAAATGTTCCCACCTTCATAGGAATCCAGATTGATGTCACCAATATTCTCCACCGCCAGTCCAAACATTGAGTCTTTAGTTCCATTGAGACGGGTGGGGACGACGGTGCTCCACTTTCCGGCCTTGTTGATGTAGACATACACTGCTCCTCCCACCTCACCATCTCTCTGGAAGAACTGAGGAGCTCCCACTACAATGTCCTGCCATCTAGAGTAATATTCACATGCACACACAGGAAAACATTACACCAATACACCACAGACTCATACGTACTAGCGTAAACTGTCATGTCTCTGGCTGCTTTCTCATTAAAGCAGAATGTAGTCTATTTAAATTGAATCTGGTTTGTTTGCTTCTTGGTACACTGTGTTTGGGCAGGTGTGAACACAGTAATCACATTCATGTGAAGAGAAAAACAAGCTGTCTCAGGACACTACTAAGCAAACTGTAGTTTGATTTTCGGGAACACATGATTCAACACAGCTTGAGGATGTGATTAATCATTGAGATTTTTGCATTTCATATGTTTCCATATTCATTTACATTTACATCATTTGGCAGATGACCTTATTCAGAGT
>JAOTRN010000048.1:13188354-13199389 GCA_028566695.1 Bagroides melapterus
TCCACATCTGTGTCATTTTTTGGTGTCCACAATATACTAATCTCAAATTATTAAATTTGGATATAATATTTTTGTAATATATATATATATATATATATATATATATATATTTATATGAATCACATATATATATGAATCACATATGTGTGTGTTCTGTGAATAGCTATAACAAATATTGTTGAAATGTTATATGTTGAGTAACATAAAATTCTATGTTGAATATCCTACGACATATTAAAATATGTTGAACTGTATGTGTCTTTTTGTGTTTGCTCCTCTTATACTGTACATAGCTGTTTAGACAGATGGTCTGCAGCAGCTGGTTGAACTGTATCAATTTCCCTAATTACAGTTCTCTATTAGTTTACTTAAACCAACATTTTACGATAAGCACAGGTTCATTGCATTCATTACCAGAAACAGTTTTTACTATCAGTAGACTGTAGATGACATTCATTCTGCATTTCACTGCAGACAAAAAGACAAAAATAAAACAGCTGGCTGATAAACATCTGTCATCAGTTATCACTGAGCTCAAGCCATAGAGCTCTTAGTAAAAAGAATGAATGCTACATTTATAGTTCACAATATTGTCTAAGAAAGTTTACTGACACTTAAAATTGTAACAGAATCTGTTTTTGGTCAACATTGTTAAGTTTTTAAAGACTCCTTTAAAGCAGTAAACACTCCAACTGTTCAACAGTAAACAGCTGCAGTCAAGAATGCCAATACAAAAAAAAAAAATAACAGCAGCTGTTCACGCTTGCAAGTTTCAAAAGAATCTTCCAAATTACATTAAAGGTATATTACAAAACAAATATGTGACCCTGTAAAAATGTTCCATCTCTGCAGCCTTTCAGTCCTAGAAAAACCTAAATATGCCTCCAATTTAAAAATAAATCAGGAATTTATTCAGTTTCGCGCTTGCGTGTCTCTATGCCACAGACTAGACTGTTCATCTGAAAAGGTGCCAAACAACAATACACGACACAGTCATGTATTATTAAGAGCTAATGATGTCACAGTTAATGTGTAGTCTTAAAAAGCTTGCTTCTGGCTATCTATTGATCCTGTTACATTGGCAAAGATGTTGGTGGAACATTAGCAAAGTGTGAGTATAATGTCTATTTTCTGAGTTCACTCAACAAAGTCCAACCTCAAGAACATGACAAGACAAAAAAGGCTCAATGTTCATTTTCTTATGGTGTAGCTAGCTGTGTAAATAAAAAGAAAGAGGACAGGGAATTGAACAAAAGTAGCTGTGAAATCTGGCCCACATTCTGAATGGGACCCAGAGATACAGTTACAGCATGCCTGTTCACACAGTGTACTGATCCTCTAAAGCCTGTGCATTCCACTCCACCGGACTACATATTTAACTCCTACATTAAGTACCAACCCAATCTTTATGCCATGCACATATAAACTGACAGGCATCCAAATTCATAATTAATTATTAAACAAGTGATCGGTGATTGATTTTGTTTTCTTGTATCTTTAGTCTTCATATACATCGTGAATACATAACATACTGAAATATAAATAATTTCAAACTAATATTTCCCCAAATACCCTGCTATAGACTCATCAATATGCCCTCTCCTTTACATATTCATCTTTTGCTATCCTGTCTCCCTCCTTGTCTCTGTTTTTCCTAAACAGGAGACAGCTGAGGAATTCAAGAGTCCTTAAAACCAAAGAATATACCAATGAACTCTGCTTGAGACAACCATTAACAAAACCTGATTCCATGTTCACTGTGACCTGCTGATATATCTTCACAATTCAGCTGAGTGGAGTGTCATCATCCAACTTAATAACTTAAAAAAAACGTTACTATGACGTAATATGGTCTTTCTTAAACACACACATGTCCATGATGAGACTCTATGACCTTCTAAAGTTCAAAGGTTATAGTTAAAGTGTTAATATATACAAGTCTGTGTTTGTCTATTTACCCAAATCCCACCCAAATGCAATATGTCCTGGGTGGCCCTCTGTCCTTTCACATTTGTGTACCAACTCTCACCAAGTCAGTAATCGGACCCACCATGCAGTCTCGAGGCACCACGTCCAGAAATCAGAGCCAACAACAGAGCACATGTAAAAGTTAATGATGTTAATGATGTGAAGTTGCACAAGAAGCAGATAAGATATCACAAGTCTGAATAAAGACAATAAAAGACAATAAAAGAGAATAAATAAAATAAAAACTGTCATATTTTCCATCATACATTTCTTAAGCCTGCTCATCACTACCATATACTGAGAGTACTTATCAAAATTTCATTGCACTCTACTGATTTTCAGTGGAGCAGGAGAATACTGCTTGGACCAGGGAGACTTCTACAGGCTGTTCTCTGTTCATTCACACTACGTGAGGTCTTCGAGTCCCCTCCATAGTGCACACGGTGTTGTCTAGCAAACTACTTTTAATGTACAGGAATGCAGTGCATTTTGAACAGCGCAGTGCACATCCACGACTTCCTAAAAAAAATCACCCTTAAACACAGTTTAGAAAGCAAGAGCAAAGCAGGTGCATTGATGGCGCGCACTACAGGGATCAGCAGTGTGTCATTCGCCTTTTGCTTATATGGGTATAAAGCTTATTGACACAAACCGTACCTTTAGTTTAATGGATGACTATCATCACTACTCACATTCTCTTGTCCACTGGTTGTAGCTGCCGGTGCAGTGCGAGAGAGAAACCAAAGAGGCTACTGGGATCCCCGTTTTTCCTCAACACGTTTTTTGTGTCCAAGTTAAATGCGCTTGCACCGGCCCATAGTAACAAAAGGAGAAATTTCCGAAAATTGAGAGAAATCCAAAGTCCAGCTATCTCCATGGTGTTCGTTTGTGCTCAGTATGGAATTATGTGCGCTCTTTTCCCGTGGAGCGCACTGAGCTTTATGCTCCACTTCTATACGGAGTAGTTTAGTGAGAAAGCTCCTCCTCAGGCTCGGTCCCAAAACCCCATCCCCCCTCTCTTTATTCAAGCAAAACTCTGTACACCTCCCTGAGCTCAGCCCGCCAAGCTGAATTAACACACATACTGCTGAATTAACATCTGATTTGTCTAATTGGACTTTCATGCACTATAAATAAAATTTAGGTTGTGACTATAACAATTGTGCATTTCCATTTTAGTTTACCTGAATAACGGCAAATATGTTCAGCTTATCTTAAAATGAAAAAATTAAATTTATACTTAGCTAGACATTATATTTTGTTAATTTACATCACATAACATGCTCAGTCACAGTACTAAAAATAATATGCCTATATATAGTCTTACCACCTTTTACTTCTGTCTCTCCTCTGTCATTTAGGGCAATATCAGCATTAACCTGGGTCACAGATGGCAGGCAGTCAACTGTGAAGCTAATCAACTAGACACATAAACCACAAACCCCACACTCAAAGTGCTCTGGAAGCGTATATGGACTCTGGCCACCTGCTTTAAGTCCCACCACAGCACTTTAAACAACGTAAATCTGTGGGTTATCTAAAACTGGTTAAGTTGCATTTTAATTGGAACAAATTATAGGAGAAATCAATTATACTGGTTGAAAACAATGTCTGTGAATTATTGATGCATGTTCTTTCAAACATGATGAATTTACATCACATATAGCATTACATTCCTTATTTATACATTATAAATATAATAAATAGTTAATCCCTTGTAAAATAAAGGCCACCATCATTGATCAATATTTCATTAAATCCTTTGTAGATCAAGCATGCCATTATGAATATAACAGTGAAAGTGTAATCCAAACAATTTCTGTCTTTACAAGTAGTTTGGACTGATATATTAATTGTGAAAAAGTGTGACATCACCTGTTGGTGTGCAATAAAACCTAGTGGTGCAAAGCTTATGATGCAAAGCCAAATAACACATGAATCAAAAAGACAAAATGAATTTATTATTTATATATAGCAAATAAACTATAAATTCATAAACACAGTACAAATGCTGTGAGGAAACATTTAATAGAAATTGTGCATCATGTGCAATATGATTTGGTCTCAAAATAGAAATCTAAAAACAGGTACAGTAATGTTTAAAGAATTCAACATAAGGAGGTTGCTGTGTTCTCCAACAGTGAATATACGGATATCTTATTGACATGCATTTCAGAGATTGAGAGGTCTTTGTAACTTCAGAATGTTGGGTTCATGATTGCTCATCTTCCCTTGCTGCCCACACTCTTTTTACATTGTTCATCAGAGAATGACGGTGTTATGTGCACTCTGCTGACTCAATATGTGGGTACAGACATGAGAATAAAGGAAATGACTCAGATGATAAGAGGTTAGACCGGCAGTGACTATCAAATAAAGTACATAATCCACTGTAATAGGAATCTTAGTATGTATGTGTATTTGAACTGTTATTAAACAGTTAAATTAAAGTGGAGATTTTTTTTAGGTTATATCTAGATTTATTATGGGTTTATTAAAGGATCAATATAGAATCCAATAAGAGTATTTTACTATCAGATAGGGTTCTCAGTAGATCCTTTTTAGTTACCTAAGAAGCCTTTTACTATCTCTAGTATCCCAAAGTAGGATATTCAAAGTTAAAAAACAATAGAAGTAGACGTGAAATAGGGTGCTTTTTATTAATGTTAAAATGGTAAGACACATTTGTGTGGTCTTCACTGAGCTCTGCAGCTTCTAAACTAGTAGAGTGACAGGCATTACGTTTTACAATTACCACAAAGAGCCATTATGTCATTGTGATGGCCATAGCAAAGACATTTACATGTCTGTAGATAGGAGAAGACAGATGTTTGTTGGGTACAGAGTCTCTAGGTTACTGAATAACAAAAGGTGACAGTGACTGACAAAATGCACACATGAAATTTTAGTTCTGACAGTAGGGGCTTTGCAGACAATAAAGATACCAACAATCAATAGCTGTCATGCTGTTAGAAATATTGATATTTCTTGGAATAGTCCTTCTAATGTTTTTCTTGTAATTTTGTAGCTAGAATACATGGCAGGCTATTCAGCTAAATCACATACAACTTTAAAAGTTGTGGCACAGGAGAAACTATTAAAGTTTGTAACAGTACATAAGCTACTTTAACTCTAAATCTTTTTGTCATAACCTAATTTCTGTTTGATTCTATAGGCCCTCTTGTATTGATCATGGTCATGGGACATTTTCCTAGCGCACGTAAACAAGCTCTACGATACATCTGATGTAGATGTGTTAACCATTTACCAGCAAAATACTTGGTGTCCAGGTAATATGAGATATTAGAGAGACCACTCAAATTCTTTTTAAAAGGAAGTAACCTGAGAAAGAAAGTGAGAGAGAGCGAGAGAGAGAGATACAAAAAGCCCCACAGATGCAAACATGTTCTGAGCTTTGCTTTATTCATTCAATCATCTATTCATTCTTTTTAACTAACATTCTTATGCATCATATTCCAGTAGACTACAAAATATTTTATGTCCTCGTGTTTTTATTTATTATTGTCCAATTTGAATAGACATTAAAATCATAGGCTTGAAATTCATACATTATATTTTCACCTTAATGTGAACTGTATGAAATGTTTCATATGAGTTTCCTAATTTATATTAAAGTCAAGAACATATAAAGTATATACTAAAGCCACCCTGGCTTAGAGTTGGAAAACCTAGTTTAAATATTAATGAGTACAATATTCTACTAGCTAACCATCCACACTTTGGTGTCATAGTACCCATGACGTGTTTTTATGACCTCTATGTCAAGGTTATACTTCCATCAAGTTCGCTCTTGGTTGTAGCAGTACTATATGATGCCTGGAACTCCTGGACTCTAAACCCATCATGTTTTGCATGAGTGGCTGCATAAAAAGTGCTGTTTAAACCACACCAAGTAGCACATCTGTCCGTGTTGTGACAGCACAAGCTCTTTTGTACAACACGAAGCGCTGTAAATCTAGCCAGCTTTCTCTACACAAAAGCCCTACTCCTTTTTTTTTACAAGTGAGAGAAGGGGGAGAACTGCCCTGTGAACAATGGGGTTGTCAGGCCACTTGGACTCCAGTGCATGCTTTCTGACTGAGCTCCTGAACACCATGATAGTAAAGATGCTAACATGATGTAGTTATACCTTTAGGAGTATTCTACAGTATTAGGTTTTTCTAATAATAAAGAAAGATTATTTGTTGAAGTAGACATTGCTTTTTGTTCTACCTTTACTTGTTTATTATACTAGTAAATAAAGTTTAGTTTAGTTTAGTTTAATTACGATAAGCTATTAGAAAGACGAGCCAAATCTAAGGAGCATTACTCACACGTCACATTAGATTTGCAGTGCTGAAAAACTGCATATCATAACATAGGTAAGATCGGTTGTAGGTGATGTAGCTGCAAAATGAGCAAACATAAATCATAAACTAGAGACAACACAACATTTTCCTTGAGAAGGAAAATGACAAAAAAAACAGCATTTAAAGAAATTATATTTTGGGTATTGAGTCTATACAATTAATATAACTAATATAGTATAGATTTATTTAGCAAATCCTGATTCATCGTCTTTTAACATAGCTCTGGCAAATAACTGACCATGTTTCCCCAAAATGATAACAGAAAATGTTTCTCAAAATTCTTCTTGCTTGTTGTTATTGCTAACAATTCTTAGCAGGTTTACATGGAATGTGTTTTGGGGTATTCACATGGAGGTCATCAAACATTAATTTACGTCTGTTTCATTTGTTCTGCTGTACAAGGGTTTGTGTGTTTGGCTAGAGTTGTGGGATTACCAACAAGTTTGTAAGGAGGACATGGTAACTAAGGTGGTAAATAGCCCAGTACTTACTGTTTCCTATATGTAGTCACTTTGTGATACATTTAGCTAAATAGACTAATTACCAATCACTGTCTAAATGAATTGTAAAAATGTTACACAGTTAAGTACCACTGAGCATTTATTTCTAAAACATAAGATTACATTTTATGTGCAAAAAATAGCTTCCAGTTAATTTCTACACAAAAGTAAACCAAGCATTGTAGATTGTTATGGGCAGTGACAGAGGTGGATTTATGGAGCTCTGTGCTGCATGAGTACTTCTGTATAAATGTGAATGTTTAGGGCAGCAGGGGAACAGCACTCCTCAGCAGGGCAGTTCACAGCTGATTACTAACACAATAGAAGTAATATCCTTCACTTTCTCCACCTCCACCTCCCCCACATACTCTCCCTACACACTGAATAGACCGAAGTGCTAGTGGAACATATCATTAAAACATGGTTCATTGAGGTATTTTTGAGAATCCAGACATACCTTAACACTGCACTGTTATCACATGTTTCCAGATGAAGCTATCATATAGTATAATATCACTAGATATGATATAATGAGCAATCATGATTCATTCTTTTGAATCACTGTTTAAGGGAAGTATTATGCACATTTATGCATATTCATGTACAGTGTGCTCTGTAGTGATGTATGTGGCACTTGTCGGATGCAAATCTTCCTTCTTGCGTGTGTCCAAACCTAGACAACAACTAAATACAACCAGACATCTCTGTCATCCTTGTTATACAAAGAAATAATAATAAATGTGGTAAATTTGTAGACTGTAATAGAAACTGCTGAAAAAATAAAATAAAAATGACAACTGTAGTACCTACTGTAGTATCCATATCTTGCAGTGATCGATTGGGTCAATAAATTGTTACCAGAAATTCTTGTTTTTCACACAACTGAGCAAATGAGGGTTAAGGGCCTTGCTCAAGTGCCCAGCAGTGGCATCTTGGTGGGCTTGGGATTTTAACTCACAGTGGTAGTCTGACACCTTATCCACCAGGCTACCACATCCTACACACATCTTACTTTTAGTTAGAAATTCTTGGAAAAAACATGAAAATGATGAAATGCTCTGTCAGCATGATGGCAACCCAGTACTTATTCAAATAACTGTAGTTATTATTATAGTAATTATTGTTTTATAGACATATTACAAATGCAAATATATACATAACATTATGAGAAATTTGTACTTCTCTTTATTTTTACTACATCTATTATACTACATAAAATTATTTTTATAATATAATGCAACTGAAAAAAGGTCTAAATGCTTTCAAAATGTATGCGCTTACGTAACGGACATTTCAGTTTAATATGCCTTGTATGTTCTGTTACAACCACATTTTCAGAAATCATTCAATTACTGCTTTAGGAGTTCACAGTATTTTCGCTACTGAATGCAAATTGATGTGAAAGTGCAGCTAGATGTTGTATCACATCAGAGAGTACAGAGGATATAATTAAATACTCTAAGAATCTTTAATGCTATTGGTTTGGACTGACTACAGATATTTATTACCTAACTTATTTTTTCTTCATAGTGAAGGATATTTGTTCACATGCCTAGTGGAGGATGTGTGCTCAGGCTCAGTCTCATGGCAGCCACAAAACACAGAACAACACAGACACTACCTCCTGTTCGCACATGATTCTTTAATAATGATCCCTGTAATATATTTAGTAAAGCCTTATTTCAGATTAGCCATTTTGCCCTTTTCCAATAGGAATGTGTGACAATATGACAATAGTGAAATGAACAGTGACATTAATTAAAGTATATGCACTGTTTTATTGATGTGAAAATACGGTTCGTTGACATTTCACACAGTGGTAATCTTTAATGGAAGTAATTTATCAGAAAATGTCTAAACAAATTCTTCATATTTCCAGGCTAAATTGTGATTCCCACTCTAAATTATTATTAACTTATATTTTTAATTCATTCTAATGATACCATTTTTTTTATATGCAAATTTGAAACAAATAATATGTTTTATATGTAAAATATAAAATCATATAGAAAAGGGTATAAAAAGCCCCAAAAGTGTAAATATTAACTAAAGGTGCAAATTAAAAGGATACTATAGTAAAGTATTCCATCAGTGGTGCTCTTTAACCTTGGCTTAGTGATTCATCAAAGCCCATTTATGCTAAGAAAGCAGAATAATAAAAAGCATAGCCCAAAAGCCAAAGTAATGTCATGATCCCTGCCAGCTATACATTACATATAATTTCTCTTTCATACATTGAAATTCTCTGAACCAGGCCCTTTGGTAGAAAATGGTGCTATAAGTGATTTATAGCTTGCAGTGAATCCTGCAGATCCATTAGTAAATATAATTTTCCCTGGTGAAATATTAGCAGTTAAAGTACCTTGTATTCATGGCTCTAGCTCTGATGGATCCAGGCACAGTTCAGACACAGTTCAGCTCAGAAACTCTGGAGAGGAATAGATTAAATCTGATGCCAGCATGATGGCAAACCAGGGCCCATGAAATTAAAAAGAACTTCTCCTGTCTTAAAGGTATATAGGTAGCATGCAAATCTTTGTATGTGCAGACTTTTCCATGCATATTCAAAGTAAGCCTTCTCAAAAATCAACACTATTTATTTTCATCATTACACATAATATTTTCTGCTTAAACATGAACCACACATTATATTAGTTTATGAGTATTATTTTCTGTTTTACATCCTTTCAACCATCCATCAAAGATGTCACAGCAAGTTAAATAGTCAATGACACTGTTACAGCAAAGTGTTGGCAATATGGCAGGTGTGTAAACACTGGTGTCCAATTGTCTGAGAAACGCATTTTGTAAACATGAGTTTTAGTTGCTACCACAATGCTATGTGACACTTCCTCTTACTCAGTCATGGAAGATGGGGTCCTAAGAAACCTAACTGTAGTGGAAAGTATAGAGAAAGAAAAACTAATGAAGAAAGAAATGAAGGAAATTAGCTTAGTTTAAATATCAGCACGATTTGGGGCTACATATTTGCAGTAGATGATCAGGATGGTCTGGTCCCTTCCAGTGTTTCCATCAAATGTGTATTCAGTCACATTTCTGTCTATCACATTTTTATTTTCTGTGTATATAATGGCATGCATTGAAGACATGTGGAAAACAGCCTTTTTACACAACCCTTTTGCACTGGTGTGTGGAAGCTAATTTTCCTAGCAGATGTTGATGAATGACTAGTCGGCTTAATACATGGCAAACATTGACAGTGTGAGACATTTAGTGTGGTGGTTATGACAAGCTATAATCTTAACATGGATTAAAACCACTAAGGCTAACAGTTATTTGCCAATTGTAATATACTGTAAATAGAAATTCTTAGTACAGCTAGCTAAATTTATATTTAACATTATATGTGATGTTGCAAACAACAAATTTATTATTTTAAGTGCAATCTTTGGGTTAGTCCTATACGATTGTTAATATTTTGTAGAAGCCTTTCATTATTATATAGGTTGATGTTTCTTCTGCAAGGTTGAAGCATGTTGTTGTGAGATGTGTGTGTGCCTGCAAGAGATAGTGGAAGAGAGAGAGAGAGAGAGAGAGAGAGAGAGAGAGAAAACAGATGAGTGAAATGAGAATAATAGACAAGGTCAGTTGTCTTTGTTATTATGGCTAAAGAAAATACATGGCACCAGTTACAGTAAATATTTTTCTTCTTAGATTCTGAGAGAACGGCATGTGAGTTCAGAAATATCATGAAGTATAACAATGAATTATGCAGAGACATTTGAATGAAAAATCAATTATTCAGAATGAGGTTATGCTATTTGGATGATATCCTAGTGTTTATGACACCAACCTTTCAGACTTCAAAATTCACAAGAGCCAGCAGAAATAGATTTCTTGAATGCTTCCTCTTCCTCTTCATGAACACCCCCCCCCACACACACAGTGTTTTTGCTTTGCTTCATGGTGAAATAAATAGTAGAAGCCATTTAACTATTTATTATTTATGTTATTTTATTTATCATTGAACTATACATTATTTTAATATTTGTCGTTTTGACTTTAATAATGTTAAACCTGTTCTGTAAAGACATTAATGTATATTGCAGTGCTTTAAAATATTTTCATCATTTTCACCTCATCAGAGTTCTTACGGTTATATTGTATTGTATTGTATTGTATTGTATTGTATTGTATTGTATTGTATTGTATTGTATTGCATATATAGTGCATATA